>JAGPOW010002791.1:14887799-14941616 GCA_030014935.1 Caiman crocodilus
CGGCCCCGGCAGCAGCTTCTGAGGCGCGGCCCCGCCCCCGGCCCCGCCCCCAGGGCCCGGCGCGGCCGCGCAACGGAGCCGGAGAAGAAACGGCGTGATGACGTCATAACGAAGACGAACGAGAACTTTTAATAGGCGGCGAAAGACTGAGAACTTCCCGGCGGGGCGGGGCCGCGGTGACGCGGCGGGGCGGGGCCACGCTAGAGCTGGAAGGTAGCGGAGGTCTGCGGCACCCCGCTGTAGATGTAGGTGTTATTGAAAATGACGAACTGTCCCGTAATCACCTTGATGACCTCTTGGGCAGCAGCTCCTGCGCGGGGGCAAAAACCAAGTTACCAGCCCATTTAAAACAACAACCGCAAGCAGTGGGTGAGCGAGCAGCCCCCCCCCCCCCCGGGCAGACCGGAACGGAAACGGGGGGGGGGGTCCAAGCGCGCTGGAGGAACCCCTCAGGAAAGAAAAGAAACCGTTTCTCGGTGCTCAGCTCGTACAAAAAACATCCTGTAGAAGCTCATCGGGTGCTTTCTGGAGCTGGGGCCAAAAGTAGTAATATTACTTCCATTAAAAAGGATCAACATTTCTAAATTAATTCAAAGGAAGTAACTACATCAAGATTGCCTGAGTGGGGGGGGAGGGGGGAAAAAATCTTATTTCAAGCCACACACACCAGGTTTTCCTTATCCAAGAAGTCCCATTTTCCTTTGGGGAGAGCCTGCAGTCCAGGCTTTGAGAGCTAGGAAGTTGGTGAGATCAACAAGAGATTTCACGACTCCAATTCCAAACGTAGTCTCCAAATCAGCTCCAATTAGCTTTTCTGCACTTTCCCCTCTTTTATTTTTAAAATTATCCCAGTTTATCCCCTCTAATATACATGAAATATAAACTCTTAGGGCCATGTACTGTCCTCATACATTTTGCTAAGCACCATAAAGATTCAAGATGACATTTTTTAAAAGGGCAAAGAAAATGTTTATAATTCATATAAAACATTAATACCTGAATAACTGATTATAGGAAATCAAACAATGAAGCTAAGTTTATAATGATAATAATACTTCCATTACCCTTAAAGGGGTTCCCCCTAGCTATCAATAGCTCCTGCAGGCTTTTAAATAAAGGAACAGTCTCAGCCCCACCTGGCAAGGGCTTGTTAGAGAGGCATTTCAGACTTTCATAGAAAGCAGGTCTCCACTGATACTAGCATTAAAACTTGTCATATTGTACCACGCCACTTTTTCATTATTTAAGATAGTCTTACATAAAATCTACAGTATTTTTTTTGTTGTAATTTTTCCCTTATTAATTCATCAGAACACTTGCTAAACTTACTATTCCCAAAAATTGTACAGGGAAGGGATGGGACAAGGGAAGGGGGAAAGGGAGGACTTTACAGTGTTGCAATCCAAACAGTTTTAGACCACAACTCATATTTACTTTGTTTGCTCTAAGTACGCTGAAAAAGCAATAATATTCAGGCTCAAATACTTATGTCACAGTTAGCAGCACTGCACAGATCTGCAAGATTAATTAAACTTACCTCCAACAAATGCAGCAATAGTATGTGGTTCTGCAGCTCCATAGCGGCAGCTAAATAGCAAAAATAAATTAGTTAGTATTTTCAGCACAGTTTAATGAACACAAGAAAACACCAACGGCCAGCCTGTACTTACAATTCGTGAACATAGTCATCCTTCACTGTTACAGACAGCCCATGTTCCTGAAGAAAACCACTGAGGCAAGATTTCAATTTCCCAATATCATCTTCCACTTGGTAATTATATACACCTAGGAAATAAAGTCTCTCTTTATACTGAACAGCAACATGCTATAGAAATCAAACAATTTAATCATTTTAATTGTGCCATAAATACCTTGTTATTGCAATAATTATGTTTTTAATCAGCTAACAAACTAGTCATTAAGTTGAAGACACAGTTCTAACAACAATTACCTCTGATGAGGATCAGTCAAAAGGCCAAATTATGTAGTTTAAATCAGTCCTAAGCTGTTAGAACCATTACACTGATTTCAAATCTAGAATAATCTTTTCAGATTCTGAGAACTTACTCTTTACAATATTGGCAAAATGAAGATACTATACACAAATGGAAATTGGTCTGGTAAAAATACTGGCTGCCTATAGTTTACTTGTACTATTATAAATTAGATTGTTGTAGGTCTTAAAGCAGCTCATCTGCATCTAAAAGTGTAGTATGAGCCTACCTGGGTATCTACCGTGTTGTTTATGAAATCTATCCACTGCACGAAGCATTAAATATAACACAATCTCGCTATCTGGGTTATCCATGTTGGAAACTAGAAATGGAAGGGAGGGAAAGGGAAGGAAAAGAGATTTAGTATTAGTTTATTTCAATGATGATGGGAATATTTCCCATTTGTTTTTTTAAACCAAGATACCTTGCCACACCTTCCCCAACTAAATGGCCTCTCTGTCTTCCTTTTTTTTTTATCTTAATTGTTACCAGATATGTCATTCTGACTCTGAATCCCCGGCTGAATGACCAAAACAATTAACATTCTACATCAATACATTTTTACATAAATTTTATTCACTGGAACTAGTAACACATCCCAATTTAACAACAGCAGGGTGGCTGGGATATTTACCATATTTACTCCAGTCAAAGACAATGCCCTCCCTCCCACTCAATATGAATTTAAGTACAAGGCTGGGGGGGAAGGGGGGGGGCAGGCAGCTGTTGCAGCTCCAGCTTCAGTCCTGACCCAGGTGTGCAGGCATCACAGGAGAGAGCAATATGGACAGATGGGAAGGCAAGTACAGGGCATAAGGGGCCAATTATTCCCCTGCTGCCTGCCCCTCCTCCCCCACTGCTTGCTCCCCTGCCATTGCTTCCTCCTGCAGTGGTGGGGCAACAAGTTTAAGACAATCCTTCAATAGTTAGATTCTATATGTGGAAAATGATATCTAATTTATAAAGTTTCCATGTATATAATTAATTATTAGGCTTGGGGAGGGTCGTTTTAAATTCAGTCACCTTGGATTCAAATATGATGCCTTAAGTCACAAAATAAGTTTTATAGCATATTCTGAAAGAAAATGCTAGATATTTTTGTGTAAGAAAATGTAGGGACTGTAGTTATGTAACAGAAGTCAGCTTTATACATAGCATAACAGGGATTCCAAGTTTAGAAAGGCTCACAAAGGGATTTAAGATAAAAAAACTTCCTGAATTATAGAACATTACATAAAATGAAACAATTCAAGGAATTGCTTACATTGTTACATAATATTTACAGTAGTTTACGAACACTAACAACCATGAGAAAAAAGAAGCCTTTTGGCCAAAATATTACTAGAAGCCTGAAAAAACGTTTATTAAACATTGTAGGTGGGTTTGTATTCTTTTCAACATTATTGTATCCCTTTCAACATTTGCCTTGGAATTTTATTTTAACATAATTAAAAATATTAAGTAGTCATGCCTCATTTTATTAAATGATAACTTGCTATTTGTTTTATTCAGAAGTTCAACGCATGACAAGTCTCAGTGGCCAACAAAAAGAGAGAATTGCTCTGTCTCTGTTTATCATGGAAGCACTTAATTAGCTGTCACAGGAACTAAAGGCGGCAGACAGGGAAAAACAGTTTAAAGAAAAAATGTAACCAACATGAGCATTTTATGTATATTACTACCAACAAGAACATCTGCAAAGGACAGTTTAAGGACGATTAATTCTGTGGCTTATTTTTGAACTTCAAAAGAAAATTAAGTTTAACATCTAGATCAGGGATGCTCAACTTTCAGCCTTACGGTTTCTACTTCATAAAGGTACCATAGTGAAAGAATACTATGTACAAGTAAAAAAAAGAAACCTTACTAATCTCATCCTTGTTAAAAGTATTTAAGCCGTATTCTTCAGCTAGAGATCTACACCGCACTACTCGAAGAAATGCTGAATTGCTGCCTGAACAAAGAACACAGAAAAGAAATATTACAGCATGCACTACTACCTAATTTCTTTAGCTATACATTTTGAATATATCTAATGTTACATAGAGGAAAAAAGTTGATTATTAACTTTAAGCTGGAGCAGCATTTAGCAAACCTTGTGGGTTTATGGTACTGAAGCTGGGTACTTGTGCTCCCCCACTTCAGATGCCACTTCCCCCTGGTGCCAGCAATCAGCAGCAGGGAAAGCAGCAGCCGAAATGTGAGTGGGCAGGAAGGGGATGGCTTAAATGTGGGGGGGGGGAGGGGAGTGCAAATCATAGCAGCTTTTGGCATACAGCCGCTGCCCCCGACCCCACTGAACCACTACACTGTAGTAGTTATTCACATACAAAATGAAAACAAATGTTGCCCAAATGACCGAATCCTGACCAATTCTTAATATTAAAACTTATGTACCAGTAGTTTATTTTTTGGGGTATATAATATTCAATACATCTGCCTCCAACATCTTTCCATAGGCCCTAATTCTGGGAGACCCCTGCAACTTCCACTGAAGTCAATGGGAGATGCAGCACTTCTCAGGAAGATATCATATTGGCAATACTGTACATGAAACAGTGAGAGAGCTACATTATTCAGAATTTCAAAAATTCCTGAAAATATGTACATTTTCCCATTAAAATGATGTAATACAAAATCTAAGAATACTTACAGAGCAGTTTTAATTCTCTCTGTGTAACGGACTCTGGTGGCTAAGAAGAAACAAGAGTATGTTTGCTTCCGCATAAAACAATGGTTAGAGTATTCATATTTTAAGAAAATACAATGAAGTAGGTAATGATTCTTGTATAAAGAAAGAATTTTTTGAAGTTGCGTTCAAGTGCCCTTTTCACTGAATATTCATCATGATACAATGCTAGCAATGACAAAAAAAATACCATATATATTTTGAAATTATAAGAACTTCAGTAACTTTCTCTATGAGAATGTAGTAGATAAGCCAGCTCCTCTTTTTCTTCATTTATGTCTTTCTTTATTCTTTACAGGGGATATAGACCAATTATGGTCTTTTTTATAAGAATGAAATGAATTTATTAAATGAATTTGATATATAACTACCTTGCCCAGTGACTGTAACAACTTAGCAGCATGATTACCCACAGCAGTAACATCTTTCTTTGCTTTTTCCCGGTATCTGTGAAGTATAAGAAATAGTCTTACTAAGTTATTTTATATCTAAGAGGGTTTTTTGTTGTTTTTTTGTTTTGGTTTTTTGGGGGGTTTTTTTTAAGAGTCCAAATTGAAGAACTCCTAAATTATCCTTTCCACTCTATGGTAAAAATATATTATTTTCAGACGCATGCCACATGGATATTTATCAGTTACCTTAGGAGCAAATAAATTCCTTAATTCCACCTAAATTATATAATAATTCCATGTTTAAAGTCTGGTGACGCAGGTGTGTATCAAACTACAAATTCTATTTTGTGCCTAACATTCACAGTTCAACAGTCTTCATAGATGCATACAACCATTTTTCTGGCAAAGGCTATCTTCAGAAAACTGTGAAAAGCCAATCAAAGGTCCCCAACAGTGCACAACTCTTTCTGGAACAAAAAGAATGGAGTGGGGGGTTGGCAACTGAAGCCCAGAAATTCTGAGAGAAGCATGTGGGCTAGAGAGGTGATAATATTTTGACATGAGACTGCTTCTCTATGAAGAAGAGGGTATTTTACTGCTGAGCCACATAATTTCAGAAAGGATGGTATCAAGAATCTGAACCAAATCCAAGAACTCACTGGGTCCTAAGGTCACTAATGGAGCTTGTATTCAGTTGTTTCCTTGAGATCTGTAAAACACTAAGTCCTGTTTAAGAATTCCACTGCTAAATCTGTCTACTTGATTGCCACACTATCTGAGAGAGTTCATTAAAAAAAATCAGATTTTGCAACAAGACGTATGTATAAGAAGTTTGGGGGGGTAGAACAGTTTATGTCCAAAGAAGGGGCTCTGGACAGCTGAAGCACAGATCAGGGTCTAACCAGCTAGACTATGCAGTCCCACTACCCAAGAAAAATATCAGAGATTATCTGCATCTAGGAGCATACTGGACAGACACAGAGCTAGGAGCCTATCAAAACAGATCAGGAGCTATTTAGAGAGCAAGACATGGCCAGGCTATCTACAGTCAATTATGAGGAAAAAAGGGCTTTGAGAATTTGACCCAGTATGTGAAGTCTGAAACAACTGCCCCTCCATTACTGTAAAAATGACAGTTTTCAAAGCAGAAGCATGAATACTTACACATTTTGCAATTTGATAAATTTACTAGAATCTGCTATCATATCAGGAATAGTGCCCCGAACAGGTAGAGTTCCTTGTCCCTCATTTGCCACAAATTCTTTTACAGCTCGAGTTAAAATCCAAAAGTTGGGTGACTGGAAATGTACAAAGGACAAAGGTTCATTTTTCTATATTCAAGAGAATAATTTGTAAGAGTTTAAGAATCTTGATCTTGCTCTTGTTACCTGCTCTGTGAGATTAATACAGTTTTCATCATTAAAAAGTTCTTCAATACACCTTGGAATCTACAAGAAAAAATATTTCTGTATTTATCCACATTTCTAATTTCAAGAGTCATCTCATCCATAATTATGCAGCGGATACAATATCCACGTTACTTTAGACCTTCTGGACAAGAGTAATCTATTCTGAACTTCTAAAAATATTCTGGAGCTTTTCAGGAGCAGAAGCAACAGCATTAACTTTCTCTGATTAAAAATGAATTCAAAACTGGATATTTATAAAGCAAATATTTGCGCTTATATCAAATGCTAAGCTACACTACACGTTTACGAATTCAACACAATTTTACAAAATAAATGTAGTGCTTTCAGTTTGCAAAAGGAAATTTATGATTTGTTTGCTTGTGATACAGCAGACTGAAAATTCTTTGACCCCAGAAGAAGCTCCCTTCCATTCATATGAAGAACAGGAGCAGTTTGGCAAAGTTGCTCCTATTAGGCATAGTTTGGACAGGTGTGTTGAGTGAGTTTCTCAGTCAAGATCTACCAATTTGTCATAACTGGACCTGCACTACCCTCTCTACAACACAGACTGGTAGTCCTGCTGTACTGTTCTAAAAATGTTTGTTGGGTTTATATTATAGCAATAAGAAATGAGTGTAGCGGACTGTAGCCCATACTAACCATACACTAAACTAACTAATCGGATTTTTCAAAAGTGGCATAAAGCCACCACTACTTAATCTTTAATTTCTTTAGCTATGTCTTAGAATTGAAGATGGTACAATTTTTATCATATTTAAGAGAGAGAGTGTGTGTGGGGGGTGTAATTCCACCAGGGAATTCTTTTCTTACAGGTACCTAATGCATTTTGGAAAAAATATAACAATACAGTTAACACATCATACTCTCTCAGTATATTTTAATGCATTTGAAAAGCTATTTTTACCTTTGTAGTACTTAGTGCTGCATTCACATTTTTCATAGCTTCTTCAAAGTTCTCTTCATCTTCTGGGACCCCGTTTTCATTCTTTAAAATACCTTTTTGAAAGAGAGAAGTATTTTAATGCAAAGTCCTTTCTCTATCAATATTCCTAGGGACATGTCTGAGTAACTGATTAGGCTTTGCTTTCTGAACTTTTGCTATATAACATTATGCTGGAACTGTGATCACAAAGTACATGAGCCATTATGAACTTCTAATGTGATGGGTCATATGCATAAGTATTTTGGTAAGGTATCAAATATGCCTTAACATTTCAGGACAGAAAATTTAATAAGTGTAAAGCTTTTTGCTATGAACATTCATAAATTGAATACCAGAGCTTGTCCATGATATAGGAAAAATACAGAGAGGGAAGCTATAGTTAACACAAATGCCCAAAGCAAATCTTGAAATAAAGATCTGTCCAGTGGTTTAATCAATATATTTTGATGTAGATAAATAAGACTGATCCTCCTTCTAAATAGACTGCTTCTGTATGAATAACACAAGAATACCGATATGTATACAATAAAACAACCTGAACAAAATGAAACAGACTCAGACATAATACAACATTTGAACAGTACAGGAATTAAGTAACCACTGTTTCAACAGCAATTTTATTATGGTTAAACTCCAATATATCTGGTGAAGACAGTACTACAGATATAGATTGTAGCAAAAGCCAAGTCAGCATAACCACTGCACTTGAGTTCTATAAAGAAGCCAATTTTTAATGCTTTGGAATAACTTCCATTAATGTATTCATAAAAGAACAAATCAATTTTTTCATACAAGGAACTAATTCCAAAAATGCCATTCTAAAACACCACAGCCTCATTCTGATAGTAAAGTCAAGCACTATATTTTCAAAAGATACTGTTCTAATATTAGAATTTGCAAAAGGTGCCTACCAAGTTTGATAGCTCTAAACAATGAAGTCCTCTACTCAGCATAATTACAAAACATCCAGGGGCTATGAAAACACCTTATACAACCCCCTTCTGACCTCCTATGGAAGCATCGCCTTCAGGATTTAAAACAAATAGGCAAACAATCATTCACTTTCTATTCCCATTCAATCCTTGAACTTTCAGGTATGGATCTTTGAAAGGGATTCCACCTTACTTCTGGTGGATCAATCAGGCAAGAGACACAAAATGTGTGCCAAATTCATACAACCTCAGTTCCAGTACCAAAAGCCACCCAGTTCCTTATTTCATCAAATTTTTAAACTTATGCACCAACATTTTCTTAAACATTTTTCTTTTTTTCCCCCCCTCTGAAGAGAACACTAACAACAAGTATTGACAGGTGGCATCATAAGCATACTCAAGATCCTAAAACCCATGCATGTTAGACAGTTGCATCATACTGAGGATGTCCTATATAATTAGCTATAAGGACACAAATCAGCACAGACATAGCTTAAAGTAATTCCTTAAGCCACAGCAGTAAGTTTTACCTCATGCATTGTCTTTTTATACTGACAAATCTCCCACAAAATGTATTACCTTGTCTAATCATCTGCCTGAAAGCTTCCTTGTCTTTGTAACTCCTAGGTAATTGATCACTTTTCTAAATGTAGAGAAAGAAAAAAAGATCTAATTTTCCATCCAAATAAAAAACAAACAAACACACCTGTCACATTGCTACAGTTTAGGTTGACTGTATCAAAGTTTATAGTTTGTTTCAGTAATTCATTCAGGAAACAGTATGATAAAAGCAAAGTTTTGTAGCAGTTAAAACCATGTGACCCCTCCTCCCCCCACAAAAAGAAGTGTCAAGTGTTTTCATCAACCATCCATCCCCAGTAGACTAAAAATCACAGGAAAGTTTCCTTTCTATGATGCAGTGGCTAGATAAAACACCAGACACACAAATAAAAATGTGGCAATCATGACTACAGATGACCCAGGAGGGAGTTGGGATGAATGTCAAAACTACCAGACATCTCCCTGCAAGCACAGAGCTTGACTGGCCAGCATGGAGAAGCCTGAACTGCCTCCACACAGAGGCAAAGTTAACATGCAACCATACACATACTCTAACGACACAAACACTGTGTTCATATATGAAAGAAGCTTTCAGACTACTGGATACCTACTGGCCTGCCCACATATGGGGAAACCAAGCACCGACAAGGACCTTGTAAGGCTGCAGTTTGAGCAATAGAATGCACCTCTTTTTGGACTCAAATTTAAACATGGCTACAGGACACAAGAAGATGATCAATCACTCAATATTTTTTGCTATCAAACCACCTTGGATAAAAGTACACTTGTTAAAAAGCCCACATGCCAACACACACACACACAACTACTTAAATGAGATATTATCAACATACCTCACTGTACCATTTTGCTAAGTACTTTGCCATAATCACAATCCATGGAGTGTGGCTATGGTCCTGCAAATGAAAACAGAAAAAAACTTTAATTAAACATTTCAAAAAGTGGAAAATGTGCAGGTTATTAATTTTTTCCCTGCTTTCAAAAGTCAAATATTATATTGGCATACAGTAAAGTCATGGCAAAGCAATCATTCTCAACGTTTTCAGGCTCAAGACCCCATTTGGAGAATGCTCTCTCTTAGCTTGTTTGTTTCTTTACTACCAAAGCTAACAGCAATTCTTCTGTTGCAAGGAACTCAGAAAGACCACAACAGGTCAAATGTTTTTGACCATGGGGATTCCTATTTGACACCTATGGGTCTATCTTATGGCCCATGTGTAAGCACTTGCACATTTAACAGTACTAATATTGCTTGGCACCCCACCACAATCTTACAGCACCCTGATTGAGAATCTCTACTCTAAGCACAGCACATCTGCAATTCAACTGACCTGCACTGGCTTTGGATCACAACTACAATTAAGCCACATATGATGAGCTTATCTGGCAACCAGGAAAGAAGGCAATGTAGCTAGTTGCCAGCCAATTCTGAAAACCCCTTAGCTAGCTCCTGGGTGGTAGCAGAAACCGCTGTGCTTCAGCAGAGGTGAAGTAAATGAAGGAACAGGTTCTGGCTGCACAGGGAACTGTGTGTGTGGAGATGCTCAATATTGTGTTGGGGGAACTCCATACTGTGGAGTAGAGTCCACTTAATCTATAGTAAAGATGCCTTAAGTAGCTCTTTGATTAATTACTTCTGTCTGGACTCTGAATAACAATATACCTTGCATAATTAGGTACTAAGAGGGAGGTATATACACAGCTCCAAAATAAAATCATAGGCATGTTTAACTCATTTTAAGCAGTGCTTTAATATAGAAAGCAATAGGATTAACCAAATGGTTTGTGCAATTTAATTGGATTTAAATGTCTGCCCACATTACCCTGGGCATCCCAGATGACTTATGCAATACAAGAATACAAAGTACAATTCCAATTCTTTTACCACAAAAGCTTTGTAGATCTACATTTCCCATGAAGTTTTCTCCTTTGTAGGACTTAGTCGCACATGAACACCTTCCCTACTTTTGTTCCGATATAGAGCTTCCCAGTTCATTTAAAAAAACCTCTATTAGATTAAAAAACACAAAATAGTGATCGTCCAAAGAAGTGTTAATTAGTTTATAACCTGTATGCCGGAGAACGAGTTGCATAATTATAATTATACTGTGTATGGATTCAATAACTAGTTTCAAGTCCTCTTGGATCCAACAGATTAGTAGTATCATCAGGGTAATTACTGAATGCTCTGCTTTGATGGAGCTTTCCTTCTTTCTACCTTTTTCTTCTCATCCGGTATTAATTAAAGGTCAAATGCCCTACTCTGTGATACTGTAACTCTACCTGTCCTACCTTAGGAAAGTAAAACCAGTGCCAAACCTGTTTAAGTAGCATAAAATTTATTTACACATCCAAAAGGAGAAGACCCAAGTCCTCCATACTAATATTTAGAGTTTTCTTCCCTCATTTACATCTTAAAATGCATAGACTTAGATTCTGCTAGCATTCACCTGTGCTATAAAGAAAAACTGTGATTCAGTTTGGGTATTTCAGCTATAATTCTTGGCTTTGATTCTGTACTAATTTAATGAATATTGAAATTCTGCCCAGAGAGAGTGGGCTATCAGGCAATAAATCTTCACCATGATCTCAAAATAAAACTATGCGTTTTGAATTGCCTAATAAAATATAATATCTACTGGAGCAGAAAGAATACATAGATCAAGCTTCCATCCAAAATTGGTAAAGTACCTGCTAAATAACCCCATGTGCGCATGAAGCAGTTTCTCAGAGCTCTAAGATGCCTAACGCTTATCAGTGTAGAAACTTCAAATGAGTGAGTGCTTAGTCACATCCTACACTACATATGAAACCAGGAGAGCCAAAATCATGTTTCAAGCTGCAATCTACTGTTGAAGAACATGCAAGTGATCAGTTGACTTTACTTGGCTTGAGAAAATATTTTGAATTGGATTAACTGTTTGCTTTCCTTAATGCTAAGGAGTTACTTACGTAAGGTTTTGTTTGTAACTCTGGGATTTGCTTTTTGAGGGCTCCAAACAATCACCGTCAGAAGCTCCTTTTACTTTTCTTCATGGAGGGATTCAAAGAACCAAACCGCTAGCAATGGCAAAGCAGCAGAGGTCAAGAAGAGGGGGATGTCTTGAAATTTCATCTGTACTCTCTTGTAATCCTTGGTTTTATGCATGCCATTCCATCTTCATTATGCTAGGTTACATTCTGGTTACAAAGCCCACACCGGGCATAAACATAGCCTAAACTGACTCAACACAGGACACCTAGGGCTACCCTTTTTCCTCCTCCAGTCACAGAAAGGACAAATGGCACATCTGTTATCCAGGTTCTGTGACCAATTATTCTACTGTCTAAAACAATATTGTAACTATGGTGAAGTGAGAGGGGCACCAACTTAGAGGGAGCGCCAGTTAAGCCCCCTGGCCCCCAAGAAGTCTGTCCCATGGCAAGTACAGGGACAAGCAGGTGCTGCATTATACCCAGTAGTGTGCCCAGAGGTGGAGGGTGGAATGAGCCTCTCTACCCCCTTCTGCCTCCAGGCTTTGCCATGAAAGGCACAGCCTGGAGGCAGGGTACCAGGAGAAGCTCCCAGGAGCTTGCACCACTACCTGTGGCTCAGTGGCAGCAGCCCAAGCTCATTTTGCCAGGGGTCAAGTGGCACCAATAGCAGTTACTGCTCAAGTATGGAGAGCATGGACAGGTAAGACTTCTTCCCTCAACCTGTCCCACCACCAACCCAGTAACTGAAAGAGCTTGTTACACCTCTGGTTTAGTCAGACTTCACAGCTCCCTTCAGCATAAAGTCTTACACTAAAGGACCTAGCCCAAATGGCATATCTACTTGAATATCATAAAGCTCAGAAAAAGTGGCTTCCTTTCTATGCAAAATGATGTTGTAATACCCAAACACCGTTCAAACACAGTACCGTGTCTAGCAAGAGGAAGAATTCATGCACATGTAATTACTTGTAAAACAGGACTTGTCTTCACATGCAAAGCAGAGAATGTAAATCTCAAGCCAACCTTTTTTTCCATGTGATCCAAGTCATATGTTTGAATATGTTCTTTCAGCTCTGGAAATGGACTGTCCAGTCTCAGATCTTCTAATGCATTGTCAGGGTGAGATTCTACGACTGTAAAGAAGTAACAAGGTATATTATTTTACATAAAAGCAAAATAATATGTTTTCAAGATTTCAAAATGAAGGGATAAATGTTCGATGTAATGCTTAATTATGACTCCCATTAACAATTATTCTCCTAATGGGAACTATTCATCATCGTAACACGTACTGCATAATGTTAGGAAGTTTAAAAGCAGACAAAAATCTCCTATTTTATAAAGGAGTCAGATTATCAAGTTGTTGCATACAGTTCCCAGTGTAATATGCCCACCGCTGAAACTCCAACTGCACCTATGAGGGATTTTAACCAAGGAAACAATCCTTCATATATGCAAACAACTCAACTAACACTTGTATGTGACTGCTTTCATTTCTTACAAGAAATCCACCTTATTCTGGATGTTCTTTAATAATGATGCATTACCTGGATGTTCTTTAATAATGATTCTCATGTAGCCAACCAATCCATAAGTCCTACAGACTAACAGAGGGATGTTATAGTTCCAGAGAAGTTCAGCTAAACGTAGCAATGTACTAGAAAAGGAAATACAATTGGTTTCTTAAAATATGTAGTTGATAATACCCATCCAACTGTAAGAGTTAATTAAAAAGGTTCCTGCAAGAAGGAAGTATTATACAATGGTATTATTATGATCATCTTATGTCAGAGAAACTTTAACTGCCATCCTAAAAATACATTCCCTTAATTTGCATCCATTGGTTCATTAATGTTGAATTAATTTATATAGCTCAGATTTTTGATGTCAGTCTTAAAAACACATTGATACAAATAAAATGGTGCAACTATGAAACAAACAAAAAATCGATTATATAAATCCATGTTTAAAGACAAATGCAACTCCTATAAAAGGTATTTCTGACAAAGCTCACAAGCCATATGTAACATATGACATCTGGTAGATGTCAAATCAGATGTAAAAAAATGCCAGAGCTGTGTCAAAGAACTCTTAACTAGAAAAAAGTACTGCATATTTAAATGCCTATAAAGACAGCTCTTACATGTTGCACAACAGCAAAAGGCAAAATTGCTTCACATAACTCAAGTTCTCACAATATGGCTGAAAAAGCTCGCAGCTTTAAAATCAAAGGATGAATATTTTATATACAATTATTTACCTTTCTGGTAGTTGGGTTGCAACCACCATGTTAAACCGACAGAAAAAGGATGGATCATTATCTAAAAGTTTTTCTGGGCTCTAAAAAAAGTACAAAATAATTCAAAGATTGAAGCATACAGTAATAATTTTAGAAAAAAACAGAACATGTCAAAAGCTAAAATTGTATTCAATATGAGTTTTGCGTTTAAAATACTGATTTCTGAATCCTCATTGTCATTAAATTACAAAGGTTATTTAAACATACATGAAACTGATTTGCCCCAAGTAATCTGCGATTTCATTTCAGATCTATTATCATAAAAATATTTACATTTCAAAAATAAATACAGATAAATGTGTAGCTAATGATTCATTTATATATTTGCTACACTCTAAAAAACCAGAATGCAGCAACAAGTTGAGAACACAAACCTCCTCCACAAAATTTCCAGAGACTTCATTATTTAATTCTTGTAAGAGCTCTGTGGCACTCTGGGCTCGATTCTGTTTTAAAACAATTAAAGCATTTTTAAGCCTACAATTTATCTACAATTTACAAGTTAATGTGATCTTTTACGTATTTGTAAAATAGCATATATACTACTAATACAATAGGTACATTATGTTAAAAAACTCATTTAACTATTTAAATGCTCATTCACTCGCTGCCCACCATAGCAGGATTTTGCTTAAATTGTACTGTGTTTTACTTTAAAAATGCCAGTTAAAAATATGCAATGCTTATTTTTAATTTTAAAAACAGTAGGCACGTCTACACATGCAGTTGATCTGGCCTAAATTGAGTCTGGTATAAACTACTCTGGAATAAATGCTTTCGGGCATGTGTCTATACATGCACAGATTAGGAAGCAGATTTGCTGCTCTTTGCACCATTTTCTGCAGCTCTGCAATGAGCCCCTGCTGCCACTAGGGGTACTATGTGCTAGCTCAAGGGCTAGCAGGGAGCACCAGGTCAGGAGACAAATATCCCCTTGCCCCAGCAGCAGAAAGCTCCTGGCCCTAGCTTCCTGATCAGAGGCAGGAGTCTTAGAACTGTAGGAGTCTCAGCCGCCTGCCCTGATCCACCAATGCAGCAGTTAGAGCTCCCAGCACCAGTTGCTGAGCTGGCACTGGGAGCTCCCTGCTAGCAAGGGCAGAGGAATCCGTTCCACAACTGCGGAGCTGAGCAGGGAACAAGCTCCCTAGTTCTTCAAGCTTGCAGAACTGGATGGGGAACAGGCTTCCCCGCCCTCACCAGCTGGGAGCTCCCAGCACCAATTCCCCAATCACTAGGCCAGTGCTGGGAAACCCTTATCTCCCACTGCTGGCTCTACAACTGCATGGCTGGTGTGGGCAGATGAGGGTCTCCCAGTCCCACCCCTGCCCCAGGCTCCCCAATCATGATGGAGGAGCAGGGTCTGGAAGATAAGAATCTTCCAGCTCCCACTCCCGATCCTAATCTCAGAGTGGGATGCTTGCAGCATCCTGCTGCCATGGCAGGGGAACATAATCGCTGCCCAGGCTCCTGTGGCATAGCCCACCCCGGTTTAAGGTAGCTCCCAGGGGCAGGGAGCTATCTTCCATCCCCTGGCGGACAGCTGACTGGGAGCACGTACTGTTCCTGGTCAGGTATCTATACAAGCACTACTGAGCCGTTACTAATCTTGAGTAAATTTATCATTTGCAGGTAGCAAATTTACTCGGGATTAGGGAGGTTTATTGCATAGTAAGGATGCGCATGTGCGGACACGTTTGTTCACAGTAAACTATACTAATGGGCAGTTAAATGTCCTACGTATGTTGGAAACTAAGTTCTAGATGCAACTTGCTTAAGCACTACTACAAGCTAAGCAAGCTCTAATGAAGGTAACAGCACTACTAACTAGTGCTAGGATTCTGAAGATGGAGAGCATGAGAATAAACAATAAAAGTTAAGGGGATGGGACCTGGAGTGGAGAGAAAGGAAGGGTAAACAACAACAGTTACTAATAGAAGGATAATATTCCTCCACAGGGCCTGATCCTTTTGTCTTCAGCACTGTTATAATCCATTGTGTTTCACCAACAATCAAGAATGATATTTCTTTTAATTACTCTAAATGATAATTCATTTTAAGGTAATGGCACAAAGCTAACTACAGCAAAAAAATCTGAAATTAAAGGGATATTTTTACCAAACTGTTCCTCTGACAAGGTAAAGGAATAGTGATGAAAATAGTAAACAGACACATAGAATATACCTATTTTCAGGATATTTTATTTTAAGAAGCTCTTGAAAACACCTCCCAACCTTCTCCATCCAAAACTAAGCCATGGCTTCTCTTCTCTTCCTCCACAATTTAGGTCATAGTCTGCCTTTCCAATACGTGGGCTTCCTTGTGGGCTTCTAGTCACCAGCTTTAAAACTTAACATAGCCAAAACTCATCTTTTCTCTCATTTATTCCCCTGAACATCTACAGTCTCACTTTTTAGTATGGAAGAAATGAAGTTTATATACAAGTAGCTGTAAAACTCTATTCATCACTTCTAAGATATCAGGGGTATACCAAACTAATCTGGCTCTGGGGCTCAGGGCCAGTCTATAGGCTGCATCATGCCCACAGACTGACCCTGTGTACTGGATCCAGTGTACACAATGGCCCCAACCCCACTGCCGTATGTACCACCAGACCAGGTCCAAGTGGAGCACATGCCCCGGAATGGGCAGGCATGCATGCTGACTCTATCCCTGCGTGTAGTAGGCACCAGGTAGTGAGTGGGGCAGAGGCTGGGGCATGTTGCATGCAATGTAAGAGCTGATCTAAAACCCACAAGCAGCACTGCATGCCAAACGACAGGGCTCTGTGAGCCAGATTCAGCTTGCAGGCCATCTCTTTAAAAACCCTAGCTCTTTACACATACAAATGAGATTTAGTATTGCCTTACCTGGCCAATATGGCTTTTTTGTAAAAAGAAGCTGAGAAAGGAAGCAAGAGAAAAAGACAAAAGCTTTAGTTTTATGATCAGTACTATTAAATTTCCCTGTAACACAAAACACATAGTTGTGCTTCATAAAATGACAAAGTAAGTTCTTGAATATCAAACTCCCTCACTTATAACTTTAGCATCTTCATGTGACTACTTTAAAACAAATCTTTCAGTCCTATAATGTCAGATTTTTAAAGACGCTTCATCCCAATCCCTATAGTTCCAGTGCATTTTAGTTCCCTTTGCCAATAAGGAACTTGTTAGAGATTTAGGCCCTGAATAACTATGGCCCTACTTCTATCTCCTAGAGCTAATGGAATGCCTCAGGGAGCACAACTGAGCTGTGTGGGCTTATGGTTCTACCTCTGCCTTGCATGGGGGCCTGGATTTTATACATATGCAGTGTAAGAAGTTTCACTCCAATATAACACTGTTTTATTGAAGCGTTGTTTTTTTTCCTAAACGCATCTCTCTCTCAGGAGATATGAAAGCACAGCTATAGGAAAACTCTTCCCTTGACAAGACTAAGTGCCAGCAATTGTTTTTGGTGCTAAAACAATTTTTGCTATTAAAACAAACTGTTTAGCTGTATCAAAGTCAGGTGAACCTTGGCCAAGTCACAGTAGCAGAGCAAGAGATTCACCACACTTATTTGGATTTTTTTTTTACACTATTGTTTTCCCGACCATGAAGAAATGAGTATTAAAAACTAATTCAATTTCAAATAATCCATTTAAATAGCAGTTTCTTAATTGCTCTGTAAGTAAACACCTAAGATACTATGAGGAATAAAGTAAACATGTAAAAAATATACAAGAACTTGTCTGGAACATGATTCTGAACCTCTAAGCCAGTATCGAAAATGAACAAGTAATGTTTTTAAACTGTAGACATTAAACCCAGTCACCAACAAATTTGTATAGAAAACAAACCTACTTATTTCCGACATCTTCTCCAGTGACTTCATTCCCATCAACGATTGTAAATGAACCAATACCTTAAAAATAATACAATACAAATAATTGAAAGTAAGTATTCCTAATAAAAATCCTTATTAAAATAACCTTAGAATCAGGCTTATTTACCTGGCAGCACTAAATTTTTGAGGATTTCAGTTCCTGTGGCTGTTGCATGGATCACACAAACATGAGCAGATTCTAAAGCCTCTTGTCCGTGGTCACCCCACAGCCTATAGAACAAGAAGCACAAAAGCACTGAGAGAAAAGTTAAGATAGTAGACACCATGTGACAGGCAGTGGAAATCTTCAGTCATACTCCCTATGGTCCAGCATGCCAGTTTTCTGTTCATATAAGCAGAGTGAGTCAGAAAGTTTGTCAAAAGCTTTCATCAGAAAAAGCTGCCTTGATTGAACAGAAGCCTCTCACAAAAGGTAACGTTCTACGAAATTTTGGTTTGAGAAAATATTTTTGTTTTTATCTTGTTTTTATTGTATATTAAGGCAACGATAGTGCATAATGTTCAAAGCGTAATTTCAGAGTTCTGGCACAAAAATAAAGCTTGGAAAAGTCCATTTCCTGTGAAGAAAACTTTAGAGCTTTTTTAGTTTTACTAATTTGCAATGGTCTTTACAGTGCTGAAACTTACAGCAACCCAGGATTTCTCAGTTTAAGCCAGTGGATCTCAAAACAGCATTTACACTGAAAGAGTGCTTCACAAAGGGATTCTCAACCCTTTCCAATTCAAAGTGTTGATCGCAAGGCCGGAAGCACCCTGAGGGGATACCAGCTCTTCAATTTCATTTCTTTGACTCCAGACAAATAGAACAATTCTTCTGTAGCAGAATTAAACACAATAAGATGAAACGAAATCCAACCAATATTAAAAACAACTCAACTGGATCCCACTATGCAAAAGGACCCCATGGGAAGAGAAATGTCCAGGGAACTTCTCTGTGGATGGCATTCTCATTGCAAAGTCCAAACGGAGGAGGCATGGCTGCCACAGGCTGTCTGCCATATGCTTTGGGTGCTGGGCACCATCTGACACGTTTCTCAGCCTTTTCAAAACACAGCAAGAGTCAGCTTACAATGGAGCAGCGCACCTCAGCTTTTCATACAGAAGGAAAATGCCAGCTCCTCCTCAACACTCCTGTTGTGGAGCAGGGTGGAACATTATTTTGGCAGGCCACTTAACGAATTTCAGTGAGCAGTCAAGGGCTGCACACAATCATTCAGAAGGTATCATTTTAACAAATTACAGATAATCATATAGTAAAAACAAATATCTACTATAACATTTTAATTTTATGTCAAAATTATTTTTTTTGCCCCGATTTCTGCATTTTTTGAGTAATGTATAGACAGGCAATAGTATAACAGTTCAAAATAAAGTTACTCTTGTATATTATGTGGAGGTAGGGTGAGGGGTGTGTGAGGCAGGGGTGTGGGGAGTGGGCGTGCACATGTGCGTGCGGTGTGCAGCTGGCCAGGGGTGCAGGGAGGGAAAGAGGTGGGTCAGGGGGCGCCAGCATAGCTTGTCCAGGTGGTGCGGTGCAGGTGCATGCCTGCCCCATCCAGCCCATGGCTGCCCCTGTAGTGCTCTGCATAGGGCTGCGCCCTGCCCACTCCTGCCCAGGGCAGCTCATGCCGTACTCCAACTTGTACCTGCACCTGCTGCTGGCACTACCCTGGCCACAAGCCAGCGTACACTGCTCGCCTCCCCTTGCCTCTAATGGCTCTTCCTCCTCCTGCCTGTTGCACCGCTCCGAGTGGCAACCAGTACGGGGACACGACACGGCAGCCGTGGCGATGTGCACCAGGCTCAGCCAAGTCGGGGGCAAAGCTGCAACCTGCCAGCTCCTGCTCCAGGACACTTTCCACCCACTCCACCTGCCTGGCCCAACAAGCAGCTCCCGCAGGCGGCCAGGCAGGTGCAAGGCAGCCCCGCCAGCACGCTGTGCCCTGGCTGGGGCAGTGCCACCGGCAGGCATGGGGCAGGTGGGAGCCCCCTGCGGAGGGCTGATACAAGCCCCTGGCAGTCTGGATCCAGCCCGTGGGCTGCATTTTGCCCGCCCTGCTCCAGAAGACAGCAGGCCGGCGTTGCCAGGCCTACAGCAATCGTCGTATCGTTATAGTAATTTTACCCTGGCGCGACGTACGGTCAACAACAGTAAAAGGACTCAAAACCTACGGTCGCTTTTTCGGCTGCCCAGTCGCTCCCGGGGAGCCTGAGCCCACTTTCGGACGCTTGCCTCAAAATGAAGAAATGCTTTAATTTGGGTGACCCCCCGCCCCCTCCGGGCGTTGCGGCGAGCCACGTGAAGTCACGGAAAACACCGATTTCCACGCTTTTTGCATATTTTTCAGCGCACGAGATTTCTTTCAGCTTCCACGACAATCACATCGCCTTTAAACCGTGGCAGCGCCGAGGCGGCGGCAGGCCGGTGACCCCCGGGCTCCCCGCGCCAAACGCCGCGGCCCGGCCCCGCACCTGAGCTGCCGGTCGTAGCGCTGCTCCTTGAGGCTGCCTCTGCTCTGCTGCGCCATGCTACGGCATCCGGGGCTGTTGCGCATGCGCGGCCGCCACCGGGCATGCGCAGCAGCGCCGGGAGCAGCGCCCGCGGGGCGTGGCCCGGAACGAGCCAATGGACCGTGGGAGCGGCGGGGTCGACCGGGGTCGCGCCGGAGGGTTGCTGTCTGCCTGGTTCGTCGCAAGGAAGCGCTGCAGTTTCAACCCACTTCTTTCCACGCGTCTGGACCGACTCACGGATTTGGACTGGGTTTGGCCGGGAACACCAACAGTTTATTAAAAAAGCCATTTCCCGGGTGTGTGTTTGTGTGCGCGCGCGCCTGCCTGCCACCCCCCTCCTCCCAGGATTCACTCACGTCGGTTTTTAGTATTAGAGCAGTTGCTTTCATCCTGTGCCCCACGGGCCCAAGGGGTCCCCCGGAGGCTGGGGGCATGGCGGCTGCCCACAGGCGGTGTCGACAGCTGGGGGCAAAGCGGTGGCGAGCGCTGACTAGTGGTCGGGGACCACCCACTAACGCCTCCAGCGGTGTCGGAAGCGGCCAGCGGGGATCGGGGCTGCCCCCAAACGCCTCCAGCAGTGTCAGCAGCAAGGGAGGGGGTGGCAAGCAGTGACCACCCACAGGCGCTGCCAGCGGTGTCGGCGGCACGTTTCGCAGGTGGTGCACCGCCAGTCTCGGAGGGTGCGTGTGCACCCAGGTGTACCCCCTACATGTCGCCAGTGGGTCCATGAAAGATGACTAAGATCAATCAAAAGTGCGAACATCCACATTTACAATACAAAGGATCCGTACCTCTGTTCAAAAATGTTTAGGGGTCCAGAAATAAAAAGGTTGAAAAGCAGTCATTTAGAAAATACTGAATTCAGAAACGAAACTGAAACAGTGATGAGGAAAACATTGTGTAGGACGGCATCCCCTCGTGGGGACGTAAAGAGGACACAATGCAGGTTCTTAACACAGGATCAAACATCGTGGTCCAGTCTGCAGGCAGTAATGTATAGTCTTAGACAACATAGAATAAGAAGGGTCAGGTAGCTTGTAGTAAAAATTCCTCTCTAATGGCTACTTTGCACATAGCCAATAGACACAGCTTGATTGCTGATTACTGTACTTGCTGGTTGCAACACTTGTGCTTAGATTGTCAGGCCACCTCTGCATTTTCCATTTGGGTGACCTGTTCTTAAGATTTTGCAACTTCCACTTGTTTGCAGCCGATATTTGATCTGCGATAAGGAGAATTCCTTCAGTAGAGAGAGGTTCTTTCCTTTGCCCTGTGAAATGCCATTTAGATTTCCCTGAGACAGAGTGAAAAGCCAAGCTTTTCCCTTTTTTTCTGTTTCCATTCCTTAGGAAAATTTTTACAGCCTGTCACGATGACTGAGGTCTCCAAGGCCAGATTCATGTTACCATCAAAGCAGCAGAAGACATTGCACTGAGAACCCTGGGAAGCTGCCAGAACAAAAGTCACTGGAAGGAGTCGAGGGAGCTTGACTTCTTACAGCTTTCTTACCTCCTCAGCCTGGCAATGGTATCCTGGCAATAGGAACTTCCCTATGTGTCAAGGAGGCAAAAGAATAAGCCAAGTTGAACTGCTCTTATAAATCCCTGCCAGAATTAGTTTATGGCACTTTCACCCTGCATAGGCACCGCAGGAAGCTGGAACCCACCCAACTCAGGGAACTGGGGGAAAGGGAACTGAGCTAGGCTTCTCCTGGACACTCCCCAGACTCAGTGTGTGGTCCTAGGAGTCCTAGCTCTCCACATGCTAAGGGAAGAGAAAGAACTGTAACAGGCTCTGCCCAACTAGCCTCTGGACTCAGTACACAGTCTCAACAGCCTGTTCTCTCACATTGGGCTCAAACCATTCTGCTGCTAATTATAGTAGTTATAACTCCTGGTTAGGTCACAGTAGGTGGTATGGCTGTGCTGAAGTTCAAGTTTCAACCCTTCCAGAGAATGCATGATTACATGCCTTGTCTTTTAGAAGCCTGGGGAATTGCATATGAAACATGTTAAAAGAGCATCATATAGGTAGTAAAATCAAGTTTTCAAAAGTTACTTCAAGATTACAGTTGCCCATACAACTTTAAGGGTTGCAGCTGATAATGACCAGGTGGCAGGTGGCATGTGGCAGACTTTGGTACTGAATGCTGCAAGCTTTCAATATCATGAGACACTTAAAATAATACATTAGGCATTCTCTAGGTTCATTTCAACAAAAATAGTGAGATGCAGGATAACGTTACAGGTGTTGGCAACAGTCGATCTCATTCATTTCCAGTCTCATACTGGTAATTAACCATTTGGGTCCAGAGGCCTTGTCTCCTGTCCACTCCCAAGTCAATACTTTTCATACAATCCCACAAGAACACTTTTGCTGAATTTTCTGGGATCTTTTCTATAGCATTTTCAATTGAGGAGGAATAGTTTTCTGTTCCTATTATATTAGAAAAGAGATACCCACCTGGTAACCAAGAGGGCTGTTAGAAATGATTTTGGCACAGTAAGTCTGTGCATAGTTCTGCTTTATATTCTTTTAACAACAATTTTATTCTGTCTTTCATTCTCAAGGTAAAACCTCTGTATATTGTAAAGGAACCTACTGAATTTGATCTGGTGACAACAAAGGTTTACACTGCTTTTTTATGGTGTCATATTTTCTCAGATAAGCACTGTGAGAAAAGGGCAAATGACTACTTTCTGAGTTATTTGTCACGCAAGAAATAATTCAGTGACATCAGGAGCTCTCTTGGTTTTCTTTACAAAATTCTGTTTCTATTTACAACTGCCTTGTGCCTGCTAGGAACTGAATGTGTTTGGATTCTGCCTCCCCTGAGACCTGGAACAAATTAAATATTGGTGCAGGGGTTTGAGTTGTTAAGGCTCCTGGTTTACTAGTGACAGGTTATATAAACTTGCACTGCTGCATTTGGGGTATTTCTGCGATGTATTTTTCAGTTGTGTCGGGGTACACACAGCATATGTACACACAGCATACTTTTCTAGGATTTGCTTTTCTCTAAATATATAAAAGCAGCTAAAATATGTCCATAATTTCACTATTTGGTAATTATCAAGTTAAGATAAAACTACTCAGAAAATTATATGCCATTTAGTCACTGCAAAAGTAACCATGGCTCCTGTGGTTTTCAGGGTAAATAATCCATGGACCCTGATCGCACGAAAGGTGAAACGTGTGCAGATCTCTGCATTCAGTGAATATCCCATTGACTGTCATTGACATATTCGCAGTTCATACCATTTAACACATGCATAAGTTTTTGCACTGTTAGGGAGTTAAGCATTGGCCAAAAGCCCAGATGTATTTTTAAGAGACCAGGAGGTTTCAGCAGCCCATGTTAGGGCTTTTCATTTGAGTCACCCAGATGTCAAACATTTGACTTCTGTGTGAAGAAGTGGAAGTGCTTTTTTCTTTGATTCATGAGGACAGATGGATGGATCTTACTAACTGCAACTGGAATTTAAGAGGAGTTGCTCTCACCTCTTAATGGCAACTAAAATCAGGCCATTTAATGCAAACTGGTAGGAATAGTTAAGTGTAAGGGGAAAGTGTTGATGACTTTCTGTTGTTGTTAAATTAATGATACAGCAAAGTTCCAGATAAGTTTGGGCTGTAGCCAGGTGTGTCTTCTGAGATCAGATTTCCAGTCACAACCAGCTGGTGGGAGGAGGGAGGCACCAGCATCAGCACTCTGGGCACTGAATCATGTTCAGGAAGCCTGTGTTGAGGCAGCAGCAGCCAACCCCACCCTGACAACTGCAACAGCCCCTGCATGAGGGGGGAAGTGCTCACTTCCCTTTTCTCTCCTCCTCCCCTAATGCCACCCAGGGCACCAGCATTTTGTGTTACACCTCTGTCTTTGCCTCATTTGGGGCCTGAGTCTTCTGGGCCTCTGGGATGTAGCACACTCCTGAAGTTAATGGCTATGCACAGAAATTGAAGTCTTCAAGGGAGTAATTCTATGTAAGCGAGCTGCTTTGGGGACTTTTATATTTATAATATAGTTAAGTTCTTTTTCACAACTCTCACTCCACTGTTTGGTATTGACTTTTAAAAACAGTTCATGTCAATACAAATTAGCAAAGGCTTCTTTTTCTGAAACCCACATTCAAAACTTTCTGTTTAGATAATACCAGCAAAGATACGCTAACATTCGGTCATAAAAGCTATGGAACATGATTAGTTCCATACGTAACATGTATTAACAGAGTATTGGCTTCATATCAGAAAGTTCTCTTCAGACAGGACCAGCCTGCTCTAAATCACAGTAAACAGATCAAATGATCCCAGTTTATACTGGGTCAAACTATGCTTCTGGCAAAAAAAAAATGCCATCAAGTTAAGATGGGTCCTAAAATCTGTTTATTCTAGCTGATTTGTTAGCCCATAAAATGAATCACATTAGTTAGTTAGTCTGCTCCAAGGACATCCTATAGACTGGGATGAGTGTTACTAAATTTCCACTGAAATAAAATATACAACAGAGTTAATGTTTGATGCTGGGTGAATGTTTTATTGCTAGAAAATATAGTACTTCCTCTTTTGGGCTTTTACTAACATCATTTTTCTCAGGCTTTGTGGTTGTCATGTCATAATAAATGTATTCTCTTGAAATTTCAGTGGTTACAAAAATATCTGCCCTATATATTTCTGCTTACAGAAATCAAATGTTGACATTTTTTGTTATCAGCTGTCATGTGATGTTTCACTTATTATCTTCCCTGATCAAACTGATAACAAATTATCATCTAAAAGTTACTTTGTATGATTAGTTTCTACCAAGTGTCATGCATTTTAACTGTTTCTTTGTGCCTTGAATCAGTTTTGAATGCTTGGAATTTCAGTGCTGCTTCTTGTGTATAATCTGTTTCCTGTTTTACAATTCTGTGTGTGGTTCTTGCCTGGTGGTAATAAGTCTGCTAACTCATTCGAATTCAACTTACACATAAGGCCAAAATACAACTATACTATATGTGTCATCTAGCAACTGACTGTATCAAAAATGGCAAGGTAAGTGGAGAGATGCACTGTTTGGATAAATTGGATACTGTTTCTGGAACCTGAGGTGCCTGCAAGTTCTCAAGTGATAAGAATTTCAGCATTTAATCTGCTCCTACCTATTGTACTTCAAAGGCCTTGAGGTGAACCACTTGCATTCAAACTGATAGTATTTCTGCTATATTTTCTTAATATGGAATGGCATGTTCATCACTCCTGTAAATGTCTTAAACCAAGAATGCAGGGGTGTAGGTTTTAGCCGTGTTGGTGTAAGGACGTAGGCACCCAAGGAACCTTGTCTGCCTTGTACAAGAAGGCACCTGACACCTAATTCAAATATATCAGGTGTCAAGGTCTACCACTGTTACAGTTAGTCACCAGCAACAATCCTAAAATTTACTTCTGCAACATGGGCCACAGCACCCTTCAGCCATTTAGTATTTCACCATCTATAATAATTTTTTCCTTTATGAGTCCTGAAATTGTGCTTGTTGATGCCATGCCAGGCAGCTGTTCCATCAGTTATGCTGCAATCTCTTGGCATCAAAGGGGCAAGAGATTAACATCACATATTGTCTCTTACTCCTCTGTTATACTGCTTATTCAAGTTGCCATTGTCTCTTCTCCACTACTGTTGTTCCTGCCTCTTTCATGTTCCTTAGATCCCAACTATCCAAACTTAAACTGTGTTCAAACTGCATCAGCTTGCTTACCATCTCAGACCTGAAAAGAATATGAATCTGAGACATTGTCCTGTGTTCTTTTTGAACCAAATTCTTACCCATATGTACATGATATACACAAGGAGATGAAAGCTTGATTCTGTTGAACAGAGAGATTATACAATAGCCACTATTGATTCTGTCAGACTGGCTTCAGGGCCCTTGTTTAGTATATGGAAATGGAACCTGGCCTTATTTTTCAAGGTGCTGAACACACTTGCCTGTCTTCCACCTCACCGGTATTGGTTTTTCCAATCTATTCCCTCTTCCCCTTAAACAACTCCTTCATCTTCTCGGCTACTCTGCAGTGAGCACTTGATCCTTTTCCTGCTTTATCTCATTCTTCTAGAAGAGCTTGCTTGCCTATTTACATCTAATTGACTCTGGTCATTTTCATATCTAGTTCTGATACTGTCTAGTTCTAGACACTGTACTTGCACCAGCTTAAATCAAATACATTTAAAAACTGATTTGATTAAATCAATGGAAAATCCCTGGGGTGGACACATTTACCTCAGTTTATAACTGATTTCTAATGAATTTGTTTCTATCAACAAAACACAACAATTTCATATCAAATATAATTTAAATGCAGAGAGTTTGATAAAGGAAGCCAAATCATATGAAATAACTACAAAAAGAGGAGTATTGCATATGAATAATTTAATATGTTTGTTTTTCTTTTTCTTCCAGTCTCTTTCCTTTTCTTGGTTCTATAGCAGGAATATTCAGTTTCCCATAAAATTTGCAAAAATGTATGGATGCATTACTATGTGCCACAGTTTGTTTGTTTTTTGCTAATATCTGCCCTGAATTAGTGGCAGTCACCAGGCCATGTTCAAACAGGATGTGATCAAGGCCAAGACCATTGATCTTAATCAGTACTACCGTGTATCTTGTTATTGATTTTAAAAATGCCAGAAATGGATCTCTGAATGGATTATTTAAGAGTTTACTTTGGAGCAGTCTCTTTGGGGTGGCGTGGGCTAGGTTGACATAAACCATGGTTGTCCAACTAGTGATCCCTGGGCCCCTGTAGCTGCCTTTCCCATGGCCATGTGGCGAGGGAGGGCCTGGGAGAGTGCTACACACCCCTGGTGCCCCCCCCTTAGCAGAGGGTTGGCCGGGATCATGTGCTACATTTGCAGCCTGTGCAGTGCATGGAGGAGAATCCTGGAGGTTTCACAGAGTATATGGCCTGTGTGATGTGCAGCCCAGGGGCCATATACCAGTGCTAAATGAAGCCCCAAGCTGCGCTGAAGTGGGACAGGTTGGCTCCAAACCATGAGATAACCACCACCAGGCTCCACCACATTTGACCTAGTATGCTGAGGACCAGTCCCTCTCCTGACAAGGACTCCTGGGAGTTCATGAACTTTGACAGAGGCAACTGGGTTTCCCATTCTGCCTACTTCAGAGCCTCTTTGATTTTGTAGGACACAGTCATTGAACTGGCATTTTTTGTGGAGGCTTGGCAGGTATTTTTTCTTTGTAGCCTGTCATTTTGTATTACAGATTGCATAGAAATCCTTTAAACTGGGCACGAGGATAATATGATGTAGTAATGTTTGCCTGAGTCAGTAGACAGAATCAACACCTCTGAGAAGCTTGAATTCCTTCCACACACGTATTGCCTCTAAAGCCGAGTGATTATTTAAACATCATCATTGTGCATTGTTTCACTGCTGAATGGAGCGGACAAGAAAGACCAGATAATGTCACCATCAGCAGAACAAACAAGAAGGGAGGATGAAAATGGCATTAAGATCAGCATGCTCTGATGTGCTCTACATCGCACTCCTTTGGCAGGTTAGATGGGTGGGACTGGGCTTCTGGGTGGAGCATGGAATAAAGCTAATGCTTTCCCCCAGGTTGGCCTCTGGAGACACAGAATACAAGTCTGGCAGTGATGTGTTTGTTTCTGGGCAATATGGCATATCCTTAGGCCATGAAAAACAGCACCCTAATTTCTAGAGTTTTCCCCCATACCAATGCTGAGCCGGTAAATGGGATGAGCGGCAATGATCAGGCTGGAATCTGGATGGGTCCCTTGTACTTGGGACCCTCAGAAACAAAGATCCGTGCTTCTTCCCACAGGAACTGCTTTAGCTGCTCTGTGTCTTTAAGAGACTGACACTATCCCACAAGTGAGACATTATAAAGGCAGGTAATCAGCAGCACTTGAATCAAAGAGCTGAGAGCAAGGCAGAGCACAGCATCCTGCATAATGACGGGTCACCACTGCTGGGGATATGGGGAGGATGACGGTAGGTTGCAACCCTCACCCCCAAACCTCATGCATCTCTGTGTCCTTTCTCCTCCCACCCCCATCTCTTCCTCAGTTCTCTTGGCTAACCCCCGCAGACCTGCCTGTATTTCACTATCTAAAGACATCATATATATGCAGCCGGTTATTAACAAGTTAACTGATAATAAACATCCTCCAAAAATGGGAACAAGGAAATGCACAAACTTCTGCTGCTCACTTGCTGTATTCAGCAAGCACAGTCACGAACTGGGTTTCAGCAACCTGCATCTTTCCTAGTGGGAGAAGGAATATTGCTAATCTTCAGTGACTGCAGTTATTTTAGGCATATCCTCCCTAAAAAGATGACAGCAAACAGGATTAGCTGGGGTTTTGTGTGTGTGTGTGTGTGTGTATGTGTGTAAAATCAATCCCTTGCGTAAAGGAGATTTAGTGTAGCAGTAATGGACATTCTGATTCCACAGAGCTGACTAAAATGTGATATCCGTACTCTCACTGAGCTGACTGAAGTGTGGTATCCGTGCTATAGATATTTCTTGAATATCAACAAACTGTACAGATAAGTATTAAATATTGGAGGCTTTTTATAATAAACAAGTTGTCCTGTGTATGGACACCTTTAATGTAGAGTCAGTCTCCTTCTGCACCTCCCACTCTCAAAAAAGTGTGTGCACGAGAGATCGAATGTGGAGCCTTTAAAGCCTCCTACTGCAGCTTTTTACAATATTTATATCTTTGCAGAAAATGGATGGGTAAATGTTTGGTGTTATCCCAGCAAGTGTGCAAGTTTCTCTATGACCGTGTCCTTGCAGGAATTGCTTTAGCTGCCCTGTGTCTGAGCTCCGCTGTTACCATTTGTATATATGCTGTATCAACACAAAGCTGACAAGGAAACACAAGTATATTACATTGATCTTCAGTCAGTAGAATTTCAAAAATATATCTTTAAAAGCTTCCCTTAGATGGAGAAAAGGAAAGTAAATAGTTTATAAGCGCAGTGCTTGGTGTCTGACAGAGACCAACATAGTGTGTCACATTGCATCTTGTAATTCTTTTACACCATGCCTGATTAAAATGTTCCCACTCTTCAACAAAAACAAGAACGCTAGAGTTAAAATTGTGTTTGGGTGAACTGTAATATATAAAACTGTAAAACATGTATAACTTTCCCAAAGCAGGGAATAGAAGAATTAATTTGCTGTATTCACTATAATAAAAAAAAAGTTGAAAAAGAGTAAATGGTATAATTTTGTTATCTCAAATGGCATGAGAATATTGCAGTGTCAACAACAACAAAAATGCCTGATTAAACTGGTCTTTCACCCCACTAGGCTGGGTCAAGTCCAAAGTTGTTGATAATCATATGGGTACCGCTCATTTAGAGTTGAGAGATACCATAATCAGTTTAGGGAGTAGTGAGGACTGTCTTGAAAAGATTTATTGCAGTCATAAAATGGATTTAAAAATAAGCACATAGTAGCTGAGAGATTATGAGTCATATGCATCTCATTTCAATCAGCAGAGCATTAACCACTGTCTTACCTAGGAAAGCTTAAAGCTTAAAGTGTATGTGTGTGTGTGTGAAATAATAAACAGGGAGAAAATCTTCAAATGAGTCTGTGTTGGAATAAATTCAGAATTGCACTTAATTTCTACAGAAAGCTGGGGGAGGAAACAGATAGATCTTGAGGTGCCTGTGAATGATTTGTGTTCTTTTCAGCCTGTTTGGTATAAAATAGCTAAATTACCACAAAACTGGTAACTGCTCTGTTAGGAATTGTAAAATGTAATATAATGCAAAGCATTTCAGGTAACTCCTTAGATGACAAATGATTTCCACTGATCATGGCATTCATGTCATATCATGTCCTAAACACCTGTAATGATGGTTTTAGATCTATGGCATCCATAAAGTAAGACTGTTTTCCCTTCCCCTTCATTTTAAAGGGCCTTCTGAATGGTACAAATCCTATCCTATTGCTCAGGGAGATCGTCAGTCACCTATTGATATAGAGTCCGCAAAAGCAGTCTATGACCCTCATCTGAAGCCTCTCACCATCTCCTATGAATTGAGTACATCTCTTAGCATCTCCAATAATGGCCACTCAGTCATGGTAGAGTTTGAAGATGCTGATGACAAGACAGGTGAGTGTTACATGCTGTGAATGTTTGTGTCAGACTACAAATGACTCATATTTTTGCACCTTCTTAGTTAGGAAGGTGATAAAATTCCTTCCTTGAAGTAAAGGTTGAAGTCAGTATCGAATTTTACCTCTGTTTAAATCTTCTGATAGAATATCTGTGGCATCACTAGGCTCAGGGTATATGATCTTATCTGCTTGAATTTTGTTTAACCATATTCTTGGGCCTGAATTTTTTACTACAGAAGTATGACAGAGGCTTATAAGGCAGAACTTAGTCTCACAGTCTCTCTTCCAAGTGCCTATTGCTGCATTGTACATAAAAATGGAGTCTGGGGAGAAGCAATTCCGGAGGAACCATCACAAAGAGAAACTTTGGTTTTTCCAAGGGAAGGGCTGTCACCTGGGATGTTTGGACCTCCATGTGGTTCTCCTGCACTCTTGTTGATATCAGCTTCTCAGCACATTTGCTTGGTGTCTTGCCCCTCATCCTGTTGGCTGCATGGCTTCTTCAGAAATATGATCTTTCTTGTCAGGTCTATTTAGGAGTCAGACTGAGCTGCAGCCACCTTTTAATGTTTGCCCTCAACTCCCAGAAAAGCAAACGTTAATACCGTAACCAATAGCTTGTTCTCTTTTCCATCTAACTCTGATTCATTCACAGACTCTCCTAACTATGTAAGTGGGCTCGCTACACCAGGAATGTTTGACTTCTAAGTCCCCAGCAGCCACAAGCCATGCAGATTACACCAGGGGTGCCCCACAGACACTCACCCCATCCAACACATAGCCCCCACCACTACACACAATGTCCCCTCACTCCATGTGGGTGTGTAAATGTGATTCCCCCCTCCTGCAGTAATGCATGCCTGTGTGGGCAGCCTCCCCCACCCACTACAACAGCATGAGTGCCCTAGATACACCCTCAACTCTCTGCTGCTGCACTGGACCACCCGCTGGGGCAAAGGCAGGAAACAGCCGCTAAAGGAGGGAGGGGGAAGTCTGTAGCTCTTGCCAAGGAAGGAATTGAGACGTGGCAGCCAGGTGAGAGCCCTAGGGCTTACATATTAATCCCTTCCTGGCCATCTGTGGCCTGCAGGCCATCAGTGGGACAGCCCTTCAGGACACAAACCTTGCTTTTCTCATGTCCCTGGATTGTTAAGGCTACAACAATAACATTAAACCTTCACTTACAGAATGGCATTAATTTGAAACCACAGTCGTGATCAGTAACAAGAGACATTTATGTAACTGGCCTCTGATTAGCCAGTTTGCTTTTATGTTCTTTATGTTAGTAAGTAGTGGGGCATCCATCAGTGTAGGGGCTTGGGCTAAGGCCTTAGTTTAATTGGATGTGTTGGATACTCAAGCCCTTTGTGAACGTGGCTGGGAAGTGATCCTGTGATGACCTGAGGAATGCTGTGTTGCCTTGAAGTAATCCCATAAGATTGTCTGAGCATTATCAGGTGTGGGTTTAAATTACAGTCACTAGATCTCCTTTGAAAAAGAAAAATAGAAAAAATAAAACATAAGGACAAGCAAACAGCTCCACCAATGACACATTTTCAAGTGTATTTACTGACCTGTATAGAAAGACAGTGGATCTGCATTTGCTGAAAATCAGCTGCTTAGAGATCAACTCACAAACTGGCTTTTTTAAGTGCATTTGCAACAGTTACCTTCAGAAACAATTCCCTTGCAGTTGTCAACAAAACTTTGCTCCTTTAATAGTGACATTCATCTAGCTTCAGAGGGCTCGGAGGAGAGTGCCCTGTACTGCTGTCCCAGTGTAGTGTTGTCAGCCTCTTGTGCGCTATGCCAGGGTTGATGGCAGGAGAGAGGAGAGCTGCTGGAGAGCAGATTTGGGAGGGAGGCTATTCAGGCTGTCCTTGCATAAATCCAGTGATTCACAACCTTTGCACAGAAGGCACTGCAGAGCTCTTTCTGGAGAGGAGGAGGAAGAAGATGTATTTCATTCATCTTACCAGTTTCCAGTTGGCCCCAGTTCAGCAAAGCGTGTAAGAATATGCTGAACTTAAAAAATGTAATTAAGTCTCATTAAATTCAGCACATGTTTTAACTGCTCTTTTGTATTGAAGCTGATTTAATGTACAAAGTCCACCTTGACCTGTGGTTGGGTTGTAGAAAACAACTCAGAATTATCATCTGCATATTACCTAGTTCAGAGATGATAATACTATGAACAGTGAAATAAATCCATAACATGGAAAATTTGTAAACAGATAAAATGTTCATGACGATATTGTAGCTTGAAAAAGGACTATGTGGTAGTCAGTATTTTACAGACATTGTGCCCTTTATTTTAATTGAAGATTTAGACTATTTGATTTTAAATCCTGTTGGACAGAAACAATCTATTGTCCCATCTCCTTAAATCACAAAGGAGTTACTAGAATGCAAATGAGATTTCTATTTAATGAATGTATTTGACATCCCCTGGGTATTAATGGGCACTGTTTAATCAAAGTATTATCTTATATTTATGAAAAATTTTAAAAGTTTGTATGTACTTTCTTCATGTCTCTTTTCTCCTCCTTTGTAAAGGAAGAACCTTTGGTGAGAGGTACAAGATATTGCATTACTTTCCCTTACCAGGATCAGGTATTAACAGAAAACTGAATATAAGGAACTTCCATTAAAGAGAAAAGCAACTCTAAAGACAAAATACTTCAGTTATCTATAACTATAAAATTGCATTGTCAACAGCTTCTCTTCAGTTTCCCCTCTGCCCCCACATTATACAAAGACTCAAGGAGCCTTATAATTCTCAAGATTTAAAAGCATATACAATTATTTCACACACTGATATTTGTAATAATAAAACATGTTCAGGTTTCTGAATGTCACTAGGAAGAATTGTTTTAACATCAGCACATAACTGTTCAATTCTGTTTTCTCAAATTCACATTTCCAAAGAAAACTCCCAAATCATGTAAACTTCAATATAAATTGCTACCTATACAATAAAATGTTTCTCTGATTAGCATAAATCTTTTTGTTAATTCTGATATCATTTATGAGGAAAACTCAACAGCCTTACCCACCTAATCTGAAACGCTTAGAGAGAGTAACTTCCTAAAATAGGAACATCTCTGAGAGGTGACACAGGAGATTTGTGAGTTTCCAACAGGTCCAGACTACTGGTCAAACACACCATTAATTTGATTTACTGACTCTTCAGTCAGAAATTAATTTACTTACATGTTATTAATTCTAAAGCGCTCAAAGCCAAGATACAGTGTTTTCTTTGTATTTTGTTAAGTCCAGCTATGGATTCTGTCCTGTATATGTTTAAAAAGTCCTATTGTCCATTAAGAGATGTTGTTCCTGCATTGTTGTTCATCCTACTTTCGCCAGTCATGGATTTAAAAAAATATTTTTTTATATTCCTTTCTCTGTTTCTATTTACAGTGGTCAAAGGAGGGCCACTTGAAGGTTCCTATCGGCTAAAGCAGTTTCATTTTCATTGGGGGAAGAAGCACAGTCGGGGATCAGAGCATACAGTTGATGGCAAACCTTTTCCTGGTGAGGTAAGAAGTTCTTCACACAATTTAACTAAAAAGGAGATGCAAATGCTGTATCCCAACAACACTAGCACGCAGAACAGTTTGACTCTAGATCTGAATTCTTGCAACTTGGTCCTTTCTTGCATTTAATCAAACAATGCATTGCTATATTCATTAATACACAGGCTATCTGTAAGCCATTACTCTTTATCTACAGTAGGGATGGGAAGCCTTCCCTTATCTAGTAAACATTCCCAGGTGGGATACAGTTTCATTAAAGGTATGACATGAGTGCAAAAAACTACTGGAGAAGGTTAGCCAGGCATGGAGAAGAGCTTGCAGAAGGTAAACTCACAGCCAGTTATCCAATAGATCTGGGTATTGGGTTATCAGTGATATTACCATAAGTGATTATGTAGCTCACAGGCCCCTACATGGCTACTGGCCTGTTGTTTATCTCCTGGTTAATACAGGTTATATAGGGTATGTGAATACTTCAGTAATGCATGGCTGAAGTCTATTTTCTAGACTGTGGCTAAAACCTTCCAAACTAATATGGATACCAGCGGTGGATCCATGGGGGTAACACACCTCTGTGCTGCCAGTTTGCTGCCAAGAGCTTCCGTCTTGGCTGTTGGATACAGGCGCAGTGATCTCTCTGCTGCTACTGCTGAACCCCACTTTTTGCAGTCCTGGATCTGCTACTGATGAAGACTGAATTTCTTCTAGGCCTGTACATCAGTGGTCTCCAACCTTTTTAAGTAGGAGATCACCTTTGGCATTTAAAAGCAACCCAAGATCTACCGTGTGCTGCCACTACCTCCACCTTTCTCCTCCCCACATCCCAGCAGATAAATCTGTAGTGAGGGAAGGTTGCGGGGGAGAGGAAAATTGAGGCAAAGAGAGAAAAAATCATTTGGGGGGCGCACCTCCCCAGCAGGTAAGTCCCACCCAGATGGAGCCCCACTCAACTTAACCTGGCTTTTGCCTCTGTGGCACTCTCTCTCACCACAGGGGCCTCAATCTAGCCCCTGCCTCTTCCTTTCCCCATGGACTGACCTGCTGAGAGGGGTGTACATGCGCATGCACACAGACACTCGCCCCCCACCCCAGCCTCAGATTGATTCCAAGACCCTCCGAAATCTATCGCAAGAAGCTTCAAGATCTATCAGTGAATCGAAATCCACTGGTTGGTGACCACTGATGTACATGGATATTGGTTGACATTCAGATGCCATGTAATTAGTGAATTAAGCATCCATATTATGATGTAATAGCACTTCTGGATGATTTACCGAAGCCAGATTAGAGGTTTTGACATATACTTTAAGTACAAGGGGTAGAATTTTTAAAAGCAGTTAAAAGCCCATTCATGACAAGTCAACTTATAGTGTCTTACCCCTCAATAAAAGAAGGTGAGCTTTCATTTACTGTGGGATAAGAATGTGTGCACAGACAGCTACCGCAGAGTAGCTGACTCCTGGTAAATTCCTGCCTTCATTTACATCACAGTAACATCAACTGCCTTCATTTACATCACAGTAGCTTTGCTTGCCCATAGCAAGGAGCCCAGTTCTGTGTTCCTGGAAAGCCAGAGCTTGGTGCCAGGAATTGTGTTCAGAGCTACTCGGTACCGCTCAGGCCTGTCTGCGTCGTCTACTGTGTCAGTTTAGGTTCTCACAAGAGCGGGCATGAATGGGTTGGACTTATTTCTCAGGTGTGCTCCTGAGCCTGCTCTGGGTGCTATACAGACCCAATGCAAAAAAGCTTAGCTTGGTTTGGTTAGCCAAGTAAAAGAAAGGCTGAGCAAGGGAGATGCTTGTTCTCTATAAATACATTAGGAGGCAAACAATAGGGGCTTTGTTTGTCTGAGAAGGTTTTGAACCAGTCTTACACTAGGGGAAAAAACCTCGCCCAAACTGATTTTAAGTTGGAGTTGGGTATAAGTTTAGGATGTGACTGCTTGTGAAGCAGGGGCTGATTCAGTGTCTTGAGAGGTCTTTTCTAGTTCTTTATAAGATGGCTGTGGGACTTCAAGAGGTGCCATCTGTCTCTCTAACTTGGGATGCTCACTGTAGCAACTAGATAAAAATAATCAATAACAGGAAATTCAAGAGGTAGGTCCATAGTGCTGGAATTAGCTTATAGAAAAAGGACCAGTTTTCTAGCTGACACAGGGAGTGCATATTTGTTGCTTGGCAATCAAAGGACTGCTATTTTGGAACAAGCTCATTTAATAATTGAGTTGGTTCTGCTCATAACTTCTGGGAAATGTTCCCTCTGAACATTGCTGTTATCCTTAGAATTGGCTAATGTTACTGCTTACTAAATATGATATAACCTTGGTGAGAGCCCCTTCCATTAACTGTTTATTTCTTTCTAATATATTGCTTTCTGCAGCTCCACTTAGTTCATTGGAACGCCAGAAAATACGCAACATTTGGAGAAGCAGCAGCAGCTCCAGATGGCTTGGCAGTCATCGGTGTTTTCTTGGAGGTAAGAGCCCCAAAATAGTGTGTTCATGTATAGAGAAGCATCACGCTGTCAAGTGTTTAAGAACCAAGACACCTGTTTGAAAGGAGGTGTTTAGAGAAAGCAGATGACTTTACAGGAAGCAATAACTCCACGCTAATTGCAGTTAAACCTACCTTGGGAGAAACATCCCAGTTGAGACCCAGGGAAGAAAATGGGCTGCTGCATGTTCAAGCATAATGATATCCATATTCTTACCTAACTTTATCCATTACACTTTTAGACTGGAGAAGAACATGGTCATATGAACAGACTCACTGATGCCTTTTACATGGTAAAATTTAAAGTAAGTTTTATGTATGTTTTGTATGTTTAAGTTTTGTGTATGTTCCCTTCCTTTTTTAATCTCCTTTACTCATGAGGCTTGTACAGGAGCTTAAGTTAAACAAATAACTAAAGCGGCAACATGCCTACTATCCTCACCCAAACTCACATAGTGTTAGAGCATTCCTGTAGTCATGTGCACACTGTGCTGCTCCTGCTGGTCTTTCACCTGGTGTGCCCAGCCTCTTCAGCTAGGTCATGGGATAGTTCTGATCCTTCTGGAGTCCCCTGAAGTTGAAAGAAACCAAAAAGAAACTTTTTTTTCTTTTTTCTGCCCATGTTATGAGTCCTTATCAGGTTTTTCATCCTTTCCAGGCTCAACAAAAGCAACCACTTCTGCCCTATCTAGGCTTGGGTAAGCCAGAATTGGTTGTTGACAATCAACTTCTGCCAAGCCTACCCTCTCCCTGAGGAGTCTTCCTCAGGCCCTGAGCCCCAAACCAATCTACTGTCCTACAGTTAAAGCTAAAGGTTATTTTTCTTCTCAGTCAGATATCAGTAATATATGTTCAATAGGAGATGCTCAGGAATCTTTGTATATACTGTATTAAGATGAGATAATGTGCAATAAAGATATATATATATAAAAAAAAAAAAAATCGGTTCAGGTGGACTCTCCTTTGGACCTTGCCATCTATACAGTGTGAGGCTGATTAGGCTTCCAACACTCCCATTAACTCTTTACTGACTTGTGTGGCTACACCCTATCGGAACAGCACAATACAAAGGCATGCAAAAGTGATCACTTAAATTTACTTCAACCTGTTGTATTGCCTCTACGAATATACAATTCCTCGTATCAGAGAATCCCTGCTTCGAATGCACTAAATCTCATTGTAACTCCATTACGTGTCTCTTAAAAGTATGCTTATTTTCCTGCCTGTGTGCATGAAAGAGGGTTAATTACAATGTTGTGGATAAGTAAGCATCTTTAATTAGATGCAGTCCTGATGACACGGTCACAACTATTCCCAGCATCTGATTTCCAGACTTTGGAAAGGAAGAGTTTCTCCTTCAGCCCCTTGTGGTGATACAGCTGAAAACTGGAAGGACTGCCATGGGACATGAGCTGCACTTGTCCTAACTCCTCCTAGGCTCTGAAATCTGAAGTTTTACAGACACTTTACCTTTTTTGAAGCTCTTCAATGACGCCAATGTTGTAAGACCCCCAAAATGACAAGTTCCTTCAATTTCACAAAAGCACGTGCTAGTTAGAAGGCACGTGCTGTTTTATGAAACTCATCCCAGGCACCATTCAGAGCAAAGATTTTCTGCCTTATTTTCTCATGGGATGCCCTGCATAAGGGGCATGAATTGTCAGGAGACCTTTTGATGTCTATGCAATACTCTCTAACACACTCAGGAACCAGCAGTTGGTGTTGGGACTGCTTCATGGTAAGGAGCTCATGATACTAGATGAGTGCTATTCTTACAATGCTTTTGTTATTAGACACAGACCAACTGTTATCCCAGTATTTTTGTAATTGTTAAGCTATTAGCTGGCACTTCTGTTTCTCAATGCATATTTTAAAAAGTGAAATATAACTTATCACTTCTTTCCAGGGGACAAAAGCTCAGTTCAGAGGCTTCAATCCAAAATACCTCCTGCCCTTCAGCCTAGATTATTGGACCTACCCTGGTTCTCTGACAACACCTCCTCTAAATGAAAGTGTAACATGGATAGTGATGAAAGAGCCTATCAGGATTTCTGAGAAACAGGTACAAGTGCATTTAGCTTGTCCCCAGGTTGGACTTTATTTTTGCAGGGTTCAGAAATGGATCTGTAAACCATGATTTTTTTTTTTTTTAGTGTTTGGCCTGATTTAAGAAATGACAGATAATGCGACGTCTTTCCCTGATGTCCTGAGTGCCAGAATTTGTGACTGCTAGAGTAGGGTGTATAGCTAGTGAATACAACAAGTAACAGCCAATATTTTGCTTATGCCTCCACAGAGATAAAATGGGCCAAATACTGTCTTCTTTTACATCCGTGCAACCATCTCCTAAGCAAATGCAGGCAGATGCCTAGAATTTCTTCACTATATGTCAAATAATATTTTAGAATGAGGAATTGTAAAATGACTTAAGAAGCTAGAAATGGATATTTAGTGTTTAGGTACTTTTGAAAATCCAGCTACATAATACTTGCTGAAACCTAGGAATGTGAAAATGTACTTTCATATTTAGGTGTCTAATTATCTATAGAAACTTGGTCCTCTATTTTAACCTACCCAGATGTACTTCACAGTATGATTAAGTCTCTGATATCTGACTGAACAAATTCAGTGGTCACATAACACCTTCCCTGTCATTTCCAAAGTACCGAATGTTTTCTTTTTGCTCTTTTTTCAAAAGCAGTAAACTATTTGCCTTTTTAAAAGTAAATTTGTTTTACATGGATCTACAGCTGGAGAAATTCCGAACCCTTCTCTTCACCAGTGAGGAAGACCAGAAGATCCAGATGGTGAATAATTTTCGCCTCCCTCAGCCTCTGAAGGAGAGAACAATTCAAGCTTCCTTCAAGGCTTGAAAAAGAAAATTAATATTGAACCTCAGCAATCCAAGTGCTTCCATGTTCAAAAAACCAGAAAAGACCTGTGGTCTTCAGATATTACTATATCACTCCCTGGCCACCTCACGTTTTAGTGCAGAAAAACAAATCAGTACCTCTTGGTTTAACACTTTACATGGGCCAGATTTATTCTTTTAAAAAATATTATGGGATCTTGTTTACTAATGAAAGGACATTTTTAAGAAACTGGGATATTTTAGTAATCCCAGGTGCTCTCCAGAAGAATGGTGTGCTGAAATTCTACAGAATTATAAAATGCCATTTTATGTTTTTAACTGAGTATTTTAGAATAAGAAATAGCTTGTGATGGGCAAAACTTTTAATAATAGAGCTGTTATCAACTACTGTAGAAAAGCCAGTAAACTATGATAGGAAAAGTTCAGTAACAGTCATGTGCTATAATGACAAGGAAATTAGATGCTTCTGCCTTCCACTGATTTCCATTGGAATCTGTCCTATTTGTCCAATTACTCTCATTCTGAAGATTCCCTGATCATATTTTCATTGACTACTACTGCCTTTTCACATCTGTGAGCAGAAAGACTAAACCAGTAGCAGTAAGAATTATGTCATTTTCTCCATTCATTTCAGGTGGGCATGAATTTCATGACTCCTTCTAAATATTTGGATGTTATGATGTTGTTAGCTTATGTTGTGTTATAAATGTACTCAGCACCCCACGAGCAAACCATTTCAGTGCAGATCACTGCATCAAACATTTTTCCAAAGCCTTCGGACCATGGGGACATACCTAGTGCCCTATGTTTAATTCCGTCAGAAGGAGTCTCCTTATCAAGTCAGGCAAATTTGTAGCAATTTTTGTAGCATATAGGATGGTAATCCTATGGCCTGTTCAAATTCTACCTTGGGGAAGTGCATTCCCCTGAAATGTGGTTTCCTCCATTTCTTGCCCTGAAGTATGTGGTGTTTGGGTGCGTTGTGAAGCAGATGCTCCATTCCACTCTGGGGGCTCACCTTAGTATAATTAATTGACTTCAATGGATTTGCACCTGACTAGACCTGGGGTGCAAATCAGCCCCTAGATGTGGCTGCATTCTAGAGATAAGGACTCCAAATCACTGAGACGCTTCAACACTGAGCACTTTTACCTCCTCAGAATACAGGTACCCTAAATGAGCCAAATATAAATAGGATCTGAATTTCTGCCACTTTGCTGGCAAAAATCTCAAGGGACATGTTTTGCCTCTACTAATGTAAACGGTGCTGATGTTAGCTGCAACAGACATCTGCGCATTCCAGTTAGTCACCAACAATGTCCAGCCCTATTCTAAATAGCCAATGCAATTTGTGTAGAAGTGATATGACCAAATTGTTCTCTCAAATTTCTTTTCTTCAAGTTAGGCTGCTCTTCACTTTCCTCCTATTTTGAAACAAGTTGTACAGCATAAGAGAAGCAGAGAAAAGAAAAGGGAGATGTTGGTTTACAAAGATCAGGGCTCTTTTGTAGGCTTCCCATACCGCTTGTATGAGAGTTCACTAGAACTCTCCATCCCTCCATGTCCTTATCTGTAAAATGGGGATAATAACACTTACCTACCTCACAGGGATGTTGTGAAGACTAATTCAGCAATGGACAGAAAGCGTTTTGAATGCCTTAGCTGGAAGCTGCTAGAGAAGAGGGAAATAATTATAGATTGCAATGCACTGGCCATAATTAATTGTAATTTGTGCAGCTAGTTATACAAGCTGCTAGTACAGAAGGCAGGATATTCTTTATGAGGTATTTTCAATGTATTTGACAAAGTAGATAAATTGTTGTTTTTTAAATCAAATGTCTGTACTGTGTGTTGTCTTGCTCCATCTCTCTCTTCAGGTCTACTCTTATGCTGTATTAGAGGGAAAAACTTCCTGTGGCTGTATCTTGCTTTCTCCATGACTCCCTTTCACCACCATCACAGGAGGGAGGTCAGGGTGGCACCATCATAGAGAAATGTAGTTTTGTTGTCTTGTCCACTACTGTCTGGAGCAAGTCAATAATGGATTAAGGGAGATTTCAAACTACTTACTGACTAAAGTGTTCTGCAGTCCAAATAGGGTCCTGAAATATCATGTAATGAAACAGTGCAAAATCAGATTATAAACAATGCACTTGGGCAGACAGCTCTCTAGAACCTCTGTTATTTCTTCCCCAAAAAACTGTGCTCATCTTCCAACATGAGAAGTATGCCCAGGAATCCTTCCCTCCCTCCAGTCATGCCAAGGTACAGTGAGGATATACCTAGTGTGACCACTCTTGATAAACAGAATAATTGGAAATAAAGATCTTCTGTGCCAGCCCCTTTCTGTATCTGATGGATTCTGCCCTTCTTGCCTGGGTCTGGAGGTGAACAGGGATGGGATAAGTCTTGTGCGTGCCTGTCACATAGCCAAAATCTATAAGAAGTTAATTTTCAAAAGTAAGGGCAGGTTTGAAAATGTTGAGAGTCCAGAGGTTGTTTTTGTTTGTTTGTTTATCAGCGATGTATAAAAATGCTATCCTGCCCATGCAACAATGTCCTTTGACAACGAGACAAAAAACGCAAATGGCTTATTGATAAATTAAAAACACCACCATGAAGCCACCACTATCTACATGTAGGCAATAAGCTATTTGCATTTAAGATTTTCAGTATATGTTTGCATTTACATATAACGGAGATCGAAGAAATGTAAGCTATCTTCTACTCCTTCATGAACAGAGACCCGTAGGGATGCATGAAGTCTTGTCCCTTTGAACTGGACAGGACTGTCTGGATTCTGTTCCTTATCCTGTTATACCCATTCCGTGCTACTTAAGCTGCCTCTGTCAGAGCGTCCTTACCTGTGATGCAGGGATAATATTTACCTCTCAAGGTTATTGTGAGGCTTTAAATAATTGTTGTAAAGAGTTTTAGAAATTCGATCCTTCAAGGTATCAGTGCTCCTGAGGTTCTTTCTTTCCTTTCATTTTTCTGTGAGCAGCAGTTGCATCTTTCTGAATGTTGTAGCAAAACCCATGTGGTAGCAGAGTGATTTTTATGTTGTTTAAATGTTTCTTGGCTTTGAGTTAGAGAGTATAAACCATCCCTATTGTGATGAAATAGGATGAAAGGAAAATTCCCCTTTAAACTCCTTCTTTTCTTCTGACAGGGATGGAATGCATGTAAGCACTAGCATTTTAATAAAAGGGATAAATATATGAGACTCAGGAACTGCAGGCCCCTCCAGAACTCACTGCACCATCTTGTGGCACCCAATAGATATTATGCAATCTGAGTTCTGAGTTTTTGAAGAGTCAGCAACAGAACTGTAAGAAAATATCATCACTGTATCCAAACCATTAAGCTTAATGACAAGGACACTTTCAGCATCGTGTAAACTGTACAGCAGTCATTCGGGAGTGATGGGGTGTTGTCCAGGATTGCATAATTTTCTATTCCCTTGAGATGATTTTTAATTTTGTTCCAAGGCAAAACAGAAGTGCTTCATCTATTCAGTTTTGGCTTAGCCTCCCAAGACAAGTGGTAAACTTCACATTGTCTGGAGCACTTCAAGATGAACTGGATAAAACACTAGACAATATAGGACCAATAATCCTACACTGACCTTTGAAGAATGGAATGGACCATCTAACTAGCCGTCAATGTATAGCATAGGACTCTATACTGATATCTATCTTAGGCATTAAAAAATTGAGAGAGTCAGGTCTTGACAGTCAGGAGACTGGCTTAAAATTAATGAGATAATTCAGTTCTGTGATTTGATGTTGTTGAATTTATTTAATTTTCTTTTTTGTGCAATAGTCTTTAGAGTCAAGTTCTCATATTTTCTTTGCAATCACATGGGCCAGAAAATTCTTGTTTGCAAAGAAAACAAATTCTCATACAGTCAGGTGCCTCCAAGAGCTAAGACTTTAAAGAAAGTACCACTTACCATATAAATTGGAAATCCAGATCTTCCAATAACTGAAAATAGCACATTATATTTCAGAGGGTACTGTTTTGTAGAAACACAGATTCTCTGAGTCCCCTTGTTATGGACTGCCATCTCCTGGCCAGTTCAGAGATGGCAGTCCATAACTGTCACATCAGAAGTGGAGCTATTATACACTTGTATATAAGCCATCAACTGAAGAAAAAGGCTATGTATATACCTGGCTATATTTACTAAATATGGAACAAGGTTTACTTACTATTGTCGAGCTTTTCTTATTCCAGATAGATTTTTCCATTACTGTAATCCACACTGGGAAAACAGCCTTTAAATCTCCTTGGACTTGTCTTTATCAAACCAGGTAGCAATGGTGTCTTTGTATAGCACATGCTAGAGGTGAAAGGCTGGAAATTCATCTTGAGCTTCAGAAAAATGCTAGGACATATTAAAACATACACCCCATATACCTCCACAATAGAGCTGTTGGGTTAGGGGGTATGTGTGGACAGGCAGGGATGGAGTGCAGCCACACACTACCCCGCGCCACCACCTCCCAGGAGCAGGATGGGGAGGGAGGAAATGGGGGATTAAAGCAGCAACTCCCCTCTGCAGGCCACACAACTGCCACCCGGCTGGCGGGACATGGGGAGTGAGCTTGCACAGAGTGGCTGATGCTGCCATCCACCACCCTGTGCTGATGCTGTCACTTGCAGCATGAGGAGGGGGAGGGGGAAGGCTTACATCTAGGTGCTGCCACCCCCCACATCTGCTCTTCCGGCTGCTGCCACACCTCCACCACTCTGCACCCAGCTGCCACCACCAGAAGGGGTACACTCTTTAAAAAAGGTTGAAAACACCTAGACTATGGGATGCATGGGACTCTACTTCTAGTGATTCTTTGGTAAGTCAATTTGTGTCCCATGTCTGACACTGCTGCAACTATAGAAAGCCTAGTTCTGAATATCTTACCCATTCTGATTCAGGGGAGGTTTTGGGAACCAGAGCAAATGGAAGAAGTGGCTGTGAGACAGGAAGGCCTCATTCCTCCTGAAGCATCTGTCCAAGCTGGAAAGTCCCAAAAACAGCAGGATCCAGAGCGTGAGAAATTCTGGGGTTTTAGCATTTCAGAGTAATGGCAGAATTCAATTATCCGCTTTTAATTTCCTTCCCATGCCAATGAGGATGATGTGCTTCAGGTACAGAAAAGTTCTGTGGCTCTTCAGTTTTCATGTTCTCCTAGGTCTTGCTCTTTCATGTCAGTGTATAGCATTAGCATTCAGACAAATGTAAGAACCAAACTCCCTTTTGAGCTCCTCTTGTCAACCTTATTAGCATATGGGAAGGAAGGACCAGGAGGCGGTACAGTGCACATAATAGTCTATCATATAAGGAAATAAATGTTAATTCCCTTTCAGAAACAGAGAAGTGAGAACATGGTCATGAAATGCTACCCTTCCTATGACCATAGCCAAGCACTGCTCATTTTTGATGAACACATATAGTCATTTTCTATCAAGGTGAGAGACATTTTTTAACATTCAAACCCTCTCATATGCCCTTGTGATATTGCCTAATGTCTTGGTAATATTATTAAAACACAATCATTTGAAATATAAGCTCTTCTATACTAACACCAGGTTTACCACTCTAGTGGCTGAGCACCAACTACCACTACATTAAGCCACAGTATAACATGTCTAGTATGCAGACATCCACAGCATAGACCAATGAAAAGTAGCAGGGTTGTTGTATCCAGAATGAAGCATCTTGTACAGTTTCTCAATGGAATTAACAGGACAGTTTTATCTTGCTATTTTCAGCTGCCAGCAGTATTTTGCTGTATAAAATACAGGATCAGCTGAAACAAAAGGACCAGGGAGTGGAGAATATTTCAAAATGAAGAACACAAGCGTAGTGAGAGCAGGTGTCCTTGTTCTTTACTCAATTCCAGTACTCCCTGATGTATGATTCTGTCTCAGATCAGACCCTTAGCCTTTCCCTATGTAGGATTTAAACTTGTTATATTTTACTTTAAAGCATCCCTTTATTTTGCATGAAACCTAGTGGCAATGCTGTAATGCAATTCTATTCTCAGCATTTAAAGTAGAGCACGATAAACGTGACAATACAAGTCTGTCAGACCTTTGTATCACTTTGTCTCCTGCTGGGTTTAAGTGCTCCTCTTCTGAATCTATTGTATCAACATTCATGAGCATTGTCTGTCAGTGATTTAATCTTTACAGCTATCCTACTCTTTGCTAGGTGAGTCATCATCCAGAAGCAGTATTTATAGAGAGCAGCACCCTCAGAATAAAGTTTGCAAAATACCAAGGTGGATGTAGCTGTACCTGCAAGCACAGATCTCTCAGAAACACAACAAACAACATCCATTTTTCATAACACAATCCCATCTTCTGAGAATATGTTCAAAAAGCTATGTCAGAGAGAAAGAACAAACCTCCAACTTGATCTTCTTTTCTCTCAATGGTAGAACAAGTGGCTCTTTTTTTTTTTGCTTTATTAAATCTAGTCCGCAAAGCAGTAGAGAAGGCATGTAAAATTCTATCTAAACCATTACCACATGTCCCCCTGACATTATGCTATTCATCTGACTGCTCAACTCAAATGCTGTCAACTGGAACAAATTAAATGACAGAACAGGTAGTTTTCAGAGACAGCTCTGAGCAGTGCAATAGTAGGGGATCCCAAAGATGCAAATAACATGCCTTAAACACATCAAATAATTGGGTCTATTCCTATGCCTCTACATTTCCCCAACCAGTCATCTTGCTCTCACATGCTCTGCATTCACTATTAACAGGTGTTAATGACTGCAGGTTTCAAGGCAGTGGAAAATCTAACCCAAATTAGCTACCTGTCCACAGGTAAGGTCATGGTGCTGGATAGGCAGCAGGGGGTTCAGCTTTCTGAAATTCTCTATAAGCATCAATCTCTTTGAGGTTTTGGTTTCTCTGCTAATCCTGACAAAGAGGTAATGATTCTGATCGTGGCGCTTGTGCTGTAGACTGTTGGGACCGGTTAGAAGATTTGGATTTCAATCTCACCTGTGGAAGGATTTGCCCTATTCCCCAGGTGAAGGGAATAAGGAGTACAGGGGTCCCATAATGTGGAGAATGTGACTAAGAACCAGGCCTGTGGAAGGTAGAAAAGCAGCTAGGCTTTGTGGTGGGTACTTGTTTAAAAGGGTAATTTTGCTGGATTTGTTGTAGACTTGAGAGGGAGGATGACAAATGTGGTCTGGCAGACAGGAAAGTCTTGTCAAACCAGTTTGAGGATGGCTGGGTGGGAATCTCTGGGGTTTTGAATTTAACATTAATGAGCCAGATTTCCAAAAAGGGAGAGGTACAGTAGCAGGGAATGTAGCCCCTTAATCCTGGGACTTATAACCAGGATGCTGTGGCAATGTGGGGTGCTTTGAGATTCTTTTAAGTATGCCATGCAATGTTAGCAGTGTTAAGTGTACAAGCATGAGGTGAAAGATAAAGCCAGAGATTTCAAATAGTAATTTATAGTTTTAAGTGTGCTCTGCTCTTTCTGAGTTCTTTGCAACAAAAAAAATCCTCTATTATTAATTTGTAGTTAAAAATGTGTGAAAACTAAGAGCTGGCACTTTCTCAGGGGTGCCTTGAGTCTGAGGGGTTTCTCAAGTCTGAAAAGGTTGAGAACCACTGCCTTAAGCAATGGGAACAATGGCATAGTTTACCCAGATTGGAAGAGTTAGGTGGGTTGTTTTTTTTTTAATTGGGGGGGGGAAAACTAATTTGTTTAAACTTGTGAATAGCCTTCATTCATTGATTGTTTTTAGTTCTTAGACACATGGATCAAGTCTGAATGTAGGGGCTAGCAGTGAAAAGTCTACTGCTTAATCTCCAAGATCTATACTGCTTCCATTCCTTTGTAGTAAGGACTATATCTGCACTATGTTAAAATTTCACAAGCTTCTCTGCAAGAGGAATGTTTATCCTGTTCTTGGAAACTAATTTAGTATTATACATTGGTTTGTTTTTTTTTTTCCACTGTTGTGGTTCCTTAATGCCCTTCAACATGCACATTGTTTTAAAAGGCTTGTTTGCAAATGTAATTTGTGAGCAGATACACTGTAATCACTGCCCTTGAACAAACTTGTATTTCAAATTCTCACAAGGTAGTTTAATGAAGTGCCCAGGGAAACAGACTGTCTTTACAGCCTTTTCATCTGTCAGGTGCACACTTCTGATAGTTCAGTACAAGCACAGGTGTGATGCTGGAAAACCAAGAAGAGAAGAGGAAATTAATCAAAACTCAGCCTCAAGATACCCAGTGTTCCCCTATAGGGAGGAGAGAATGAAAGTAAAAGGCTGTACAAGTCTAAGTGCAGCAGAAGGATGTAAGGAGCATGCTCCAAAACAACAATGTCCTTTATCTCCTGTGCTGCATAAAACCATGCAAATTGGCTCAATCCAGGTAATTCTATTTGGACTAGGACGTCCCTGGCTTAATAAATGAACGTTACTCTACTTGTGACACTATTGCAAGCTAGGCATAACTAGTGTGGGAGTCTGGCACTCAACTTCTGGGTTCAATTTTCAAAGGACTTTTTGTGGAACTGACAAAATCATCAAACCATTCTCTGTGCCTGTTTCTGTTTGTGAAATGGAGATGGTTATGGGAGGGGCTGAGACTAATCATTTTTTTTTTTTTTTACCAGAGGAACTAACAGTTACTGGGTGCATCTATCTATACAAGGTGGTAGAAGTACAGTAGACCAATTGTACTGTGCATTAGTATATCACAGCAAAAGCCATGTTTAATGCACTAACATGCAGTAGAATTAATTTACTGAGCATTAGCATCACATATCCTGAAAAGACACATCCTGGTACTGATTACAGCTCATTAAGTTAGTACATGTTATTACAAGGCACTTATACATATACCTATTTGTTCTGCGACATGCTGGAGATTTGGTGGGTCAGAGCAGATTTGATTAATCAAGTCTGCTCCACACGTGAGCTGACACAACTGCATGCGAAGCAGCACAGTATAAGCAGTAAAATGCAACTTAGCGTGTAGAATATGGCAGTGGTGTGCTCTTGAACTAAAACGCCTCTGATGTGTTTTAGTTCAAAAGCATACCCCTGCCATTTTCTCAGTGCTGATGCTCATTTCACCACTTAATGTGCCGCAGCATGGGGCACTTTCAAAAGTGCCCAGCGCTGTGGCAGAAGCATGTTTACAAATGCCCAGTGGTACTAAACTTAATGTGCTGTAATGCAGCTGTACACATGCCCACTGTCCTCCTAAATTATTATACTTGGGAAGCGATGCTAATATCTTGCAAGAATGTACAAGGACTGTATAGATTCAGATGGTTGAAAGCTCCTCTTTTCTGGTTTCAGTTTTCTGCTGATTTACCTGAGCTGCTGTTCTCTCTCTCTCTCTCTCTCTCTCTCTCCACACTGTATCTCTAAATCAATGCTCAGCAGACCTCTTCCTAAATCATTTGATTCTGGAGGAAAGTTGTATTTGTTTTTGCTCTGGGGGGAATGGGCTTAACTGTTCCTTACAGCTATTTTATATGAAGGATGTCAGATAAACCAACCCATTTCAGGTATGTTTCACCAAACCTAAAACTTTATTTTATTTGTATGTCAACATTATTATGAAGGTACACACAGACTGGGGCTTAATGAGAACTGCTGAAGATGATTAATCTGAAAAGGCCATCTAGTGGTCTGTTTTCCTTCATTTCTAACATAATTAAGAAAGTTAAATCCACTTTTGTCCAAACATTAATGGCCAAGGAGAAAGGAACAGGCTTTGATTTAAACAGTAACGAAAAAAATTGCATGGGTGGCAGGGAAATGAAGTCCTTGTACTGGCTGCAAGGATCTAGTTGTACAGTCAAGTCAATTTCGATCATCATTTTTCTTTCCCTCAAACTGGGCGCATTCTCATCCTGGCATACTCTACCCATAACTAATCAGTTTTGCAGCCTTAGAAAACACCGTGCTGGAGAACAGGAGAAGAGAAGGGTACCAAGTGCTGTGGTGATCAGTCTTACTTGCCCTGGGACTCGGATCCTGGCAAATTCTCCAGGGGGCTGCCATCCTGGTGCCCCCTCTAAGTCAGTGCCCAGGGCTGGTGTCTCTCTTGCCTACCTTTAGTTACATCACTACTTTGTTAAATCTAATATTTCTCCCTTAATATTTCTGGTTAAGTCTTAGTTTGGTGTGTCCATCTACTGCACATAGAAAAAGATTTTTCTGGTAGTTTAAAGGAAATATTAAATTCAGTGCAACACTGACAACAGGGGTGAAAGTTTTGTGCTTAGTGTTAATCCAAAACAGGGTATAATTGGACAAATATTTCAAGATGACTTGCATGGATGGGATATTTGACGGCATACAAAGGCTGGGGAAGCAGAAAGGGAGCATATCAGGTAAAACCACAAAGATAAGCCTGTGAAAACAGGTCCTTTATCTCTTGGCTAGTTGCTTTACCTGCCATATACCACCTCCTCCCTTTCCTTGGGCATATAAGGTCATTCTATAATAGTTGCCAAGAATCAAGTCTGTGCAAGTTGCTTTATGTCATGCTAACACTGAGACTGGTACAGACCTTTACTAATGCAAGCCATCAGAAACCAGTCTATAGAACAGAAGTTCAGTGCACAGAGACTGGCTTAAAAATGGAACTGGGTCTAATCCTTGCCGCTTTCCCCATGAAAGGGTGAAGGTGTGTTCTGTTTGCTACTAATCTAAACTATGCCACTTACAGAAAACTGCATAACTTAGACTGATTCCACCCTGGGCTTTGTGAATGTCTGACTCTAGCCTGAGTGCCCAATTCTCTTCATGCTGATTTCAGTTTTACCCTGATAAAACTCTGACTTCTAGGATTGTTCTGGATTTCCGCCATCAGACTGCAGAGGAGACTCACATCCCTAATATGCTATTTATATCACTGTTGAATTTGGGTGAAAACTACCTGTGTTTAATCCAGATCTAATGCTGGTCTGGAACATGCTGGGGGGTTCCCCTTCATGATGTCAGCACCACTGAATGTAGCACAGAAACCTATGAGTTAAATCTGCTATAGCCATACTATTTATAATGGAGGTGCCATCAGCACTAAGGAACCTCTACCTAAGCAACCATAACAGTGAGAGTTATGTTGGTGAGAACTCCAGTGGTACATGGTGTGCTGCAGTGGTGCAGAATGATATGTACCTAGTGCAGCTTGTTTCAACACTGGCTGCATCCAAGAGGAGCATGACCATGCAGTGTGTGGTGCCGCAGACATATCTGTGGCGCCATGTTCTGCACATTCAGTTGCTCCCTTGCAGCACTGAGAACAATGTGGAGGGTTTGGGGTTTTTTTTGTTTTTGTGTTTTGTTGGTTTTTGACTCTTAGCTATCCAGGGGTCAAAACACCCAAAGAGAAAGAAAGAGCAACACATACATGGGCAGCCTGCACTGCTCAAAAGCAGATCCAGGCCACCCGGAGCTGCGCTGTGGCTGAGACAGACTCTGTGTAGCAGACTTGCTGCTGCCCTGGGAGGCCCCCAGGTAAGGCTGCTGGGGCCAGCCCAGTGTGGGCCTCTACTGCCACTGGGGTAACCTGCCACACACCAGCGCAGGTGGCACAGGCATTCCCCAGGGACAACTACCTGTGGCACAAGATGTGCTGCAGCTGGTTGTCCTAGGGAACCAAATGTCCACACCATGTGTGGATGCAGCCATCAGTGGTTAATTTGTTGTGGGTCAGGTCCTGCCCTGCACAGGTATAATGCATCTGCCTTGGGAGTTTGCATCACTGAATCAATGCCAGTGTTCACACCAACATGAATTTCCCTAATGCACAGCCAAGGCCGTAAATTGTACCAGTTAAATTTTAAACCTGGTGTTAAATAGGAGGCCTTTGGTGCATACATTTAGCTTTTATCTTGAACTAGTTCCCAATGAGCTTTTTATTAAGTAAAATGCACCCACATTGAACCAAAATAGATCAAAAGAGCATCTGTGCAGACTTTTCCACCAGTTTAGCTAAAATTGCATCTATTCTTCCCATGTTTCTACACCACATTTGACCATTTAGTTACATATGCTTGTAATAGTTTATTTACTTCAAAAGGTCTTTCATTGTACATGTGCCTTTGAGCAGAAGATGTGGCATAGTCTGAGGCTCTGTGCTTCAGTCACAGGTGGCTGAACCAATAGTATAGTCCCACTTCTTCATTAGTTCCTTGGAGCATCCAACTCCAGTACATAGGTCATTGAGATAATGCCACCCTTACCCTGGCTTGTTAGCTTCTGGTGATAAGGACTTGGCCACTGAAATGTCCACTTTTTTGCTGTTGAGGATTTTCTTCAGTTTCTCATTCTGTATTTGTAGTAGTGTCTCCTTGGATGTGGTGTCGAGAGATTGGATGCTGGTGAGGAAGCTTCTGCGCAACTTCAGATGTGTGCTGAGGTTGGTTGTACAGCAGGTGTTTCACATCTTTAGTCTGTCTCAATCATTCTGTCCTGCTGCTCTTCTGATGTCAGGTGAAGTGATGCCAGCCAGCAGGTACACACTGTTTAGGCTGTGACATCCTGTGATGCATTGGCAGCTATCATTCAGAATGGGGTCAGGGCGCTTATTGTGTACAGATCTCTCCCACACAAGGCATACTTGGCTGAGAACCAAAGCAGTGGTTCAGGTGGTTGAGAGGCTAGCTCTCCATTTCAGATTGGTGAGCTTATACAGGATGTTGTAACAAGTGCTCGCCTTGGCTTTTGTCTTTTATGTTTTCTGTACAAGAGGGTTTGATCAGGGGGACTCCAAGGTAAACTGGATTTGGGCAGTGAGGTAGTGGAGTCCCACACCATATAAAGTTGATCTGGTGGCTGGCCTTGTGTCTTGCATATGAAAAACCACATACTTGTGTTTTTTGCTGGGTTGGTACGTAATTGGTTTTCAATGTAGTAGGAAGTTAGGCCAATCAGTTCTTCACTTAAGGATTTTTCAACACGGTAAAAGCCAGTGTTTTGGGTTATGCACAGGCTGTCTGCATAGATTAAACATTTTTTTTCCAAATCGATTTGGTTGGTCATTCACATAAATGTTAAACAACAGCAGTGCAAGTACGCTTCCTTGGGGGAGGCTGTTAACATGTCATCTCCATCTGCTACGCTTTCTATCCAGTTTGACAAAAAAGTCTGTTTCTGAGCAGGGTTTGTATCGATTCTGTAAGGTGTAGATCTTTTGTCACTTTCAGGTTCTTGTGAAGGAGTCATTGGTGGCTAACTATATTATAGGCTGCTGTTAGGTCAACAAATACAGCTCCGACGATTATCCTCTTTCAAAGCCATCCTCAATATGTTGAGTTAGACTGAGCAGCTGGTTTGCTGTGTAGGGGTTTTTGTTTTGTTTTTCCCAGGGCAAAAGTCACCCTGTTTGGGGATTCAGGGTGCCTACAGATGTATGGGGAGGCTGTGCTGATGTGCTGTAATTGCAGTGTGCTGGAGTAGATTCAGTTAAGTCTGCTGGAGCATGCTAATTAGCATGCCACCAGCAGCCTCCATGTCTTGTGCATCAGCATCCTCATGGTTCAAAATGGTGACAGGAGCACTTTAACTAAAGTGCCCCCACTGCCATTTTGAAACATGGGGATACTGTGGGTGCTTTAATTAGAGCATTTTTGGTTTTGACTGTGGCATCAAGGTGTTCTGAAAAGACTTTCCAGTTTGTCTTTTTAAGATTGAAATGTCAGCAAAATGGCACTATTATAGGTGTTACTGCACCTTTGATCTGAAATCCAGTTGGTCGACGCTGGGAATGTAACGTGGTCTAATACCATTTTATTACTTAATCCAGTGATGCTGGTGTTGGTGAATATATGATCTAGTTTGTATCCTTATTTCCAACAGCCACTGTTGAAAGATTTAGGGCTTCTATAGAGATGTGGGGAGCCTGCTCCGATGTGCTGAAAAGCCAGCGTGTTGGAGCAGACTCAATTAATTGAGTCTGCTGGAACGCAGAAATTGAGAGGCTCTGGCAGTTTTCCACGTTACATATATCAGCATTCCCGTGTGTCCCTGTGCTGAAAAATGGCAGTGGAGTGCTTTGAAATAAAACATGTTCAATAAGCTTTAAAGTGCTCCGCTGCCATTTTTTTTTTTTTT
>JAGPOW010002791.1:14941716-15006713 GCA_030014935.1 Caiman crocodilus
ATAGCCTCATGGGATGCTGTGGCTGTTTAAGGTCACCAGTGATCACCTGTGATTTATTCTAAGTGATTCCTGGTGTCTCTGCTCCTGGCTTATTGACTGAAGTGATTTGTAATTCCATTGAATTTGATGGTCAAGATTTCAATGTTTTCTTCAATCTTTGCCATAGAAACTATGACCATTCAAATTATAACAAATATGGCACTTCCAAATTGCCTGTGTGGTCTTTCAATTGCCATAGTCATTCCAGGTATTGAAGGGCAGTTGTTATGAGGCCCTTGGTGTGCCTCTTGTAAGCAAAAGATACTGCACTGGACTTCCTTGCATTGCATCTATTAAGCCAATGCAACCTGTGCGCAGCTAAACCCTTGCCCTTTGCTGTAACTGCTTGAGTGAGATGAGATCAGAGGGCCTGCGATGACATTCAATGAGCTATTGATCATGCTTATCTGCTGTGCAATTACTCTCATCCCAGCTTGTTTGCTTTTTCCAACCAGAGCATTTGCTTTAGATTACATATAGAGGAGATTCAAAGCCTGGAGTTTGCCCTAATGAAACTAAAGGAATGTTGTTCCTGTGGCAAAATGAGAGCCACTTTATGTTTCCCAAAGTTCTTTCTTTCTTTCTTTACATGTAGAAAGAGATGTATACTAGGTACAGCTCTTATTATGTCAGTGCAGGCTTGGCAATACAGAAAATAATACTGTGTTACAGTAAAGTTTATGCCCATTGCCCAAGAAACAAAATAGTTCTTATGAGCACCTGGCTCTGAATGCTCTCAGCATGCCCTGTCCAGGGCTGGGGAGGGGTATAGCTTGCCCACATGGACCAGCTCCTTAACAAACATTTCAAAGGATCCAGATCCCAGTTTTGAGTTATGATGTGAATAACTCTCTCATGGCTTTCACTCCATGTTTGCAAATTGCAGTTAAACATGCATTTTCTGAAGCTGAACTGCATGGCATAGCAGGCTGGTAAATGAGATGCTCACTGGCTGAATATTAACTGTTTTTAGCAACCTTACTGACTTGCATAGTGGCCTCCATGGGTCGTATGGGTTGTAAGAGCTAGTGCTAGCTCTAAGGGCCTGGAGCTGTTTGACTGCTTTATTGGCTTCAACTTGCAACTCCCAGCTCCCATCTTAAATTCTGCTCTCAGCCTTGTTTGTTCCTCAGCTGTTTCCTTGTTTCCTGCTTCTGTCTTGTGGTTTCTGCTTTTGCTTTGGATCCAACTTCTTCCTATAACTCTGCCCATAGCCCTGTCCCCAGTCCTGTTTGCTGCCTAGTCCTCTGTCTTTACTTTTTCACCATGGTTCCTGGTTTTAGATTCAGCTTGATAAAATGCTGATTCTTGGCTCTGCTCTCCAGATTCATGATCTGACCCTAATCACTAGTGAAGATTTTCCATGTCCAAATTTGCAACATCTGGCACCTCCTTACATGACCTATGTAGTAAATGTTTTTTGAACACTTTTTGTGAACATGAACATGCATATGCCTTGCTTGTGATTCCATCATGAACACGGTTATTAGCTTTTCTTAGAATTACATACTTTTGACAAGTTCCCTCTGAACTGTGTGCATTTTAACTCCACTAAAATAAACAGCGTACTCAGAAGTTCTTTACTGAAGTTCCTATTACCCTGTGAGATGCCATGGGTACTTCAAAAACACTTTAACTCTCTTCTTCCCAAATGGTGTCTTATTTTCCTAAGTTTCAGGTACCTTAGTTTGTAAATAGTAATTGCATTAAAAAAAAAAATAGTGGGTGTGTGACCAGAGTGCTGTTATGAATCTAGCAATTATGGAGCTCTGATCATTAAATTGGTTTATCAAACTTAAATTGTTTATCCACAAGCTGAAGTCAAGCCCTTGGAGACTATCTAGCAAGGAGACTCTTCATTGCAGAATGCCTTATGCTGAAGTCCTAAAGCAGAATTTATCAGATCTGTAGGATTTCTACAGGCATTGCTTTCTGCACAGCTCATAACCTTTAAACTAATAAACTGTGCAGAACCCTGGTCACCACATGATGTTTATTCAAATCCTTTATGATACAAATAAGGTTTCTCTCTTCAATTATCAGTAAATAATCAGGATTGCTAAGAAGCAGTTTCCTTGAATTACTTCCAGTGTAAATGATCACATTCCTTCCAGCACACTTGCACAATCTCCTCTGAGATATAACTGAAATCTGCAGAAAGCTCTTGAGTTTTGCCTGTGCAAACAGTGCAGGATCAAATTTTATGTGGAGCTGGAGTGGAACAAAATCTCATTGTTTTGGGGACAGGGTCAGCACTTCTGTACCCTGTGTTCTATAACTAACCTTGAGCTGGCCGTTTCCCTTGGACTATTAGCAGAGACAGAAATACCTTTCAAAATGCCTGCATAATCCTTTGCCATGAAACTCAATCTGGCTAGGATCATGATTAACAAAGGTGACTTTTGCCTTTATGCTGAGATCAAATACAAAATCTCTATTACTGCAAAGTTACATAATTCAAATAAAAAACACTAAAACATTGTAAAATAACTAACCAATCCCTATTAACAGCCAGGTATGGAACAAAAGCAGCAGCAATAAGGTAAGATTTTAATAACTATGGGCAAGTATACACATTGACATACAGCAATGTTACTACAGTGCTTTCTACTTCCTTTTAGAAGTATTAAAGCATGGTACAGTAACCACACACAGTGTGCCATGCACATGGCGCCTGGTTAGATTTCGCCACTACTTTGCCATAGTGGTGCACTCCCCTGTACATCGCTACAGCAAAGTAGCTGCTGATCACATGTAGATTCGTGATCACTATGTTGCCGATTGCTATGATGACATAAGGCAACATGTAGATGTATTGATATTATTTACGTAGCCTCAAAAGTACATTGGATGCATAATGAACACCTAGGAAGATGAGCTTGCAGTCTTGGACCCTCATTTATCACTGGGTTTTCTGTGTGTGGCTCCTTGTGCCCCCATGATCCTGTTTAAGGGCCCCAGTTGGTCAGAAGCAGGGGTCATTATGGACAACATATTAACACTGCCCTTGTTTGGCCCTTGATCCAATTCCAGTCCCAGCACATACAATCCAGATCTTTGCATGACCTCATATTATCTTTCCACAGTGAGCACATTAGTCAGCAAACTAACCCATTACAAAACAGCACATGTTGCAGCTGGAAAAGTATTCCCTGCATGTTTTCCTTGCATGTTTTGCAGTAGGGGGATACTACTAGAGCCTAGTTCATGGAGAAATAAGGCTGGAAGGGACCTCGAGAGAAATTCCCAGTGTAGGCAGTTCCCTATCCAGTCTATGGCACTGCTGCCGTTTCTTCCTGCCACCAAAACACTGCAGAAATTCCTTGGCTCTGCTAGCCATGTAAGAAGATTGCTGACCCGTTCCGTAGAAAAATCAGTCAAACCAAGTGGCAGAACAAAACAGATCAGGCTTTAACATTAGGTCTTAAATACTGTAGGGCCAGAGAGACTTAAATCTAAAAGGGGGAATTTGGGAGTCGCAGGAGAAAGGAACAGTGTACCAACTCTTAGTAGTAAGAGGGGTTCAGTTTATGGACATATGCATCATTAGGTGTTTTCTGGTTCAGCACAATAAGAAGAAAAGCTGTTTGGCTAAAATCAAATATATTTTCCTCTCCTCTTTCTTGCTCAAGTAATCCCCACCCCAGTACCTCAGGATACCTTGGCATTCACCACAGGTATTAAATTCTGCTGCGGGGACTGGAACCCATGTTTCATTACAGTTCCTAGTCATTAGGATATTGTCAGGAATGTAGGGGGAGAAAACTTAAGCTAGGGACAGAAGTTCAACACAAACTGGTTTTAAGTGATCAGAAACTGGTTTCAACCTGTAACAGAACAAAAGATCAGTGCACATAAACCAGTTTCAGCCATTTTTACTCTCGTTTAAGATAAACCTGTTTGAACATAGCATTAGATTGAACTGATTTTGGGTCAAACCAATTTTATTGAAACTTCTGTTCCTGACCCTTTTCTGGTTCAAGTTAAATCACAGTTCTCCAGTATCCCAGAATGCTTTGTAGCCCTGGGTCTGTGCTATGTGCTCTAGAGAGCAGGGCTGGCCCTGCCCCTCTGCCCCCTAGTTGTCAACCAGCCCTCACTGCTCCAAGGTGGGGGCAACCCAGCTGGGGATGTAGCCCAGTCTGTAGGGAGGAAAGACTTCCTCTGCCACCCAGGCTAACCCTGGTTGGGGCCAGGGAGGGGGGTTGAACTCCCTTCCCCTGCTCAAACTTATAGCTGGCTGCAACTGTGGACCACAAATCCCAGAGGCACCTGGAAGCCGAAAGAGGAATTGATGAGCAAGCCTGCAGAATTTTGTTGTTGTGATCTGGACTGCAAATTCCAAAGCCCTCAGGGGCAGTAGGAAGAGGAAGTGGATATACAGCCACAGAACTGTGCTCTAGCATGGTCCTCAGCTTCTGGCTTGAGCCACTGCAGGCATGTGGCTGCATTTCCTGGATCAAAAGTAAATGTCTGTTGATTTGTTTCAATTTAATCTGTGCAGTTTAGATTAACATGCACAGACTGAATTGATTCAGCCTCAGGCTTTTTGACCATCTGTACTTAGCTGTATACTCTTACTGATACTATTCCTTATTTTGTTTTAAAATTTATATCCAGCTCTATTGAAAAGGCTCAAGCAGCTTGCAGTCCATAAATAGCCACAGACAGGTTTTGGGAGTGTTTTGGGGATCCTGAGAACTTCAACTCAACTTCCCCCCACTTCCAACCACAACTTCCCTGCCCTGTCTAAATAACTGAACAACAGCTGGAGTAGGGACTGTAACCCTATGTTGAACCCCCTACGTGTACATTCTAACCTAAAGAGTTGCTTTTTTTTTCATGATTTTAGTCACTGAAAAAATGACAATGGGGAGCTCTACCATGTAACTGGCATTTAGGGCATGCATTGGAGATGTGGGAGACCTACATTCAGAAATATGCTTTCTGACTCAAAGCAAAGATCTGTTTGATATCAGCAGGAGAGATTGTGGGCTCACATGCCGGAGTAGTTTAGAAGTACAAGGGCACTTTCATGGGACACATGGGTTCAAATACCATCAAGATGCTTGAGCTACCTTCTTTTGCTGCCCTTTGTGCTGGTGTACTATGATAATTTTTCATTACATGGTTTTTTTCCAGAGGATAGCATATGCTTACTTAATGAGCAGCTATGCAGTATTTTATCACTGTTCAATGTGTGGCCTCATCCCTTGTTTATTGCTGAAAACCTGCTTTAAGGACAGAATTATAGGCTTTATATAGTATTCCTCACCACAGTATCTGAATATTTCACAAACATGCCTATGAATTAAGAGGGCATCATATCCATTTTAGGGATGGGGAAGGAGATACAGATCACAGTCGAAAGTATGAATTGATTATGGGTACTCAGTCAGGGACACCCATGATTTGATTTCTAGGAGTACTTTGTATTATAACGTTATAATTTCAAACCACGGTTTTCATTGATTTTTAGTTGCAGTTGTTGTGAATGGTTGCTACCTCTGTAAATATGGCTCTGAGACTCAGGTGTAGGCACCTAGACAATGAGGAGCAGACCAGTCACAACTGCTTGCAAAGTGTTTAGTTTAAGCAACTTTACTAGCATCAGATCCAATTTTCCATGTCTAGTCTGTCCCTAAACACAGCTTCTAATTCCCAGGGGAAAAAAAAGTCAGCTAGAAGCATACACCCGGTGTAGTCCAGGTTGGTTGTTATAACAAATGTGAAAACAAGGTCAGGAAATGTTGGGGAACCTTAGGAAGAGATGGCATCCTACCAGTTGAGCATGTTAGTAGTATTTTGATTAATGTCTTAATAGTCAACTACAACATTTTATATAGCATTCTCCTGTGACAGCATTGTTTTAGTTTAAGTATGATTTTAATAATCAGTAAGATTAAGATAAAAGATTGAAGATAAAAAGCAGCCAGTATAAAATCCAAGCTAATCCTATGGTAACATGTCTTGTAATCAGGTTTTGTTATCTTTACAAAATCAGAAATATTGATTAACTGAATGATATACCTTTGTTTGTCTTAATTATTCTGTAGGTTGATCACAAAGCACTTTGGGGCCATTTCTGCTTTTCCTACTCAGTTAAAATTACTGTAGACTGGGATAGTAGTGCAAGATCAAGCCCTAGCTCCCACCTAGGAAACTGAATATGAGATGTGGAACCAAAGACTTGTCATGTAAAAGGAGTAGTATTGGATTACACTGGCCTGTGAGAGAGTGCCTCCAGTCTGGGTGTTCAGTAACTGCAGGCCTCTTGCACCGGATTCTCACCGGTGTGGAACCCTATAGCGCCCTATGAGGAGGTGCTTCCTACACCTGCCATTTAGGAGGGGAGGCTGCCTAAAAAGCAGCCTGCAGGTGGCAAAGTGAGTTTGGGGGGAGAGGCAATTGGAGAGTCACCTGATCAGCAAGGGGACCAGGCTTGAACCACATAAATCTGGGGCTTGAGCTGGTCAGGCAGTCTTGACCTAAGAGCCACAGGGAGAGGAGAGCCTGAGACAACACTGGAGCAAGCAACTCTGCAGGCCTGGGTGGGAACGGGGGAATATTACCTGGGGTAGAGAGAGGCTGGGTTATGCAGGCAGGCAGCCCTTATTTAGGTTTGGACCTAGAGCAGGGCTAGTGGTGTCTGCCCCATTAAAATCCGTATGAGTCAGCAGCATGAGACATTCGCCAGAAGAAGATGCAGGAACTTCCCAACTCTTACTTCATCGCCCGGACATCCCCACCCGCGGACACCGGGAGAGGTCGCGGGGCTGGGTCCTTGCTCGTGATTTGGACTGCGTGTCCAGACGGAGCGCCGGAGCCCGGCGAATGACTGAGGTGGGTTGCCTCACGCGGTGTCACGTGGAGCAGCCGTTGTCCCAGTCCCTGCAGCGGGGGCGGGCCCCGCAGCCTATTGACTGTCGGGGACGGGGCGAGGCACAGGCGCGGGCCGGGTCCGGCCGCTGATTGGCCGTGCTCCCTGCCCGTCAGGTGCCGCCCCCGGAAGCGGCTTTGAGGCGGCAGCCGGCTCCTACGTGTGCGCGGCCCAGTGGTGAGCGGGGTCTGGGGGCCTGACGCATCTACCCGAGTCGCCGGGCACCCTCGTGCAGGGTTGGGGGTTAGGGGCTGGCGGGGGGCCTCCGAGGGCAAGTTGCACCTCCGTGTGAGCGCCTGTGCACCGGGCACGTGGGAGTGGGGGTGGGAGTCCGTGTGCACACCCTCCCCCGGCGTTGTGGGGCGCAGGTTGGCTCCACCCCATGTTACAAAAGGAATATTTTGGCCCCGGCGCATGACAGGAGCTGGCAGTGCCCGGAGCCGGACGGGATCGCGTGGTTTTGGAGTCTGAAAACGACAGGAAGCGACGGAAGGTATTGGTTTACTTCCCAGCAGATTTCTCTTTTTTCCTTGTGGTTTGCCGCCTCCGTGAAGGTTGGAGATGAATGAGAGAGGGGTGGGTGGGGATTTTGTGTTTTGGTGACTATTGATTACTTACAGACCAGCATCTTTTATCCTTTAATTCAGAAGGTGGATGAAATCCGGACTTCATGGGCGAGAGATACTAGTTGCAAGGCCTTCTCCACGCTGAAACTAGAGGGTGGTTTCTTTAAAATGTGAGGGAGGCTGGCCGGCCGGCCGGCGTGTGCTAGCTGAAATGGGAAAGGCATGAGCAAAACCCGGGAGGGAGAATTCTTCTTTTTCCTCCATAAGGCATCACGAGGTGTCTGGCAGTCTCCTGCTGTAGCTCCAGCGCCGCTTGCGTTGTTGGGAGTGTCCGTGCAGGAAGTGCCAGTCGCCGGCCTGTGCTGATGCTCCAGCTGTTGCAGATGCACCCACGCTGGAGCAATGTTGGCGGCGGGGGGAGGGGGGAGTTTTGCCCACATCAGGTTCTTAATCATATAAGCTGAATTGTGCAGATAAACATGCTGCTCTTTAAAACCCTGCTGGAATAGTTTTCAATTTGTCTCTGGGAATTAAGGTTTCTTCTGAAATTGTTACTGCAGGAGCCTTAAAAAAAAAAAAAAAAAAAAAGTAATTTTTGTTTGAGCCTGTTTTCTTGTCCCCCTCTCTGCAATTCTAGGTTTTGTAAGGGGAGTGAAGAAGCATAATTAAGTGTTTAAAATAGGATTTGCCCATGCGACAGTAGAGCAAATTTACTACAATTAAAAATAAAAGGTAAACTCTAATTAAGGCTTCATTTCTTTTTTTTTTCTTTTTGTTTATCACTTAGCGTGGACAATGAAAACAGTTCAGTTCTAGCATCTGACCTAGCCAGGTCATGTACAGGAGTGGCCAACCTGCGGCACAAGTGGAACAGGCAGCCTCTGTGTGTAGCATGAGGCAGGGAGCAGAAAGCAGAGCAGCAGACTGGGGAAGGGGATCTGGTTGGCACCCAAGAAGGATGGAGGGCTAATTTGTGCCACACCTGCCAAACAAAGGTTGGCCCCTGCTTTACTAGCAACTATACAATCACAGCAGGAGATTGCTTGGATCCAGCCAAGGCTCTTCCAGTAAGTGGGGAAGAATTGGGACACCGATTAAACTGGAGCCAAAATCAACCTGGGGCTTTAATCCAACAAACTGAATATCAATAGTAGGTTTAAAGCAAGGGCAAAGAAGTGAGAGAGCTGCAGCATAATGTAGTGTACATCCAAATTATGGCTTTAATTTTCAAAAGGGTATGTTTAGGGTCACAAAAGAGCATGTAAGTCTCGGTCTGTATAGTGAGCAAGCGGCAATCCAAAAACTAACAGCACCAGGTGCTTGCAATGGATGCTAGTGGGCAGAAAGGAGTGTAAAATATAGTAGATCATGGGTGTCAAATATTCAGCCCACCGCTCCTTTATCTGGTCCCCTGGGCTACTGGCAAGCCACCAGAAGTTAGGAGGCATGGCTGAGGAGGGGGGAGGTGGTCTGCTGCATAATCCAGGGCTCTCTGGACATGGCAGTCTTCAGCAGGAAGATGAGCAAAGGTAGACATAACCAAAGTTGCCCCCCAGCCACTTCGCCTGTTACTACTGCCGCAGCCATATTCTCTCAGCTTCCTTTGTGCTGGAGCTGTCACTCTGTGCTCCAGGTTAGAGCAAGAGCCGCTTATGCTGTCACTTCCTTGCGTCCCAGGCTGGATCTGGCTCGCAAAGAGCCCCGTGGTCTGGATCTTGCCCAGGGCACAAGGTGAGTTTGATACTTCTGTAGTAAATAAACAAGGGGATCATGCGCACGCACTGCTATCCTAAATGTTCCTACAGTTATCCTTGTAGAGAACAGTATGAACCCTTGTGAAACTTTCATAGTTTAACCTGAGTAGGCTGCATTTGGGGGAGGAGAAGGGATAGAGCTAATCAAATTATTTTGGCTGGATTTTTTTAAAGTGCTGATTCACTGAAGCCAATATGCTCAGCTGAATTGTATCTATTTCAACAGAATTTGCACTGGCAAAGTTTGTCAGCTTGGAGCTAAACTTGGTCAGTTCCAGAGAAATGGGAACTCTGTTTGGGAGGCGGGTCTGGAAATAGAAGACTTTGATACAGTGCCATTTTGCAAAAGAGCTGGAAAGGAGTTGGTTTCCTTCCAGTGCAGAATGGAGATTGCAGAGTTGTTGACAGGAGTCTTCTGTGGCATTTTAGACCAATGTCTTTTAGTTGTTTAAAGAAATTCACAGGAGTAAGAGTTGAATGTTATTTCTGCAGGTCTTTGCCAGGATGCCGCAAACCAGAACTCCTGCATATGTATGCTTTCCTATTCTTTCTCATTTTTCTGACTCTGGATATGGCTGTTAAGCCAAAGTTCACACGTTGAAGGTGCAGAGGAGGGTGACACAGTTAAGTGACTGAGGGTATGGGGCAGCACAGACCAGTAATAAAACCTAAAAATGAACTGTTAGAATAGTGTTAGGCCTTTTGACTGTAATGTCCTGCCTGTCTTTGCATTCATAGAACTAGACTGGTATAGAAGGAGTCTGCTGATATAAAGCAGTGATGTAAGCTCTTGCCTTACGTGGGGCTTAATTTAGTCCTGTCTATAATGCGTTCCACTTTTGCACATCCACCCACTTCTGCCTCTGTCTAGTGAGTCATCCACCCTGTGGTGGCTCTGAAGTTTTGCTAACCTGACAACCTCGGTGAAAATATGCTATCGCAGCCAGTTATGATTATAATCATATTGTTGGTCCTCCAGTCCCTTCCTAGAAGCCCTCTGGTTTCCTCCTAGTGTATTGTCTTGGTATCAGTTTGGCAAGATGTCTGTCCTTGTAGATGTACCCTCTGTCTCCTCCTTGCTTACCATTTCTCCAGCTTCATCCATGTAGTGTTTGTTACAGCAGAGGAGTGCTCTGTGGGGGGTACATATACCAGGATCGTGGTGTGGCTTTGGGCTTAAGTTAGAAGATCTGCAAGTTTAATTCTTCAGAGTGGAATATTGAAGCATTTGATAGCAAAGCTCCACAGCTGCTATGTGATTATGGGACTGCACTGCAGGAATAAAATAGAGTGGTTCTAGGTGAGGTACCAGATGGCCAAAGATAAAAAGAAATTATCCAACAGCCTGCCTGTTTGAATTGGGCTGTGTTTTGAGTTGTACCTGTCCTCCTGGGCTCTCTTCTCCACAATGGGACATGCATACAACCCCCAAGACTTTGCCTTTTTGGCTATCTCTAGTGTAGACGCAGCTTTTGCTGATGAAAAAAGTGTTTCTACTAGTGCTTATGAACAGCAGAACATTTCCCATCATAAGTTACCTCCTAGTATTTTGAACTCACTTGCCAGTACAGCTCTGATGCCACAACTCTGCCATTTGGGTCTAACTTTGCCTAGATAACAATTTGTGTGTGCTTGAAGGAAGGTTTAAACTCTACAAAACCATAATGCTGGAAACAGGATCGTACGGACCTGCTAAAGGGCAAGGAATCAAATGTCTCTTGCTTGGAGTGCTAGAGATAGAATTGACTGTGTGGAATGGAGAATGTGTCTGTGATAGAGAAACCAATGGGAAAAAAAAAAAGAAAAATTGCATTTATCAGTTCCTAATGAGGTATTGTAGAGCTGCTGATATACAGCAGGGTAGGCAGTAATGGGCCTACCAGCCTGGTCATTTGATATCTTGAACTGTAGCATAATTGTATAGAGTAGGGGTGTCAAACTCCAGAGACTTTCTATCCAGCTGGCTGGGCTAGTAAAAGTTGGGGAGGGATGTAGCCTCCCACAGAATGTGGGGCCCTTGGGCCCGGGTGATCATGACCATTAGTAGCTATTCCAGAAGCCTTGTTGTATCTCCTGATTCTGCTGCTGCCAAACCCCACACCACCTCCATACCTGCTGTGGCTCCTTGGGTGACCACAGCAGCCGTCCCCATGCCCCAGGCTGGATCCGGCCTTCAAAGAGCTCTGTGGTCTGGATCCAGCTTAGGACCCCAGGTGAGTGTGACCCCCAGTATAGAAAACTGAGAGAGAATGGTGAAAATACCCACAGATTATGAGAACCATAAACCCAAGGCATCTCTTTGTCTTTAGGCCTCATCACTTGACACTTGGGTGGTATTTGCTTAGTCCCCACATACATGTGCTCTGTGTTAGCTGAAATGACATAAATGAGCTGAAGGACTCACAGATGTTTAAAATGACCCTGTCACTGTAAAACATCAGAAAGGTAAAGGAAGTTTGGATTTCCATATCTATAGAGATTTTAGACCTGCCTAATCCCATGGCAAACAGTGACCTTTCAGATCTTTTTTTAATCTCCTCTTAGAAAAGAAAAAAACATCAAGTGCAAATGAAATGGGAATATGACCTTTGTCATATGACACCCTCCCCCACACCCCGATTCTGTCCCCCACCTCCCGCCAGTCCTTTAAGTAGTATTAACAGCCCTGTTGGGGAAGAGAGAATTAGTGGCTATTCATGTGGTTTGATCCTAGATCCCTGAAGACAAAACAAGATAAATCTGTATGAGGAAGGAGAAAAGACAATAGGGATTTATTTTTAAAAATGTGCACCTTCTGTTTCTGGCACTGACTTCCTAAGTTTTGCTGCTGGAGAAAGACAGACAGAACATGTGGTCTTAGCAGTCACTTTGAGACATGGCAAAACTTTACCAGTGATCTGGCTGCTTAAGGGTACTGCCCTTCTGGGTGATGGGCTGGCAACAGTGCTGAAAAAAAGTTTGGGCTGGCTAAGGCAAGTTTAGTAAGCAGAAGTCAAAAAGTGAGACAGGGAAGAGGAGTAACAGCAAGTCTCACGCACCAGGTAAAGTGTGGGACTTTGCCATCGGTACCAGTTTCAGCCTGATCCGTTTTGGTTAGGTCAGGATTAGGACAGCAAAGCTCCAATGGTCTGACAGTGGATTCCAGGACTTGAGAAGCTGGTGGAGCTGGTATCCATGATGAACTGAAAGCAGTAAGCTTTCCCACCTGACTTCCTGACACCAGTTTCAAATTGTTTCTTTCTTGTTTGTCAAATGAAGGACCCCTCAACAGAGGAGGGAGGTAAACTAGCTCACCTGGGTGTGATTCATTAAGCTGAAGCAGTTGACTTATAGCACAGTAAGCTTGGTCTATTGATTTCTGGTCCCATGCTCCTCTTGTTTACCAGACAGGATTTCAGCACAATCCTTGACCTTTATCAGTAGGCCTCTTTGTTTGGGTCAGTATATTTTTTTTTAAAATTTTGCTGATGTTTTAGAAACCACTTTATGTAACAGGCAAAGCTGGACTTTTGTTGCCTTGGACAGCTTCTGCCCAAACAAAGTCTATACCACAGATAAGTGGTGCTGCAACCAAAGCAGCTCTCATTATAGACTGACTTCTCTTAACTGCTCTGATGCTGCTTTCTGTCTTCCAGAAAAGCAGTATTACATTTTAAATAGAGGTGTACCAATACATCAGTCTGATGTTGGATTGGCACTGATTATAAAGAAAATTTAATATATCAGATTGATCAGCCTGATATGGCTGATAAATGGCCCATGCATGCGCGCAGCTGCAGCATAGCACAGCCGGGCAGTGTGGAGAGCTGCTTCCAGCTGTTAAGTCCATTTTGATGGAAGGGGAGGGGGAAGAAAGGGGGGGGGGGGGCAGATCAAGGCACCCATGAGGAGAGGGTCTGGAGCTGGGGCAAGTGCTGTCCAGCTAGGGTGGGCACGGAACCGAGCCACGGCTTGTCCAGGAAGAAGCACCAGGAGCAGGGGCACCTCCCACTGCCATGCACTGCTCGTTGGGCTCTACTTGCCTGCTTGTCCTGTGGCTCCTGTCGCTGCTCTTGACGTTCTTTGGGAGGGCACAGAGGGGCTTGTACCCAGGGATCTACGTGGGGTGGGCTGGGGCTGCGCCAAGCTCTTCCTGGCAGGGCAGGGCTGCGCTGGGTCAGGCAGCTGCGGCTATGGCAAATTTGTGACTGCAGCCCCGTCCAACAGGAGAAGCTTGGCCCCAGCCCACACCACGCAGATCCGGGGGTACATACTCCCCCACCCTGTCCCCTCCCAGACAAGTGGCGAGAGTGACAGGATGAGCAGGCAAGTGCTGGATGATCCACCAACCCAATAGCTCTTGGCCAAGTGGCGTGCAATGGAGGGAGCTACTCTCCCTGCACCCCCAGGACAAATTGCAGCTCTGTCCTGTGCCTGACCTGCCTTGGCTGGGCAATGCTTGCCCCTGCCCCAACTCCAGCCCCACTTCTCCCTCCCTGTGAGGACCTTGATCTGCCCCCTCCACACCCTTTTTCTCATTCCTCCCCCCCATACCAGACTTACCAGCTGGAGGCAGCTCTCCATGCTGCAAGGCTGATATTGGAAATCAGATCAGTATAGACTACAAAAATCTCTATCGGTGCAACCCTCATTTTAAACTTTCAGGGGTGAGAATTGGTTCTGGATTAAGAGTGCAGCTATTATTTTGCACCAGTTTTGCAAAGGCAGATGACAAAATTCAGCTCTGGAGTAGATAAGAAGATTTAGATGCTTAACTACTTGTTCTGGGGCCAAATTTGGCCCTTGACTAGTGGAAAGCTGTTAAATATCCTTTTACAGCTCTTAATACGTGCCTGCTTTGGCACAGGGAGCAGTGTGTGTGGAGGCTTAATACACATGACAGCAAAGTGTTTTAATTAGAGTAGCTATCCAGGAACCACTCTAATTAAAACATCCCCCTCAGCACCAAGCATGTGTATAGGCAGTCATGATGCCTGCGGATAGCCATCAGTACTGATGCCTGATGCCTCTTGTACGTGTTAACAGTGCGCTGAACAGGAAGAAGACAAAGTACTGTATGGAACAAGGGCAACTCTGATTGTGAGCTGTATCAATTTTGGCAGTTTAAGGGTACCTTTGCAAATTTTTATATGGAGTCTGTACTAATTGACTTTCTTAGATTGTCAGAGGTCTTGCATTAATGCCTTGTGCATAGTTTCATTTTTGCCTTTGGGGGTGGTAAACAGGTATAATAGCCCCCCTAAGTCCCTACCAGATAAGTCAGTCAGTATCCAGATCAGTGCAGTTAGTTTAAAATTATTTCAAACTAAGAACTTCTCTTGCTCGTATATAACAGTAGTCAGTGGAGCTATGCTTCCGGGTTCACTTAAGCATTCATGACAGTGAAGGGCTGAAGTGGGTTACAGGTAAAACTTGATTTGACCAAACTTCAGTTTAACTGAGAGTCCAAAATTCCTAAAGGTTAGTTATGACCTCCAGGGCTGTAGACCCAGACTAGCCCTGTAATACTCATAGGTTTCTCTTCCTCTCCTGCCAAGCTCAGTTTATCCTCCAGAAGTGAAGATTTAAGCTCCTTGTCACACAAACCTTAATTATTTGGTGATTTCAGGTGACAACCCTGAATTTTTCAGTTTATCCTGATATTTTCTATATTGACATCATTTAGCCTCCAGTATTTATGTGTCTATTATCTCAACATGGTTGTACCCTCTTTTTAAAGGTCTCTTGAAGGTGGCCATTACTCAGATTCTGCTCTTTGGAGCTCTTGGACCCATTGGTTCTGCTTGTTCTAATGTGTAGGCTTCTGTTTTCTTATTGCTGAAGTTTCTTTTAGCCTTGCTGTAATGAAAAAAGGACTTGACTGCTTTGATATACTTGGCAAGCTTAGCCTAGCTGTTCTGAGGAGCTAATTAGAATGAGGACTCACAATACAGGCTCCTAATTTGACTTAACTTACAATTAAATGAAGGAAAATGCAGTTATTATGTAACACGGTTATCTCACAATAGCTTACCAGAAAATTATTAAAAATGTTGAATTGTAAATAATAATTTATTTGTTGTCATGATACATCTGTTTGGTATCTAACTTCTACTTCTACCTTATTTTTTAACTTCCAGATTCCTAAAACTTTCTGTTTTGCTGAAAGAATCACTTCCAAGAGTCCATCTTATGATGTCAAATGCTGTATCCTCTTGGGTTTTAAGCTCTGCAAGAAACAGCATTTTTGTTTTGCAAGGAAAAGGACGTTTGTATTCAAAATGGATCCCACACCAAAGGAAGATAAAATGGAAATGCATGTTTGCCAAAGCGCCACTCTCTCCTGTTGTGATGAGCTGCAGTATAGACAGCATCTTCACTTTAAAGGCTTTCAGACATACTTCAACAGAGGAGCAGCACTTTACTTTTCAGCTAACACCATCACAAATAAATGATGTATTGAAAGCAGGTGAATTATCCCATAAAATATCTGAATTTGATGGCAGAAATTCAAATTCTGTCCTGAGATTTGAAAGTAACCAGTTAGCATCCAATGCGCCCAGTGAAGATCGTAGGAGTGCAGCCACTTGCTTGCAAACCAAGGGAATGATGTTTGGCATCTTTGATGGCCATGGTGGTTATGCATGTGCTCAGGCAGTTAGTGAGAGGTTATTTTACTATATTGCTGTCTCTCTTATGTCTCAACAAGCACTGGAGGAGATGGAGCTTGCCACAGAATGCATGAAACCAGTCCTGCCAATTCTGCAGTGGTACAAACATCCAAATGACCTTATGTTCCGAGAAGTGGCTTCATTATACTTTGATCACCTCAGGGTTTATTGGCAAGATCTCTTGAACCTTGACCTAGAGACAGGTTTCAGTGTAGAAGAAGCCTTGATAAATGCGTTCAAAAGGTTAGATTCAGACATAACACTGGAAGTCCAGGCCCCCTTAGAAAATGAAGTAATGAGAAACATTGCCCTGCAAGTGGCTTTCTCTGGTGCAACAGCCTGTGTGTCTCATATTGATGGTGTCCACTTACATGTTGCAAATGCTGGGGACTGCAGGGCAATCTTAGGGGTTCAGGAAGAAGATGGAACTTGGTCAGCACTCTCTCTTACTCGAGATCACAATGTCTTCAATGAAGCAGAAATCAGAAGGCTAAAGGAAGAACATCCTAAAATGGAGGAGAAAACAATAATCGTGAATGACCGGCTGCTGGGGATCCTCATTCCTTCAAGGTCTTTTGGAGATGTTCAACTGAAATGGAGCAAGGAACTGCAACAGAGTGTTCTGGAGAATGGCTCTAATGTTGAAGCTTTAAATATTTATCAGTATGTCCCTCCAAACTATTATACACCACCTTATTTAACAGCAGAGCCTGAAGTCACCTACCATAAACTAAGACGTAAAGATAGGTTTCTAGTTATGGCATCGGATGGATTGTGGGACATGCTGAATAATGAGGATGTGGTAAAACTTGTTGCAGAACACCTTGCAGAGTCTACCGTCCAGAAACCAGAACTCAAAAAGCCAGTTAACTTGGGCTATATGCAAAGTCTGCTGCTTCAGAGGAAATCCAGAAGCATGGGCTCACTTGACCAGAATATTGCCACTCACCTAATAAGGCATGCAGTTGGAAGTAATGAATATGGAGAGATAGACCAAGAGAAACTGGCTGCAATGTTGACTTTACCTGAAGACCTAGCAAGAATGTATAGAGATGACATCACAGTAACTGTGGTGTATTTTAATTCTGATGGAATTGAAAATTACTACCAAGGCAAGAAATAAGGACTTGAGTTAATGCTATACCATGTTATGGCAAGGTCTGATATGGGACCATTAATGTTTACTTTCACTAATAGTCAAGCTGTTAAAAATACTGTTGACTAGAAGTCCTCTAGCTGTGAATTCCTTTTGAAAATGTTGGGCTGTGAGTTTTGTAAAACCTTCTCTGGGCTCCCAGTTTTTTTTGCTGGCAATACAGAATTGTACTGCTAACAGCTGTGCAGAATCTGATTGAAGGCAGTGGTCTAATTAATGATCATTGGCCAAATTCTTTCCCCATGGAAACCACTGACCAAACTCCTGAAGTGCCCTAGTGTGGTATCATCTGTTGAAGCTATAGTTATCTTCTCTAACTGAATGGAAAGTGCAAGAAGGATCCCCTTGTTCAGAGGTCTTATGCAAAATGAGCAGCCTTCTTTCAAAGTACATTTTTCAGATAGATGCTATTTGGGCATGAGGGTTGTATCTGATACTTAAAACTGTGTACCCTCCAAACTTGAGAGACCTTGTGAGCTTGCTCTTTCATTTAAAACTTAAAGCAAGACTGTTTCAGTTTTGGAAACTGTTAGATTACTTGTTACTAATACCCTTTTACAGAAGGCATAAAGATTCAAAGCATAATTTCTTCCAGAATGACTGACTTCAAATTGTGACTTTGAGTGTAAAGACAGTTGTGTGGACAGACACTTGTGACAATCTAGTGCACTTTAAACTAGAATTTACAATTCAGTCTTTAGAAATATTATATATTTCTAATTTAATGAGTACTTAATGCCACCAGTGGTACTTGACTGGAATATTTTTATGCTTATTGTTTGATTTACTAAAATCTTTTATATCGTAAACTGATCCATGAAACATTGTTCTAAAACTGCAGTCTGTAAAACTAACTTAAATACTGTTCTGTAGGTGCCTCTGGAATTGTATAAGTACATGTGAAATCTAAATGTTTCAGTTTGAACAGATGGGTGCTCTACAAATTGCTGCCTTTACGTTCTCATTTATGAGGTAGAATTGGCAATGCTAGTATTCCACCAAAGAGTACTTCATGCTTGTCTCTCTCCCTTCATTCTCCTTTTCAGACAGGTACTTACTGTCCCGCACAGAAGACAGTTCAAATTGTCCTGGTGATTTATTGAAATGCTTATTTGTCACTGGATATTACTTTTTATATTTAAAAGTACACTTTTTGGCACTGTGCTAAAATAATGTACTTTATATATTTGTCTTTTGCACTCCGTAACTATTTGTATTGCTCTCTCTTGTACTTTGTCCCCTATATAAAGCTTAAATTAGCTTCCTTTTTCAAAGCTGGCACACTGCTTTTCTAATGACTGTTTCCTTGTTTGTGCCCCAGAATAATTGGAGCCTGCAAGAATGTGCATTCTGGGCCTAGAGGTCTCTTTTTGTTGCTGTTGCTACCAAGGAAGAGTACCTATCTGGGTAGTACTGAACTAGCATAAATGTGATCAGACTCTTTGGCCTAAACTGTGGATTTTTTCCATAGTGTTTTTTTTGTTTGTTTGTTTCACCAACACAAGTACTCTAATGCAATTGGAAATAATGCATATGAATGAATCTGGTTTGTAGAGAACCATGTATATGATTATGCTTGAAATTTACCTTGGAAATTATTTTTAAAAAGTGTTTAAAGAAAATTAAAGACATGGATGTTTAATTGTGGGTAGACTTGAGACAATCAAGCTTGTGCTTTTTTTATGTTATCTCACCAATTAATATATCTTGTTGCAAGCATCAGGCTCAGGCTGCAGTATTCCCTGTATTGATTGCCTACATGCTTTTCCTTTCAGTCTAAAATCACTGTTTGATTTTTGGCCCTTGATTCATGATCACATTGAAGCCTGTGTGAACATAAGTTAGACATAATAAGGATTCTTTGCTGAAAAGCAGAATACCTAAGGCACCTGACTTGTATATATCAGAACAAAACAGGCAGCCCAGCTAGGTAGCTGTCACTTTACATGGTCAGTCAGCTACATTTTGTAGGTCTGTACTCACTGTTCTAAGGAAACTCACTGGGCTTGAAGAATTTGGGGTTGGTACTGAGTCTGCAGGAAGTGTTTGCATGTGTATGGTGGGCTGTTACAGGGGTTGCTGGGGTTTATGATGGTTAATAGTAATATTTAGCCTTAATCTATTTATAGGTAGCTTTGGGCTGAGGATAGATGTCTCCCTTGGGAATGAGGGAGCCAGATTTCGAAGCTCTAGAGCCAGGTTAGTCTGTGAGCAAACCCACAGAGGGCGTTGCTGTAGAAGCATGTGTGGGAAAGGCTCTTTAGTGAATCCTGATCACACCGCCTTAATGTTTTCCAATGAATAATTTGAGCAGGGCACTCCCCTTTGCCAGTACCTTGTATGTCTCTGAGCAGCTGTATATATGCAGATTGGTTAGTTATTCTGACTGTAACCAAAAAATAGTGCCATTGATGGATGCATATCTAGGCTACCACTCACTAGATATGGGCACTCTTCCATTAGTGGTGAGGCTAAAAACAAAGGTGCTAGACCACAGTAGAGTAGACAAAAATCTGATTACTTTAAATAAACATATTTTAGCAAAATATTTGAGAAGCAATTCAAGTCTGTGTCTGGTAAAGACAGCATTGCAGATCCAAGTACTGAATGTATATCTAAAATAACTTGCTCTTAATTTTTGGATATCTTCTAGTTCAGGTACAGTCAAGTGGCCAACTTAGTTTTCATGTTTTTTTGCAAGAATAGAACAGTCTGTACTATGGATACTCTATTACTGCATATGTATATAGAACTGTTTTTGCAAACTGGTAATTGTCATTTTGGGGATTGTATTTGACAGTAGAAATGATACTATCTCTAATTACATGCCAGTATGTGCCCAGTTTAACTTGCAATATTGTAATTATTGTTCCTTGGAATATGGCAACAGGAAAGCAAGTAAGCACATAAATAATAGTGTGCACACTCCTGCATTTTGTTGTAGACCAACAGTAATAGCCTAGGTCTGCTTGTGTGTAAGCATCAACTTCAGCCAGAGACCGGTCATACCTTTTCTGCAGCTGTGAAGGCATGGCTGGTTGGCATTAATGAACCTGGTATGCGCTGCTCTGGAGTCCTTGAGATACATGTTTTCAGTGGTAAACTTAGTTGATGGTGACCATATGGCTCTCACAGGTTGGTATGATGCAAGTCTTCCTCTATCCTGAACAAGTAAGCTTTCAACATGTTCATTGGTGTAATTTGAGTCAACTCAGAAAATGTAACTTCCCTAATATCTTTATGGTGGGAAGCAGTAGGTTGTTCCAGATACAGGAGTCAAGCTACCTGTAGCCTGTAGGATGTTCACCACGTGCCACTCTACTGTGCCTCTTCAATCTAAATTACATGGACTCTTCATGTATGTACTGGTATATATAACTTGTCATTTAAGCATATTTTGTGAATCATAACTGTGTTCTTGATTTAAAATATAACCTTCTGACATTTATGTTTAAAATGCTTAACATTTAAAAATAAAAATGTTTTTGTTTGGAGAAGAGAAATCTTCAACTGCTGTACTTCAAGTGACTTGTTTGTATTTAAGGTTTCAAACCTTTGTTGTATGTTTGAATTTTTTTCTCCCTAACTTCATTGCAAATATTGAAATGAATTAATATTTTGTAAATAAAAACCTGTACTCTCATACTTGTGATTCTTCTTACGTTTGGTTTCAAGCTTCATGAACTTCACTAGCTGTGGGGGTGGAGAGCTGGGTGATTAGCCTTGAATCTAGAATGAGACCAAAAAGAACACAATCTCTGGTAACTTAATCAGCAGGTGTTTGGGTCTGAACAAGCAGTCAGTATCAAATACCATATTTACTTCATTCCAAGGCAAGTTTGGGTTTTTTGGTTTCATTTGCCATTTAACATATGTGGGGGGGGGGAAGCCTCCTGCTTTGGAATCAAGGAGGAGGCAACGGAGGAGAAGTGGGGGGGAGGTGGGAGCAGCTCCCCTCCTTCCCTCCCAATTCCTGATTTATGCTTCCTCTGATGCCAGCAGGTTCTTTCCCCACTGTGCCTTGGGGCATGGAGCGTGGCCTCAGCTCAACCTTGTGGCATGGCACCTTCTGCACAAGGCAGGTAAGTGGGGGGGACAGGTAGCAGGGGGCAAGCTGCCTGACCCCCTACTGCCTGCCACTGCTTTTCCTACTGCAGTGGTGGTAGGGATGAATTTAAGATGTTTCCCGATAATTAGATGCTACCCATGGCAAAATTGTATAGAATAATTATTAGCAGATGGCAGGGATTGTCTCAAATTCAGGGTCATCTGCAATTGGGCTAAATACAGCGTATTTTTGTGCTTGTTTGGAAATCTTGAAATTCTACTTCTATTGATCTCCTTTGGGTGAGGTGGGGGAATACGTATATAATCATTGACTTTTTACTACTTGTAAACAGTGCTAGTGTCTCCAGTTGGTGAATGGTCTTCCCCAAGCATTGCCTGCAATAAGTTCTGCTGACACAGCTATATTGGTCTTACACTGTTAAGTCTAAACCTGTAGCAAAAATCCCTGGTGTAGATTTAGCTCAGCCAGCAGAACTTCAGCTGTTCTGTGGAGCTAGTATAGGTCTGACAAACTTCCTTGTTAATAATAGTGGCTCTCACCAAAGTACTGCTTAGGCCACACCTCTGCTTTAGCTAAACTCAGAATATGAAATATGTGTATTTGAATAGGCAGTATATGTGTGTTCCATTATTATTTATACTACCATGCTCTTGCCAATGTCTATTTAAAAAAGAGTTCAGTGGTGGCATTGAGATCTAAATGGGGCAGCCAGCCAGTCAAGGAAGCACAAGCTTGCCAATCAGTAATTGCAGCGCAATTAATTGCAGTAATGTGATGCTAGGGATAAAATAGGATATAGACAAACAAGTCAACTGTAGTAGAGCTTGGACTTGTCCATAAGTGAGTGAAATTGGGCTAAGCTGTCCCAGTTAAGTTTTCAGGTAGTGTGTTAAGAGCCAGTTTCCAGCTGCTCCCCAGTATTCCCTGCAATTGGACTGTGCTATCCATTTCCTAGGGGCCCTGAGGCCAGGGAAAAGAACGAGAGCCCTTGTATCTCAACCAGAAATGGATGGATGAGGGGGAGGCATGCCTGCCTTAGCTCTAAGAGAAAGCATTTTCTCTGAATCCCTGGAGATGGTAGTAGGTATTGCAATTTACTACATGACTTCTCACTGCATTATGCCTGGGATTTAACAGCTATTGTAATGTCCTATTTTCTCCCCCAAGCATTTTTGATATACAAGATAATGTGGGGAGGATGGCACTGTATGCGCTTCCACTGGTCAAAAGACATCATTAATTAGTCTCAGCACACAGCTCCTGCCTGTTGTACTCTTAAGTGGAGGTTTCTGTCATGTGTTCTTAGTACACTTGAAATGCCTTCCCACTAATGTCACCAAGTAAGAAGTCCTTGCCTCTAAAAAACAGTCGTACTGTCTTGGAAGACAGTTAATAATGCAGAAAAGCCGGAAGAGAAGCTGCTGCTGCTTTGTTCTCAAAAGTAGGAGACTGTTCAGCAACTGCAATTTAAATAAGTTATTCCCCTCTTTGGATTCAGTTGAGGTTTCCAGCGATTTGCTGTTTTTTCCTGGTAAACATCTGACTTTCTCACAAAGTTTTTACATTTTTGTCTTTTAAAAGCAAAGAGCAATCAAAATACAGATGTCCAAAAACATTCCACAGCCTCAGGATCCTGGACCATAACCTGGAATGGGAAAAATTCAATGACGTGATTTGGGCAAGGGTATGCAGTTGCACAGTGAGGGGAGCATAAACCCCTCTGCATCCTGGTGCTATGTGGGAGTGGAGGTGCGTGGCACCGCAGGTACAGACCTTAGAAGAAGGGTTGACGCAGATGATAGCTATCTTCAAGTGCTTGAAAACAGACCCACAGAAGAAAAAAAAAAAGTGTCTATTGGTCAGTGGCTATTTCCAGCAATTATGGGAATGAGACGCATACTTTAGGAAAACAACCGCAAGAGACCTCACTGTGGAATGACTTCTCCTCAGTGTATACAAAATGCCTGTCTGGACAAGGATTCTGCATTCCTGAGCTTACAAACGTTTCAAAATGCTCAGTTACAATGTTTGCTGCAATTTAGATGCTCTAGCAAGTGTGCAAAATAAGCATCCCTTGTACAAGCTTATCTGTGACACTGTAAAATATCCAGATTCATTAGGCTGCCATCAGATGAAAGACTTTATTTACTACCCAGGCAAATGCTGAGCCATACATTTCAGAACTAGGCTACATTTTTGCAAAGGAGGAAGCATAGGTGCCAACTTTTATTTTTGCTGGGGGGTGGGGGAGGAGAGCTAAGATGATAGACACCTGGAAAGTTATGTATTTCACAGGTGGCCCTCTTCCAGAGGGGAGGCAGAGCCCTTGGGGGTGTGGAGGGGAATGTAGTTGTCATCTCTGGGAGGAAGGATAACAATGAGAGACATTCCTCATCCCTGATCCTTCTTATTTGACTGTGTTGGAATAAATCTCTTGACTCCCTGATCACCAAGAGAAGTATTTGTATGCAAGTTTCAGGGAATCTGTTTTAATTTCTTTTTAGGAAAGTCATATTTGCACTTCAGAATCTGTCTTGGAGCTGATTGACCCCTGAGCTAGTAATAAGGAATCACTAAGAGCATAACTATGCATGTAACTGTCCAGTTGGGGCAACAAAGGGATATAATGCGGAGGGGGGCAAGCATTTCACCAGAACGTGTTGTGGGTGGGAGAGAGGATGGAGCTGGAAAAACAATGTATTTTTTATGGCACAATTTGCACCTTACTAAGAGGGAGAGGAATTTAGTTCTGGTTTTTGCTCGACAGTGTGCACCAAAGAGAAATGTGGTCAGTGATAGTGTATGAACATGATTCAGTGGAAAAAGCAGGACCAAAAAAAGATGTCATAGAGCACATTCTGAAAATGCTGCTCTGCCCAACTTCCTGTGGCTTTTATTACTTGCTAGAAAGTTTTAGACCAGTAAAGTGCCCTTGATGATGTTAGATAAGTGTAGGCTGTGAAGTCCTCTAAGCCAAGATCCAGTAAAGTACAAGCAGTGACAGTGCAGGCTTTATCCTTTTATCCTGCCAACAAATCTTGGACGGACCCTGCAGGGCATTAGCTGTGGAGTGACCAGGCTGGCTTGGTCTCTGAGCATACAGATGGAACAAAAGAACAATGTCCTGGAGCAGACAAATCGGAGCATCTTAATGAACAGGTGCCCTTCACATTCACTGCATCCAGGGCACCAAAGACAGAATAGAAATCAGCAATTGCTGTCATCTGTCAGCTGTTACATTTGTGCACGTGAAAGGGGTGGAAGGATTTATATTCCACTCCCAAGTTCTTCATTTGTTCTTTGCCTTTTTATTACAACCAATATATTTTAATCCTTTCTGAAGCAACTTCTGCAGTGGCTTCCTTCTCGCACTTGTTTCTGCCCCCAAGCTTTTCTGCAGTGACTCCATCGCTAAGACCCTGTTAGCAGGTTGCAGTATTTCCATATGCAAATTCTCAGAGAGAGGATTTAACTTGGAGCCAGAGCTGACCACACGATGTCAGTGTTTGATCTTGCATAGCAAAAAACTGGTTCCTGCAACTGTTTCTTCCCTCTGTCTCCGAAAGTCTGCCTCCATGCTTGCTGGGGTGTGGAATGCACATGCTTGTTGGTTGGGATATTTTTCTGGAACAGCAGATGTGGTTGCAAAAAATAAGCAACATTTGAAACATGAACTGTTGTATGAAGGCCAAATGACTTCATGGTTCTGTTTTAAAGAAATCTTGCATAGACTGTTGATGCTGGCATGTAGGCTGTTTGGACTCAGTCCGGGTTTTCTCAAGCTCGGTCTTAGCCCAACTCCTCCATATTGTCTGGGGGATATGGTTCCCTTTCCTTGACCTTCCTCAGTCCCTGGTCACAGCACTGAAGCCAGGCAGCACTCAGCTGAATTTCCTGAGAACATTCTTCAGCCATGCAAGTGGGAAAAGGACAAAAGTCCCTACCTGGGGGAAAGCTTTGCGGCAGCAGCTGCTCTTGCACTATCCAGAAGCTGCAGGCTGATACTCTTCAACCCCGCGTGCTGTTTAACCCATCTGGCTCTGGGTCAAGCCATTGCCTAGAGTCAGAATTTGGCGCTCCCTCCTGCCTTTCTTGCCCCTCGCTTCCAGGCCCTGGTGGATCTTGTGAATTTTGCACTGGCCCAGCCTGCCACTGGCCATGTCCCCCTGCTCAATGGTCCGTGAAGAGCCCAGCGGGCCAGATGCAACAGTTCCACAAGCTGGATCCAAGTAGTGGGCCAAGTGTGACACCTCTGCTCTGGTTCCTGTGTGTACAGGTAAAGCCTTTCCTGGTTTAACACAGAATTGAGTTGGGTTTGTAAATCTTTTGTGCTCCTTCATAAAAATCTACCGACAAGTGTGTTTATGAAATGCATACTTCCAGCCCTAGACCACCACAAACTGCACCCTACCTTTCCTCAGCTACCTCCTACCAAACACAGAAAGAGGTGGTCTTATTTTGGCTTTTACTGCTGTGTCAAGTTTCAGGCCTCTGGCTAGAAGGAGAATGACCTAGGTTTCCTTTGTTTCCTTTTTTGGGCTGGTAGTTAATACAATCAATTTTTCAGTGGTTTCTTCACTCAGGCTTTTAAGGACATTCTAATGCCATTTTTGTTGCCTCCTAGTAATAAATACTTCTGCCTTCTCCACCTGTCAGCTCATCTTTTATTCATCTCGCTGATGAAAACAGAAGCCAAATTGCACATGGAGCTTGGCCCTGCTGAAAGAGGATTCAAAATAATTTTCCACTGCAAAAGGCACCGGTTCATTTTCTAGCTAGCTTAACAATTTTCTGTTTCTCTGATGCAAGGTTTTAGTTCTTGTAATTTTTAGTTCCTAATATTGCTATATGATCCAACAAAGCAGGGACAGGTCAGAAAATACAACCGGACATATTTTAGCAAGATAAAATAAAAATAACCACTGTCTAGTATGTCACATTCCTACTGCAGAGGGCAAATGTAGCACCAAAAACCAAACGGCTTTGAAACCAGTGGTAGGGATTTGAACAGCTATGCCTAATGCCCTACTTCTGTGCTTCATTTTACTTGCATGGGTACTCTGACTTGTAGAGTTACTTATGCTGCTCTGTGTTTGTAAGACTGGGGGCCATATGTACTTCTCATCTGGGGAGGCGCCCAGCATTTCAAATCTGACTGCCACCTTCGTTCTCTGGGGGGTGTGCGCTGATTAGAAGAGACTTGAGCAGAGAGAGGAATTCTGGGGGAAAAAAAGACTGGTTGAAATCTATTCTCATTACTTTTTCATTTATACAATTGCACTTCTTGTTTTGGTCAAGGGGCTTGCTCATACAAATCACAAGCACAAAGCTCAGGATGCTATTAACATATTCTGCATGGTGTCAGCTTAATTACTAGTGTCTCTTTTGCTACAGATCACCAAAAGGACAACAGCTCTGCATATTGGTAATCTGACGCCTGTGCTCCAGCCTTTTTTCGAATGAGTTTAGTAATGCTGACATCTTTGAATGGATGCAAAACTTTTCTGTAATCATGAAATCATCATGTAATTGTTTGATTTAAATATATTTTTCTTGGGCTGTGTTGTGTAAATATTGCATTGGGTGTTCCAAGCAGCAAAAGATGAAGGTGAGGATATATGGGTATTAAATTAAAAACATTTATTGATCCCATCCTTGGAAATGTTTGGGGGTTTTTTTTGCAGTTCAGCTGAAAACAATTACAGCCTCTTGCTCCTCAGTGGGTGAAATCCTGGTTCTGCTGAAGCTAATAAGAGTTTGGATGCTGATTTCAATGGAGAGAGGATTTCACTCTTGACTCTGCTGGGTGGTTCAGGTACCTGTGTAGGCCCAACTTTATTTTTTAAAGTGGTGATAAGTCTGAATACAAAAGGAATTGAGAAGTTTCTTAAAGGAGGCAGAAAAGCTCCAACTGTCAGCAGAATCTATTATTATCTGTGAAGTGATGTGAATGCTTCAACAAGACTGAACCAAGTGCCCTGAGGCAGGTCTCAGAGGATTTGGGTTCCATCTTGGGGAGAAACAGATTGTTTTGTTCTTTCTGAGGTTTCACTTGAATATAGGAAGCTTAATTATACAAGTTTGCAAATATGTATTTTGGGATCAATCCAAAAATCCTCCATAACTTCTAATAGAAGGGCTTCCTGTGACTTCGGTGAGCTTTGATTAAGCTCTTTGAGCTTACTTCATGAAGGAGCAAGGGAAGAAAATTATTGGAGATGTCTGTTTGTATGTGTGCAAGTGAATGTGTAAATAACCTTAGATGTTTAGATGTTCTGCACTGCTGGACTTCCGTGATGCTGTTTCTACGTCCTTCTCCATGGCCACAAAAACCTCCGTTTAAAATATGCCCTTCCTTGAGGACTCTCACTTTTTTTACAGCGGCAGCTGGAGGTGTTACTAGTGGACTATTGATGTAAGCAAACCTAAACATTTTGTGCATCTGCAGACTCCGAGGAGCAGATATTTCCTTGTTACGGGCCATTTCCTTTTTAACTCTCAACTCATAAATCATAAATGAGTCTGAAGTATTCATTTCCCTCTTTCAGCACTATCTTCATCTAGTTTTTGCTGACATGGCTCATTATAATTTATTTTTGAGCACAGTCAGACTTTGTTTCCTGAACAGATGAATTCATTGTTGGAAAGGATGCTATAAATAGAACCTGGGAGCCTCCTAAATGAAACATTCTAGCTCATTAGGGATGGTCAGAACAACCTGATTTGATCATCAGAAGTTTTGCACTGATAAAAGCAAAGGCTTAGCAAATTGGTTCTAAACCAAATGAACATTAAATTACAGATGGGCTATATTTGTATCAGCAGTCAAAGGTGAAAGGAACCATCTGGAATAGAGAGAATTGAGAATGTATACTGGGAGTGCAGGAGAGGATAGAGGAAACTGGAGTTGGTTGGTGAATGTTAAGGAACATGCATGGAAAGGAGGTGATGGGAGAACCTGGCAACCTATGGTGCAAGTATATTATTTGCCTCCCAACAGCAGGACTACAGCAAATGGAAATTCTGTTCTTCTTCCTGATACGTAAATGCCAAATATCTCCCTTCTTAGGAACATCTTGGTGCTAGAAATACCTAGCAGAACAGCTGCCCACTGTGACTTTTTGTACAAAAAGTGCAGTCAGTGCAAATCGAGTACAAGACGGGTGAATTTTACAACAATCCGCTGCTGTAGAGCACTAAGGAGCGGTGGTGAATAACTGCATAAATTCTGCTTTGACTAAACATCTGGCATACAGTGCCTTCCAGAAGTTAAAGCACTGATGCTGGGACAGAATGTTTTCCAACAGATCAGTAACACCAGCTGTCTTATCCTAAACAGACATGTGGTCTTTGGCCTAACTGATCTCTGGTGAGCTGATTTCAAATATAGTGGGATTTATATGTCCCGTTGAGTTGATTTGTTTTGCTCTGCAGCAGTGTCTTCCACTAATAAAAAAAGATGAAGTGTGCAAGCTTTTTTTTTGTTTGTTAGTTTAAAAAGACTATTTTCCTACCTGAAAGATTGTACAGACTACTTGTACTGTGCAGAAAAAAACCTTGTAAGAGAGTGGAACTATTGCTTGTTTCTTAAAGGCTGTCTAATCTCTCACCATGCAGAGTTGTGGAATTAAAAACAGTCAATGACTGCTACTGTTCCTTGAAGACATGTTTATCTTGGTTCTCTTATTAGCCAAGAGATGCAACTCAGCTATTAAGTCTTCTAATGATGGTTCTGGGAACATCAGTAAGCTTTCTTAAAGTTTTCTTTTGTTTTTAATAAACAGATTCCTGAGCAAAGGCAGTGGTGTGCCAGCAAGCTGAGGGGAGCTTGAGTGGTAGTAAACTTTATATCTTACTAAACAGCAGTCCACAGGGGAAGATCCAGGGAACAGCAGCTCATTTAGAAGGGTAGTGGATTTCTTTTATTTATGCTGGGGTTGTCCTGGGCAGGATGTTAAACTGCACCCTTTGCTGTCCTGCAGACAACTCTTGGTTGAAGAAAGGCTAAGGGACCTCACCCCAACAGTAAGGGTGCTCGCGCTGAAGCGACAATTAGTTAGCAGCTCTATTCAGGTTGCTCTCTGGCAGAAGCCACAGCCTCAAGTCTAGACTACAGAAGGGATTCATCAACCTCAGCAGTGTCTATGCTCCAACTCCTCAGGTTAGTGATGAGGAGAAGGACAGCTTCTGTCGGCATCTGGAAGAACCGATTGGGAGGATTCCATGGCAGGAACCCATCCTAGGACTTGGAGACTTCAAGAGTCGGGTCCAGTCCTGAGATGTGGCTTGGGATTCTGGGTAGGTATGGCATTGGACGTTTGAACAACAGTGGTTAGAGACTTCTTAAGCTCTGTGCCAGTTGAGGCTTACTGGTGACCAACACCTTCTTTGCTGGTAACATCAGAAGAACAACATCATGGAGACACCTGAGGTTGAAGCGCTGGCATCAGCTGGACTTGGTACTGACAAGATGTACACACTTGAAAGAGATCCTGCATACACGATCCTTTCAAAGCACAGACTGAGACACAGATCTCTCCCTTGTCTGCTGCAAAGTGAAATTTTCCAGCTAAGAAGATCCACCTCCACAATAAACCTTCCAGACAACCATGTATTGACTTGTGCCAAATCAATGATTCTGTCAAGAAATGGCTTTTCGTGAAGAAGTAACAAAGTCAGCTGGAATGAATGAAACGGAATCAGGTGCAGGGGAAGTCCTGAAGGCCAGTATGTACAATGCAACAATCAAGAGGTTTGGAAGGAGTACTAAGAAAAACGTTGCCTGATTTGTAGTCCGTTCAGATGTGCTGCTGCCACTCATTGAGAGAAAAAGAACTGCTTTAATTACCTACAAGTCTACTCTTACTACTGATTCACTCAACAATCCAAGAGAAGCTTGTAAGGCTGTTCAAACAGCTTCCAGGAGGCGTGCTCAAAATTTTTTCCTGGGTCTCTGCAACAGCAGCCAACAAGTGGCTGATGCAGGCAACAGTAGATGGTTGTCTGAGGGTATTAGAAAGGCCATTGGGCTAATAATGTAGAAAACAGCTCTGTTGAAAAACCTGGATGGTAATATCATAACTGATATGGGGAAACAACTGGAGAGGTGGATTGAGCACTATGGAATGATATACTCAAGAGAGTCTGTAGCAGACCAACATATGCTAGATGAATCGCCTGGGTTTGAAGTTATGCCTTCGCTGGATGCCAAACCTACACTAAGGGAACTTGAACGTGCATCAGAAAGATTCCCAATAACAAAGCTGTAGGATCCGATGGTTTTCCTGCTGGCACTTACAAATGTGCAAACAAAGACGTGCTACAAAGATTGCATGAGGTACATGTTGGAAGGAAGAAACTGTTCCACAAGATTTCAAGGACACTCATTTCATCCAACTCTATAAAAACAAAGGAGACAAGTGACTGTAATAACCACAGTGGTGTATCTCTTCCCAACATCACGGGAAAAATGTTAAGCCATATTCTTTTACCTAGACCTCACACATTAGCTGGGAGAATCTAACCTGAGAGCCAGTGTGACTTCCGCTCAGAAGGGTTCACCATGGATATAGTCTTCTCTGTAGGACAAGTGCAGAGAGAAACGTATCCCACGGTACGTGGCTTTTATAGATTTAACAGTGACCCTTGTGTCAAGACACCGCTCCCAGAGGGACGTAGTGTGAAATGTTATACGTTTGAAGAACAGGCAGTGAGGGGATGAATGGTAATGGAATTCACCCGCTGCTCGTAAAGCGGCTACGCGATAGGTAAGTTCTGGGGTTGCCAGAACACCATGTGTTGGATTTACATGAAAATGGCGAGCAAAGTAATGGCTTTTTGGGGGACAGTCAAACCTCAGCCAGCTGAAAAGGTCTTCCCTGGTCACATTCCCCCCGCTCTGACCCTATAGTGTCTGTGCAAAGTTTGGACAGCAGACGTGCTCTGCAAATGTAGTGACTTTTGGCGCCAGACTGGGGGGTTCACCTGGGACATTTGGGGGGCCAGGCCGGGTCAAGCCAGGGAGGAGGGGCTCAGTCTGCACCTATAGCAAGTCTGTGCATTTTACATGCATGCTCATTCTGGATGCCATGGCACGGTGCCAGGATGCCCAGTGACCCGTGTGTCAAGACACCGCTCCCAGTGGGACTTGGTGTGAAATGCTGTGCATTTGAGAAACAGCCGGTGAGAGAATGAATGGTGACAAAAATCGCCTGCTGTTCATAAAGCAGCCGTGCTGTAGGTTTGCGTGGGGTTCACAGAAACCCCAACCCCCAAAGTGTTGGGTTCATGTAAAAGTGGCAAGCAGTTAATAGTGTTATGGGGGACCATCATGCTGCAGCCAGCCGAAAATGGATGTTTTAGAGATGCAGGGTATGGGGGAGCAGGGCACAGAGGTCCCACTGCCAGCAGGACGTGTTTCCTGTAACCGCCCCTCCTCTGGCTGTAGCAGAACACACCCAACAGGGCCAGAGATGATCTCTCTTGTTGCAAAGACTGACAGCTGTCCAGACTGCAAGGGAACTTTGGGGACCCATAAATCTCCTACTAGGTGTTAAATCCTCAGAGCAGAAGCCTTCAATAGCATGCTTCACCACGCAGGATTTCTGTAATAGTACTGAGGAGGTCAGGGTACACCATGCACCACATTATTCCCAGTAAAGGAGAAAGGAGCACATTATTATTATTATTTTTATTTTTGTAAAAATACGTGTTGCTATATATAAGGTGATGTATATGTACACTCTACCTATTACATTACAAAAGGATTAAACTTTTCCCTTTACAGAAATCCGCACCCTGTGCCAGGTGACGTTTGCTGCGTCTTCTCCGTCCTCTACTACCGATTTCTGGTGGTAGGTCTGGAGTTCGCTCAGCACCATTTTCATGAAGCCCACTAGCACATACACAGCAGACACTGATAGATCTCCAAAAGAGACCAGGATCACCCTGATCTTCCACTACCCAACACACCCTAGGACACCCACCCACCCACCCGCCACACCAAGCGAAATAGGAGATGACAAAAAAAACCCAAAACAGCTTCTTTTAATTATTTATGTAATGAAATAAGAAAAAGAGGTGAGCAGAAGATTGATTCATATTAGCTTCTGCAGCTACCCCTGGTGTCCTAAAACATTCATTACACACAAATACATGCAGAAAGGGGGCTCAAAACACAAAAATTGTAGTGACACCCGATGGTCAAAGGGGCTCAGTCCATTTAATTCAGCGATTTAGCATGTGCACATGACAGATTTATGCCTGCATCATTGCAAGTAGCAATGATGCAAACTAAACTACATTGGAATGTAGTTTAGTTTGTAATGGTGAGATCTAATTTAAAACCCCCAAAACTCGCATATGTGTAAAGTGTGACGCCATTAAGCCACACAAAGGGAAATTTTTGTCACATATATATCATCTTGCTGTCATGTGTATAAGCGCCCTGAGGCTCTGTTGTCCAGTCACCTGTGTTCATTTGCTTTAGAAGCTGATATGCATATTGTTTAAACGTGCTTAATATCACCTGTTAGCAAAGGCATATTAGGATGCTTTTAGGATGATTTTAACACTGACTCACATATTGGAATGGGCTAAATGCTAAAAGCTGTAGCAGTGACCTAGAGTAGAAGTGCTGCTGACTTGGACTCTGTGCAGTAGGAGGATCCAAGTGCCACTAAGATCAGGAGACATTTGTTTCATATTGAATTCGGAAGAGATTCAGCTTTTGCCTTGTACCACATCTGGAGGTGATCCTGGTTACCTCCTACATCACTGAAATTTGCACTCATTCTTGGTGGCAACTCACCCATATCAAACACTGGGATAAATACATAACAAATGCGGGCCTTTGTGCACTGGAGAGTGTATTCTGTTAAATGCTATTACAAATGTTTTTGCATTGTCTGAGGATCTCAGGAGCCTAACATCCTATAGCGGGGACTGACTGACTACATCATACTGTGAATTTTTGGTATCTCATGATTAAGGGAACTGATTCATGTTGGGACATGATGATGTTGTGGTTGTTAACTCTTGATAGTATATATTGGTCCTGTAATTTAGTCAGACAAAGCCCATTTTGGTTTGGGATACTTTTGGGGAGTGGTGGCCCTTTGCTCCACCACACTGAAGATCTGTGCTTGGCAGAAGAGTCTGTTTACTCTGGGACTTTGGTGGCAATTTTTCAAAGGTGATTTTGTATGAGAAGATAGGAATCTGTGCCACATGTAGGCCTGATGGGATCTGTAGTGTAAATCACTGGAAAAGACTCACTTTATTTTCTAGCCAAGAATATCTTCCCTGCTGCTAGATCTGTTAGGAATTACTCAGACCAAGTAGAAGAGACATTTCCAGACAGTGGGTGGAAAAAAATGTCAAACTGCAGGCTTTTCACTGGAGCAGGAAGTAAGTCATAAGCCACCTGATATCCAGTGTCTATATTGTATACTTGGCCAGAGAGAGTCATTTTGCTTAGTTCACACTGAGCTCAACCCAGAGACCAGCTGGAGCCAAACTGGGAATGGCTAGGGGGAGTCTCCAAGGTGATCACTCTTTGGCTAACCCAAATCTTCCCCATCCCACTTAGTAATACCACCTATCTGTTTCTGCAGCAGCAGCCTGATATGTCAGATACATTCAGGCATGTGACAGAGGAGTGTTATGATGACTCCTGCTATGATTTTTTACATTTATTTTTATCACTGCCTTTAAGTACTTCACAACCTATCTTTCTTACATCAGTGAGTTACTGAAAAGGAAAATTATTTGGTTTTTGCTCCCATTTCATGAAAAATGCAGAATTCCTAACACTTGGACATAAGCATCAGTTTCCACAGCATGTTTTTGAAGTCCCTTGCCTCCAGCCAGCTATAAAGTTAAACCCTAAAAATGTGTACTAACTTTATAGCTGGTTGCTATTGAGCTTTAATTTGCACATGTATCAGGGATCCACCCCTGTGGCTGGAAAATTGATATAGGGGTGATTGCCCACCACATACCCTGGGGGTGCAGGGATATGCCCAGGGCTGGAGGATTGCTGTAGGGGTGATCCCACGCACTTGGGTCTGAGGAAGCTCCCAGGGCTGAAGAAGGGGAATCCCTCCGCCCTAGGGCAGGGGATCATGCTAGGGCAGAGGGATCACCACAGTGGGGATCTTTGAGCCCCAGGGGTGCATGGGCCACCCCTGCAGTGGGAAGCCCCTCAGCTAGTATGCCTGGGTCTCAGCAATGGGAGCTTGCTTCTTGCCAATGCAAGGGGAGCCTGGGTTTGGGCTTCCTCTGCACCAGCAATAAGGTGGGATGGGATGTAATGCATAATCCCACAGTCATGCCCCCTGCCATGCATGTGTGGCATGGCAAAAGATGCAATTGTATAGATCATGCATTAGATCCCATTATGCCTTTATCTGCACATATAAAGGGGCTTTAAAAGAAAATTCCATATGATGTGGAAACTTTTGGCTGTAAAAGCACTGAAAATGGGAGATGGTATTTTATTTTTGTTTTAATTTTATTTTAAATAAAAATCATACTCAGGAAGCTCTACTGACTATCTTTGGGGCTGGATAGGATGCACCCAAGGGTGCCGAGGGAGTTGGCTGATCTGATTGCAGAGCCATTGGCCATCATCTTTGAAAACCTGGCGATCAGGAGAGAACCTGGGTGATTGGAAAAGGGCAAACATAGTGCTCATATTTAAGAAAGGAAATGGGAAGGAGGATCCAGGGAATTACAGACCAGTCAGCCTCACCCCAGCCCCTGGAAAAATCATGGAGCAGACCCTCAAGGAATCCATTTCTAAACAGTGGAGAATAAAAAGGTGATTAGGAACAGTCAGCATGGATTCACCAGCAGCAAGTTATGCCTGACCAAAATAAATCTCATGAGGTTCAAGAAGGCCAAGTGCAAAGTCCTGTACTTAGGGCAGAACAGTCCCATGCACCGGTGGGGGTGACTGGTTGGGCAGCAGCTCTGCAAAAAAGGACTTGGGGGTTGTAGTGGACAATAAGGTGAATATGAGCCAGCATTGTGCCCATGTTGCCAAGAAGGCTAATGGCATCCTGGGCTGCATTAGTAGGAGTGTTGCCAGCAAGTCAAGGGAAGTGATTATTCCCCTCTATTCTGCACTAGTGAGGCCACATCTGGAGTACTGTTCAGTTTTGGGCCCTCCACTACAGAAAGAATGTGGAGAAATTGGAGAGAGTCCAGTGGAGGGCAACAAAAATGGTTTAGGGGCTGGGGGACATGACTTATGAGGAAAGACTGAGGGAACTGGGCTTATTTAGTCTACAGAAGAGGAGAATAAGAGGGGACTTAACAGCAGCCTTCAACTACCTGAAAGGGGGGTTTGAAAGAGGATGGAGCTGGACTGTTCTCAGTGGTGGCAGATGGCAGAATAAGGAGCAACAGTCTCAAGTTGCAGCAAGGGAAACTAGGTTAGACATTAGGAAGAATTTTCTCACTAAAAGAGTAGTAAAACATCAGAGCAGGTTACCCAGAGAGGTTGCAGAAGCTCCATCCTTGGAGGTTTTCAAAACCTGGCTAGACAAAGCTTTGGCTGGGATGATCTAGTTGGGGATGGTCCTGCTTGGAGCAGCGGGTTGGACGAGATGACCTCCTGAGGTCCCTTTCGGCCCGAACTTTCTCTGATGCTGTGAAGTCAATAGAACTCTACAGGCAATAACCGAGGGCAGCACCTGGCACAAGGGATTTGAAGGCATGTGAATTCTCAAAGCACTATGTTAATATACAATATTATAAAGGTAGAAAAATACACAAACCACCTACAATACAAACACAAGCTTAAATTTAATAAGCAGAAGAAAATGAAGATTGGCTTTAAAAATGTAAAATATGTACAGCAGTAAAAACAGTGTTCTCCATCAGCAGAGTTTCTCAAAGGCTTCTGGATTTTTTTACAGGCACAAATAAAGCCAATGAGAGAAAATCTGCAGCAATTGTATAAAACATAACTACTTTTTTTTTTTTGCATGGTTTAGGCTGAGGGGACCATGTCCATTTTGTAAAAGTGCTTCCTATGATTTGAAGTCCAGCTGGGTAACATGGAATGGGACAATTCCTAATATTAGCACTGCACATTTTTCAGAGGATCTTGGCATTGGAAGTTGAGTAATGAAACATCAGTCTTGTATAACACGCAATTATTCACACCAGCTGATATTCTGTAGAGAGGGACAGGTTGTGTTGTGCTGCAAGACCGAAACTTGAGGAGTTTATGGGCCAGTCTACTGTGTGCGTGGTGCTTTCTAGCCCTCCAAGAAGTGGTGGCTGCTGGTTCAAAGAGCAGCATTGCCACTAGAGCTCTCAGATGGATCCAAGGACGTGTGTGCATGATTTTGTGAGCCTGATTATTTTTTTAATACCATATGTTAACAAAGAACAATTTTTTCTTCTTTCCTAACCTCTCTCCTGCTGCTGCTTTTTTTTTTAATTCTTTTTAATCTTGGCTATTCAAAAATCATTAGAAGAGATTTTGTATAATAAAGACTCAAATAGGTCAGTATAATCAAATGTATTGCAGATCAAAAACTTCCAGCCAGTTAATCCATAGAAAGTCTTGGTTACAGCACAAAGGATACAGGTAACATTAAAGCTGTTTATTTTGTGACAGTAAAGGTGTTTATACTTTGTTACCAAAAATCTCTATAAAAAAGGCAAGTGAACCTAGGGGCTGTGTCTACACATGCAGGCATGTGCAGTTTGTGGCACCACAAACTATACATGTGGCACATTAAACCGCATGTGCTGCTGCTAATTTGCAGCACAGGGCAAAATTTGCTACCAGGATTTCCTGGTAGCAAAAAAAAAATGTTTAAAAAACCCTGAAAAAAGGCAGTGCAAAGCATGCAAAATTAGCATGTGCTGGGACAAACGTGGAGACGGGGCAGCAGGCATCCCCAGGCTGCCTGCTCCCCCATCTCCACATACTGTGGAGCCCCTGCATGAAGGCATGTGGAGACCAGCTGGGAGGAGCTGGGCATGGGCAGTTTGCCCACAGTGTGTCCTGCAGTGTGCCCATGTGCAAGGATATGTGCTACGGCACAAAGTAGGTACAAATTTGTGCCGCTACTATTTGTGCTGCTGCAAGTGCACACCCCTGCTCATCTGGACACGGCTAGAAAGGCTGTTTTGTTTCACCATGATCCAAAACTTGAAAGGTGAGTTGATAGACTAATTCGCTCAGCTTCAGACCCTGCTCTCAGAGAGAACGCACACGTTGGATGAGCCATGATGTCCTGTGAAGGACAGTTATAAGCTGTTTTACCTTTATCATCACATCCTATTGTTTGGGCTGGCTCTCCTTCTCAGAGGGAGAACAGCAGGGATGGCCAGATAATCATATCACATATAGCTCATTGAAAAGTGCAAAGTAATAAAGTATATTAATGCTGACTCTGACAACATTATATTGAGGGATTTAAAACCTCATTTTCAAATAAAGATTGTAACAGGAACAGAAAAAGGCACAACCTGAATCCAGTTTCAAGATAGCAGCTAAACAAGAATAGCGAAATGGCAGTCATTGATCACATTTTGCTTATAAATCAATAGCGACATTTTCAGCTAGGGGTAAACAGATGCATACTAATATGTGTGCACAAATATATTTGCCCTCTAACTACCATTTCAATGTCTGTGCACCTTCTCTGACTGCAGTGTTCAGTTTGTATGGCCTGAGTTTTTGCAGCCAGGACAGAGATTTAGGCCTTGAGCTTTAAGTATTTGTCTTGCTTGCATACCGTATTCAAGCCAGAATGTACATCTTTATTTTAACTGATAAGCCAAACTAGCATTACTGCTATTTTTGTTTATTCACCCTTTTTTGCAGAATAAACCAAAAACAATGCCAGGTTATCTGACATTGGCTAAACCACTGTCTTTGAATGTCTGCACATCCAGTTTAGACTGAGTTATTTAGTTTCATTCCACCTTCCTGCAATATTTTAAAAGCTTTAATTTAATAGTGTGTTTGGATTATGGTTTCTTTTTGTAGTTTTAAGTACCTACGTTGTGGAAGGCCGGTGGATTGTTTGGAAGGAAAACTTCCAGTTCTTCTGATTCACTGCACCTTTGGTTAAAAGAAGACCAATTTCCTTTCACAGAATGGCATCAAACTTGTTCTCTCATGTTCTTTTAATATCCTCTGGGAAGTCTCTTTATGCTGATACTTTCTATCAGCTAATGACAAAATAGTACCAGAAAAAATGAAAGCCAGTAGTCTGCAAGTGCTGCGCTTCAAATTGGGACGCCCAGGAGTGGGCATCTCTGCAACATAAATTGAACTTGCAACTTACTGGGATAAGGCTAAGCTGAAATTCAGGCTAGCATCTACTTGAAATAGTCCTTACAGTTCAGTGAAGGTAACTTCTGGCAACCAACAGAAACCTGCCTTTGCACACTGTATCTGTTAATTTCACTGGAGAGTTTCTAAAGAATGGGTTTTCCGATTATTTGCAATGTGGCAGCTCCAGAACTATTCTCAAGGCTGTTCACAGACAAAGGAACTCTCTTAATTCATTTCTCGTTTCCTTTGGAATCCAAGCATGTCTTTGTATTATCCCTGTGTGTTAGAAAATCATAGACTTATAGAATTGGATCGGACCTCAGTCCAACTAGTCCGACCTCCTGCCCAAAGCAGGACCATCCCCAGCTACATCATCCCAGCCACGGCTTTGTCGAGTCAGGTCTTAAAAACCTCCAGGGATGGAGATTCCACAATCTCTCTGGGTAACATGTTCCAGTGTTTTACTACCATCCTCATGAGAGAGCCTTTCCTAATATCCAACCTAAACTTCCCTTGCTGCAACTTGAGACTGTTGCTCCTTGTTCTGTCATCTGCCACCACTGAGAACAGTCCAGCTCCATCCTCTTTTGAACCTCCCTTCAGGTAGTTGAAGGCTGCTATTAAATTCCCCCTCAGTCTTCTCTTTTCCAAACTAAATAAGCTCAGTTCCCTCAGCCTGTCCTCATAAGTCATGTGCTTCAGTCCCCGAACCATTTTTGTTGCCCTCCGCTAGACTCTCTCCAATTTGTCTACATCCTTTCTCTAGTGGGGGTCCCAAAATTTGCAGCAAGGGAAGTTTAGATTGGATATTAGGAAAACTTTCTCACTAGAAGGGTGCTGAAGCACTGGATAGGGTTACCCAGGGAGGTGGTGGAATTTCCAGCCTTGGAAGTTTTTCAGGCCCAATTCAACAAAGCCCTGGCTGGAATGATTTAGTTGGGGATGGTCCTGCTTTAAGCAGGGGTTGGACTAGATGACCTCCTGAGGTCCCTTCCAACCCTAGTTTTCTATGGTTCTATTCTTCTTTCCTTTATAAACCTCTGCAGACTGGGATTTGATTGTGAAAATCCTGATGTTTTATTCTTTAAAGTGTCATAGTTGCAACACCCCAGTTCACTGTGTATAGCAGGTGTTTCAGCTGTAATAAAACATTGTGTTGCCAAAATTGGCAATATCCCTTAATCAATGTCACTGGGAATGAGACTATCCTTTCAGCGTGGATCTGTATGAGTAATAACACTAATTCAGTGATACCCAACTTTCTGGGTTGTAGGCTGGATGAGTGGTTCAGGATTAGCCCACTGTCTTTATCGCGGTATACAAGATATGTCTTTGGGCCAGCCCAGTGTGGGGTTGACATGTAGGTGCAATCCAGTGTATGGCCCCAGCTCCATGCACTAAGTCATGCCTGCCCGCCGAGACCCACACATGCCTGATTAGGCCTGCTACCCTATGCATGCCAGATGAGACCCACTGCCGAATCCCCAACTGCACGCACTTTGGATTAGGCCTACTGCCCTAGCCCTGCACAAGTTGATTTGGGCTTGCTACCTTCAGCCCTAGCCCAGTGCACTAGTATGGACAGCTGAGGCAATGGGCTGATACGGCACATGAGGCTGTCATAGTGTTTGGAAATTTAGCTACAGGGAAGCAGTAGCAGCATTAATTGTCACCCCGTCCTTGCCACCAAATTTCCTGACCTGTAGGGATCCCTGTGGTGGACTGGATGACACAACTCTGTAGGGTAGATCTGACCCATGGGCCTTAGGTCGAGCACTCCTGTCCTAATTAATATGACTGAACACAGTCATATTTAGCTAAGAGCTGTGCACTGAATTTTGTCCTTTGACAGCTGTGACTTTGTGGGGAAAATCAGAACATTCCAAAATTCACTAAAGACTACTAAAATAAAAAAGTTTTTTGAACAATTGTAAATATATCTATATGTGTGTGTTGTTGTTGTTGTATGGCCCCATGAGTTAAATTAGGAATGCTTTTCCCTTAGCAGTTCATCAGATCCTGCTACATTCTTTTTGCCTGATGTAATAATGCCTATTTGTAGCATCACACTTAGTTGCTACGACAAAAATTATTATGACACGAAGAATTACAACTGCAGGTAAAGAAACAGCAACATGAGAAGAGCCAAGAAACAAAAAGACTCTTCCATGCCCATGTCTGAATTTAAAAAATGAATTTTAAATGGGGGACAGCATAAGAGAAGAAAAATAAATAGAGGTGAGAAGCTGGGTAAGCAGTACTATAGCCCAGCATGAGTGTGTTTTGATTTTAGTCCCTCTTTGGGTTTGTAGTAATAAAACTGAGAAGAAAATAAGAAGAATTCTTAACTTCAAAATCAAGCTGAAGCAATGTTTCCTAAGCTTCCTAAAGGCCTCTGGACTGGGTGCTGAATCACAATGCTATATTTTTGCTGTTTGCTTTACCTTTGAAAGTTGGTCATTTAGACCCCAGTCTTATGACTTCTGCACATGGAAATTGGCTGTTTAATAAGATTTTGGTGTTTTCTCTCATAGGCTGGCCTTGGATTGAAACATTGCATAGATTGAACCAATAAGCAAATGAACACATGCTCATTTTTGATTCTGGAACCGCAAATGCATGCCTGCAGCAGCCCAGGCCTGAAGCCGTGGGATGTTAGAGCACACCTCTCTCTGGGCTGGAGCAGACAGTTTGGGCCAAGGGTAGACCATGCACCTTGGAAGCGGGGTTTTGTGGGGGAGGTGCAAAGCATCCTGGGATGCTGGGGGACTTTGAGTTAACTTGAATCTGGAGGGGATCTGAGACAGAAGTTCAATAAACTGATTTAACCTAAATCAGTTAAGTCTGGTTTATCTTAAACCATCCAGGTTTATCTTAAATCAGTTTTGGCCATTTTGAAAGTAGTTTATATACACTGAACTTCTGTTGTGTTACAAATTTGGGCCAGTTTCCAATCACTTATACCAGTTTATGTATAATTTCTGTCCCTAGTCCAGAGGTTCAGTTCCTGGTCCCTTGCTCCTTTAAGTGGGCCAGTGAGTTACAGCAGTGCTCAACAGGTCACTGCTTGCTTTGGCTCTTGTGCCGGCTGAAATGGCTACAGAAAGTGGAAGGAGAAGTCTCCTCACAGCTAGGAAGGGATGGGGCCTTCCCCTTCCTCAGCATGATTATTACCAATGAGAATCTCGCCCTACATTACGTACTCCAAGGACACATGCAAGATTTGCACTTGGTTTCCATATGCCCTCTCACTTGTCTATGTTACGATCCCTATTGTAAGCTGATTTTGAGAATCTGTAATGTAAAGTGACTTTCCAGTCCATATTCAAGTTACCTAACAGGAATCCTTGCTAATCAAAATGTACTTTCGTGTGAGATTTTGGCTATTCAGCTCAATGCTCATCCCAAGTTGTTTTTATTAGTTGGCCGAGAAACTGAAAAATTTGAATGGATGTTTATGAACATGAATATACTAGTGTCTTTTTTTTTTTGTTGGCAGTTCCACTTACGAGAAAAACCTTCAGATTTTTCAATTTAAATCTTAACACTTGTCACAAGGATATGTTCAATGCTTAACCTAAAAACAGTTGTGAGTTAAATGTAACTATTGATCTGAAGCTATCAAATGAGTAGGGTGCTACTGACAGGGAAAAGGATCCTATTGAAAACAATCTGTACCATCTCTCAGGCCCTGAAGTGAAGGAAAGTGTCAGGGGTCGACCTTTGAGGTTTTGCTTATTTGTTTTAGTTTGTTTTTTTTGTCTTTTTTTAAAGCCGAGTGCGTTCTTGGGGAGCAAAGATAAGGAGCCCCCATCTCACAGCACTAGCCATGCAATTCAGAGCACAGAATCCAGATAACTCCTTCAAAGGATGCTGCTGAGTAATGTCTGCTTTTATGGTAAAAATAACATGGCTCTTCCAAAAATAGTGCTATGAATCTCTTGTCAGCTTTGGAGAGGAGAAGAGGTAGCATATCCATACGTGCTTCTGTTAAAAATAATGTCACGATGACAGTGCTGGTTCTGAAGGAGCCCTCTTGGTTTCCAGGTCTCACAGCGAGATGCTAGAACAGTAAATCGAGCTGTGGATCACTAGTCCTTGCACAGTAACGCATGGGGTCAAGGTCAGTGCGGAAGTGGCCTGAATCAGAACTTCTCTCTGGAAGGGGTATGCCAAGTGCAGCTACACCTCAGCTCTGCAAAATAGATTCGCTTAACCTCTAGAATCTCTGATTTTGAAAGCACTTGGAATAGGTCAGGCTTACTCCAGTTCCAAACTACATGACATGTCTATAGAAATTCTGGTACTCTACTTTGCATTAGCGCCTCCTAAGAAATCTATTTATTGAGGTCTGCTCCTGGATGAAGGGAATTCTCCTTTTGTGAAATAATAACATGATGTCCTTAGCCCAGAGAAACCTTTGCAGGTGCTGCCTGATGGCTGGCAGGTGCACATATTACACAGATGAATAGAGCTATTCAGTTCTAAGTAAAACACCTACTGACTACTTTTCTGTCTCTTGCTTGCGAAACCTTAAGTACAAAAATGCCTCCGTCTGCACGCATGTGTATGTTGTGGAGGGGGAGCAGTATCAGACTCGTGCTAAACATGTCCGTTATCAGTCATCTGTGCTGCTGTCAGCAGAGTCCTTTTGTGTCTACTCTGCTCACTGAGCCAGGGGATGGGGGGACACAAGAAAAGCCTCCTTAAAGATTAGGTGCTTGACAATTTGCATAGTGGGTGACCTAAGTGCAACATTCTCCTTTGGCAGCACATTAAAAAAAACGTTAATAAATAAGCCAGCAACCTGGACTTGTAGAAAAAGCATCATGACATTCTGCTATACAATCTTCATCATTCGTGGTTATTTTAGTACCTTTCCAACAAAGGACAGACTATAGAAGAGTTTCAAGAGTTGGTTTTTTATCGCATTTACACCATTCATCGCTCCACTGACAGTACATTTGGGTAAGGTAGTTCAGAATTGGCCCCTCCATCCTGCTGCTTGTCCCCCCAGAAGGCCAGTGCATTGCCTTTCCCTTTAAAAACTGACATGAACATTAGTAGAAAGAGAAATGACCTTTTATGCTGGGGTGAATCCTGAGTAATTCTGTCTCCACAGTAGTTATTCAGGGTTCACGTGAGTCTGCAGAGATTTCCAATTTATCATGGACATTTCCAATTTATCACCCAGCACTTCAGAGTCATATGTAGCTACTTTCTGATATTTAAAGTGGGAACAAGAGCTTGTTATGGGACGTCTGATGTTGTACTAAGGTGAGAAGTAGGCAGGGTTCATTTTGCTTACATGGGGATGCCAGCATGCGGTGAACTTGAATATGCAGTGCATTAACTACTTTGTACTAAGTCCCTATGTGGACACTTTGTAATGCATACAAAGAGTGAGTTTTTGTATGAGATTCCTCTTCCAAGCAGTGCCCACGGAGTGAATTAGTACAGTGTCATTATAGCATTTCCTTGTGCTATGCGCACAGGGCAGCAGAATTGGACAGGTCTGAATGGTGAGCAATAGGATACGGTTTAGGGGACAGCAAAGCTTATTTTACTTTGTTGACTATGTACTAACGTCCCCCTGTAAACAAACCTTTGCCAATTCTTGCTGTTTCCTCCAGAAGAGGAGAGCAAAAATGTTTCTTCTATGCAATTCCAGCATTTTAATATGTTTTAAATTAAATTATAGAATCAAACAAAATGAGGGTTGGAAGGGACCTCAGGAGGTCATCTAGTCCAATTCCCTGCTAAAAGCAGGTCCCTCCCCAACTAGATCATCCCACCCAAAGTTTTGTCTAGCCGGATTTTGAAAACCGCCAAGGATGGAGTTTCCACCTCCTCTCTGGGTACCTGCTCCAGTGTTTTACTACCCTCCTAGTGAGAAGATTTTTCCTGACATCCAACCTAGACTTCCCTTGCTGCAACTTGAGACCATTGCTCCTTGTTCTGTCATCTACCACCACTGAGAACAGTCCAGCTCCATCCTCTTTCAAACCCCCTTCAGGGAGTTGAAGGCTGCTGTTAAATACCCTCTTGGTCTCCTCATCAACAGATTAAATAATCCCAGTTCCTGCAGCCTTTCCTCATAAATCGTGTGCCCCAGCCTCTGAACCATTTTTGTCGCCCTCCACTGGACTCTCTCCAGTTTGTCCACATCTTTCCTGTGGTGGGGGGTCCAAAACTGAACACAGTACTCCAGATGTGGCCCCATCCGGGGCTGAAGAGAGGGGTATAATCACTTCCCTTGACCTACTGGCAACACACCTACCAATGCAGCCCAGGATGCCATTAGCTTTCTTGGCAACAAGGGCACACTGCTGTCTTATATTCAGCTTATTGTCTACTGTAACCCCCTAGTCCTTTTCTGCAGATTATTCGCTTTAGCAACCCAAACTCAGACTTTCTGTAAGAAGATGCAGTTCCACTCCAGTCTCTGCCACATTTCTGTAAACTTTTAATACAAATATAAGACATGCTGGACATGAATGTGCCTGAAAGGAAGCCAAGGAAATTCCTCACATCCCTAAAACAATCTCCCTAACCAGGAAAGAACTATTTTCCTCCATTGCTGTATATTGTTTTGTAGTTTACCATCTGGGAGGCTTCACATATTTTGATTTGCTATTTATCTTTGTCTAGCATTCTTCCTATACATGATTTTCACAAATAAATCATTTGGTGAAAGATACAATGTGAAAAGGAGCGCACAGTAAAACCATAGGTTCAATTTTTCAAGCTGCCCCACACTTAAACAAGTGCTTCTCCAAGGTAAGAATCCCGATGGAGCCTTTGGGTTGGTGCATGACTACAAGGATACACGTGAACACACAGCAGGTAGCAGGATCAGTATATTTGTTTTCTCTTAACTTATATAATATAGACTGAAAAACAAGGATTCTCAGAATCCTTTGATTTCTTTCTTTTGTTTGTTAGTTGGTTTCTTCCTTTTTTCTTTTTTACCAGTTTGAGGTTGATTTTAAAAGAACAATTTTTAGCTGAAGGAATTGGAACTAGGCAAACATTAAAATGGGGGAAGATTACAGGCTAAAAAAAATAAAACTCATTAGCTAGAGTTGGCTTCTTTGAATAAATCTGCTGGACAGAGGGACTGGGGAAAAGATCTCTCATCTCTAGGAGGTGTTAATTAACTCAGTGATCAACAATGCCTGCATTATCAGGCACCTAAATTCAAAAGCTAGGTTCAGCTCTATGTTCAATTTTAGCAAGTGAGGCCCTAAGCTTTGAATCTAATTGGCTCAGGTTTCTAATAATTTCAAAGTAATTGTGAAATGAATTGCATTCACTCAAGTAGGACTACCTGGAGTAATCTTTCATATAAGGATCACAAATGCACTGATACTTAGGAATATACTGAGATTTGTAAGAAGGAATTGGGGTTTTTTGCAGATATTCTCTTCAGTTCAGCACTGAGGGTACAGTAGACTGCATCTGCACTAGGAAACTTTGCAAGACAATTAGTAGTAACACCGCCTTCCTCACATTCTGGCTTTGACTCCATCAGTAAAATTCATGGTCACAATTCACAGCTATTAGATCCCTTGGTAATGGCTAAAGCTGAGGTCACTGGCTAGTTTAACTGTTCTGGGTAAAACCAAAGGAGCCTGGTCTATGCTGCAGCTTCCACTATTACTTACATCAGTGGAGCAGCTTTTGTAGTGAATTATGGCTATGAAATATATTAGCATAAACAGAGATGTAGTCTGCAGCAGTGCATCCTCAGCCATGAATAAGGAGAGAATTTACGTTTCCCAGGCTGTGCATCTGGGACCTGCCTTCAGTACAATGTTCAAGTATTTAAAAATATATATGTACACATATAAGTTGTATCCATGCAGTTAACTGAGGAAATATCTTTTGTTTGAGAGCCAAGGGGTGGTGGCATGTGGTGGGCTATGCAATTCAAATCTGTTCTTGGTGAATCTCAAATCACAGAACCAGACTCTTGAAGTGACAAGTCCTTAATATCCCAGTGACAAAATGAGGGTTGGAAGGGACCTCAGGAGTAGAAGTAGAAAAGTAGAAAACTACATGTGATAATAGTCTCCATTTCCTAGGCCAGCCGTTTCCCTAGTGAGTATAAATGTCTATTATAATAAACATATTCTAGTATCTTTAACAAAAGCCATAAGCTCTTTGACAGGAACTGAGCCGTGTGTGAAGCAAGTCACATGGGACAAAGATCATGAAAGTTTCTCCGAGTCTTTGTGCCAAAAATAGCAGACATTCAGTATCTGAAATCAAAGGGTTGCTATAAAAAGACTCTTCTACGCCTGTGGAGTATCCGTGTCATTAGTCAGGAGGGTTTATTTTTGTCGAGAGTGTTGACACCACTTGAAATCAAGGCAGATAGAAAGATAACGAACTGTGATCTCTAAAGAGTAACACTGTACAAAGAACACCATGACTCTCACGTGAGAAGAGGCTGGGCAAGTTACCAGTCTTGATATTTTTATAATTACCTCTACTCTTTGGTGATATAGTGTGGAACTCTGCTTCCTTCGGTGAAGTTTTTGGGGAATGCTTCATTTTCCTAAACAACTCAAACGCCCTTCAGTGCGGTAACCTTCCCTCTAGGCCTGAAGGGCTGGATGCCATGCTGTATGTTGGCCACCAGTAGTTATTTGCATGCCATGAGACAGGATCATACTCCCAAGTGCTGAGTTTGTAGTTTCTACATTTACCTTGCCTTTTCTGACCCAGAAATGATGAACTAATTCAGTGAGCAGCCTCCCAGCTACCTGTTTATCTCCAAATAGTTAAAGAGCATTTGAAAAAAAAGTCTGCATCTCCATAATCACATGCCCCTCTTGCCAGTGTAGCTGAGCTTTTCATGATGTTTGGCGTATTTCATAACCATCTTGAGAGGTATTATCCTCATTTACAGATAGAGAAGTAAAATGCAGAGAGGCTGAGTAACTTGCCCAAGGTCAAACAAAGTCTGTGATGGAGAAAGAACTTGAAATCATGTCTCTCAAGTCATAGATTAGCACCCTAACCACTGGGCCAGTCTTCCTTGTACTGAAGAAGGATAAATTCTCTCCACAGGACAACAACTTAAAAACAAGGAGAGACAGCAGAAGTCAAAGGTTAAAGATTTTTTTTAATGGAAAGTAAGTTAACTCTTTCCTTTTTCATATGTTGTAATAATCATGTTTTTGCTTCTATAGGTTTGCCTATTTACATAATGACTTACAGTATGGATAGGGACCAAAGATCATGCCAATCTAATGAAAATAAATTTAGGCTTAGATTTGGATGGACTTGGGTGCTAATTCAGTGGGCTGGGATTCACCTAGGTCCACCCATATTATGCCAGAGACAGCCCTTCCTTGGCTTTCATTCCATTTATAATTAAAAATATATATATATTATTTTGAAATAGGCTCCTCTACCCCTCTTGTTCTTCTCTTACTTTCAAAGAACAGGAGGTTACATTTCTGATCAGCTAGAGACACTGGCATATGTCAATTGTACTTCCATCTTTGTTGGAAGACATACAGCCCGAACTGGCCTGGCAGTCTAGTAGCAGGATTCACCAGCTCCATGGACTGGTAGGGAGTGGGAGTCCTGGGAAGGGAGTATGCCTGGTGCTTGGTATCTGAATTGAACAGTGTGTTGTCCTGGAGCTCCCCACAAACAACTGCAGAATGGGGAGTCCAAGACATGGGTGGCAGGGAAGCGATGAGCAAAGAGGGAAATGGCCAACCTCCAACAGAGCTTTGTTTCACTTAGCAAGTCTTTCCTTCTCCTGGGTCACATTTTCATTTAAAGGATTTATCTAAGTATCCTGTTTAGGTGAAAATCTCTGTCCCCTAGTTTTCATGTTATGTAAAAGCCATAAAATGTTTCAGCAGTCTTTGCATCAAATGCTTGTCAAATGAGTCCCCACGTTTGCCCCATGACCTGAGGTTAATGTTCTTATAATTGTGTAGCACACTCAGTTTCAAACATCCTTTATGCTGCTTTCATAAAATGATGGAATCAATTAAACTAAATCTCTTTGGTATGAACAAAGCCATCAAGCCTGAGTCATTTCTCCTTTAGACTGCTATGTATCTGAAGTAACTCTACCAAACCCAATGGAATTAACCCAATCTGAAACCAATTTACATGAAAGCCCAGTCGGGCTTCATGTTACCAAGCAGAGCACAGCTCCATTCTCCAGAGCTGCTCACAAATTCACTTTTGCAATAGGGTTATATGAATCAATTCTACTGCATGCACATGGAAAAAAAATCAAGCAAGTCTAAAAACAATACCATTGATTTGCCCCCGAGTTCTCGTAAAAAGTGAAGCCCCTGCCAAGTTTCCAGGGAATGTGTTTGATAAGGACTGTGCATCCTCGTGACCTTACTGAATGTTACCCCTAGTGTGGGAATATATCTTACACACTGTGCCGAATAAGAATAGTAACATTGCTAACTTTATAACAGATAGCTAAAAACAGACTACTTCACACCTTGTGTAAATTATTCCAGTATCTAGTGGACGTTGTGCTAAAACCAATGTGTGAGACTGGAAGTTGGGTTTCAAAATAAGGGAGTATAAAGAGTTCAAATGGTGATTCTAGGATAATTAAAACTGTCAAACTTGGCTTCTTTCTTCTTCTGAAGTTACATATGGAGGTTTACTTTGCAGCGCAGCATGTTAGCTATGAATAGTAGGACAGATAACTGGGGAGCTTGCATTGCTGTCTTTTCCAGAGGTTGCTAATGGAAAAATTGGGCTTCAGAGATTCAAATGCCGTGAAAAGTATAGGGATTGCTACTAAATACAAATTCTGTAAGAACATTTTCTTTCAGTATCACACCGTGGTATCAGAGACCCACCGTTTATTTTCTGTTCTGAATATAGGAAACTGTACACGATCTAGGTAAAAGAGTGTGATGATTTGATAAATGCTGAATTTTTAATGGTGACCACTTCACGGCTTGACTTTTATGAATAATTAGTATAGTATCAACATCAGTATCAAAATGTGTATATAACAGAGAGCTTTGCCTGTAATTAACATAGTCCATCTTTCTTTTTCCCCCAATACCTCTTGGCAGTTTAATTTCCTTGCCTACTTGGCTGCAACAGTTAACATCCACCAACCAAGCAAAAAAGATGCATAGACGTTAGGGCTGGAAGGGACCTCGGAAGATCAGCGAGTCCAGCCCCCTGCCCGGGGCAGGAAGTCAGCAGGGATCATAGGATCCCAGCAAGATAAACATCCAAATGTCTCTTGAAGGTGTTCAAGATGTTTAATTCTATATTTGTACACGCCCAGCTATATTGATAAATGTAATCCATTATTGAAGATAAATTTACAGGCTCTTTCTGTAAATACATCTGATTGCCTAGTTTCCTTGGTAACACAGCTTTAGCCACTATGTTGTAAACTGCAACGAAATATTACAAAAGTACAGTTTGTTCTCAGATTGATTTGACAGCTAACCAAATTGGTTAACAGCATTTAGAATTATTCAACTCATCCATAATACATTGACACATTCAATCAATACATCTTTTTTGTTTCACTTAGTCATAGTTGTGAAGAATCCCAAATTGCACTGACAAGAAACGCACTTTATTGCTGCAATGTTCAGTTAGGCTTTTCTCAAAGCAGTGCCCATATTTGGTGATCCAGTTAAGCCCTGTGCAATTCAGTGATAGCAAACCTCTGAGATGTTGTTGTATCTCATTCTTTTTAAATCTGACTTACTGGTAGGTTTTGGGTTGTTTCGAAGTTCAGACTTATCTTGCAGACCTAACGTGGACTCATAGTGGGCACATCTACACATGCACTTTACTACAGAATTGACTACTTAGTTCCACAGTAAAGCATCACTGTCTACACATGAACTGGAATTAGGGGACAGTAAACTAATTTACTCCATTGTAGGATTGTATAGTCAGGGAAAAGTACTATCCTATGACAGATTTAAATGCACATGATGATGGTGACTGCAGGGTGCAGCGAGGTGGGGGGAGGGAGCCTGCGTGGCAGCAGCCGGCCCCTCCACTGTTCTCCGCCACCACCCGGGGCCCGGGGCGGACCCTCATATCCCCTATCAGCCTGGGGCTGCTCAGCTCTGGTTCTAACTGCTGTGGTCCCTGGTACATGTGTAAACACTGCACCTGGGAGCCACTTTCTCTGACAAACTGTGGTGGATTGTATTGCTTTGAGCAAACTGCTCGTGTAGATGCACCCAAGTATGTCTTAAATACCTTTCAAGTAGCATTTTCTTGGATCATACATTTGACCTTCCAACTAAAGTAATTTCATAGTTATGAAATGCATACAAGAACTATTTCCACTCTGATTTTAAACAAAGCTTTGGGAAAATTCTCTGCTTCTATAATTAATATCAGCATCTAGCCTAGACTTCTCTATTTGTCACAGTAGAAGAAAAGGACCATAGCCATTTGGGTACCAAAGCTAGTAGTTTGGTGCCTCTTTTCTAATAATACTTTTGAAAATATACTCATTGGTTACTAAAGCCATGAGAGACAAGGGTCCTTAGCACTCCTCATATAAAGGATCTAAAAGATTGCCATTGGCATAACTGAGCATTTGTTTGGGTTTAAGTTCCAGAGGAGAAAGGTTAGCTAAAAAAAATCAGTTTTAAGGACAGATTATTTATTCAAGTCTTTGCTTCTCTGTTTAGACTGTCTAAGCAGATGCTTATTAGTGTGAACTGTGATGGTGATTCTGGTAATGTGAAGACGGCTAGGAAATGGACTGGGCCCATCAATTCCCTAAGGTATTAAGAAATTCTTTTGCATTCAAGAATTCTTGCTCTCCTCCAGTTTTGCTCTTCAATCTTTCTAATACTTTGAAAGTTCTTACAAGTCATATTTCCAAATGCAAAAATCTAATAAATTATTGACATTGGTTGACATTTTGAAATATTAAAACTTCTTAGCCTATGACTGAGGTCATTGTTTTTTGCCACAGTTTAACATTTTTAGATAAAAGTAATGTCAACAAATGTCTAAATTCAAACAGCCACATTCAATTGTAAAACATAGCAGAAATCTCACTTCTGATTTTTCTATGTAATGTACATTGCCTGTAAAATATTCTAAATGACAAAGCAATTTCTGATTAGGGACTGAGGCTGTAAATGGGCTATGAATAGGTTGCATTGTCAGACAATAATTTTTCTTATTTTTCCCATCAGCTCCATACCTGTAACTGCAAACCATCTTGGGCTAACAATGGGGTTTTCTTTAATGTTGTTCTATATGCTCTATGCAAATATAACTTTGAACCAGGGGTTGCAGCATTCTGGGAATCCTTGCAGAGTCTCGAATGTGCCATAAATAGGAAGGAAAGCAGGACTCATTTTGTAACTATATGCTGGCCACAGATCCAGCTTCCATCCAAAGTCAAGCTATTCTCCTCGGGGCTGCCAAGCTGTCACTCAGTCGGAGAGAGCACTTGTAACGTGCAAGGTGACTTCTTAGATGAAGGGAGGGGGAGGCTTCCCTTGTGTTGAGTAACCGCTTGCAGTCTTTTCACTAGGCTTTCTGTTTCTCATCCGAGTTACTCTCTGGAATAAGATGAGATCGATTTTCTTGCTTTCAAGGAGGCCCGGCACACTCCCCTGAGCGCCCCTTGGTGGCAGTAATTCTGCCATTGAGAGGATGCTGAACCTCTGCTCCACATTGCACATGGGGATATAAACAGAGGAAAACGAATGTACCTTCCTCTTACTTTTGCATTCCCTTTACAGCTGGTAATTTAACACAACAGCCCCTGTAAGGGAAGCAACTGAGAAGGGATAGCTATAGCCTACACGGTTACCATCCAGCCTTGTGCTTCAGCAAAACATCAGGGCTTCATCAAGTAGCTCAGCAGCCAAAGCAGAAGTGTAAAGGTCAGAAAGGATAAGCACCAGTAGCAAACGGAGTGTAGAGCACCTCTCTGAACACTTCAGCCGGGGAGGGCCCTGAAAGGTGGGAATGGAGCTGAGTAAAAGCCTCTTGTTTCCTGTGAGTTTTAAAAAAAACCCCCACTAAGATCTATTTTCCCAAACTTGCTTATAAACAAAAGAAAAACATTGAAAGTAATGGGCCGCGTGAGTTCAGGGTGCATGGCCTGGTAACTAATCCCTAAAAATCAAAGCAGAGCCTGGGACCTCTGTACGCTGCTCTTACCTGTGACATCGGCTTCCTCTGTGGCCTCAGTGATCAATGTCCCTATCTGTAAAATGGGACGACAACACTGATCCTGCTTCCCTGCCAGGGTGTTTTGAGAGCTGAATAATTAATGTCAGTAAAGATCTCCAGTGATGAACCTCATGGTATAGTGTCCATGCTAGGCATGATTGTCCGTCTTTAACTGCTGAATACCAGAAACAGAGAGCGGTGCCACAGAAGCGCTGCTGCGAACGGAGTTCCAAAGGGAATAGGACCGGTTCTCTAAATAAAGCCTAGCAAAACAGGAAGCGCCAACTCCACAAATATATTCCTGAGACCTAGTCTTTGAGGGGTCTTATTTCTCAGAGGGCATTTTGGATGAAGGGAAATGGCTCCTCTTCACTTTTTTTGTATGAGACCCAAATGCTGTAGAGTTTATTTCTACCTCAAAAACATGGCTGGATTTCACTGACCGGATAATATGTGACCGATGAGAAAAGTTTCTATACATGAGTCTAGTCTTTATCTTCCTGTTCATTTCCTTCTCTGAAGAATGGTTTTCCTTGATTCTCTGCAACTTTTCTGTTTATACTGGCAAGTCTGGCCTGTAAATACTCATTAGTCAGCTCATCAAAATAATTGCTCCTGCCTTCACTCTTGATGAGCTGAAATGAAGAAATCAATCCTTCTTGTCTAATTTCCAAAAAACAGCCGCAGCAAATGACTAATTTTATGTGGCACTACAAGTAATTCAAATCAAGTTCTGGGGAGAAAAAGCCCAACTAACATGTCCTGTATCATTGCCTTCTGATTGTGTTACTTGAGTGTTTCTGAGTTTTGAAACCTATCTCGGCATGAGAGAGAGAAGGAGATGAGCTGTTCAGGGATTTGTGTGGGCCTGACTGGGCCTCGTGAAATGTGTTGTTTATTAGTCTCAACCTGTGGGTCGCACCCCAAAAGTGGGCTGCAAAAATATATGCAAGGATCATGAACAAACTTTAAAAATGGATTCTCCTTCAGAGGAGAAAAACATGGGAAACCATGGCTTTTCCCTTGCAGGCTGGCAGAGTTCCCGGTTGCAAGGGGCTGCTGGCGACCCCCCTCATACAACCACCCCATGCCCCACATACTGTGGGGCTAGGGTCTGAGGGCAGGGGCAGCACGTCGGGAGTGAGGGGCACTGCCATTGATGTTTATATTGATGGGTCCTGGTACAAAGGTGGTTAGACCATGGCACAACTCACTCCTGCCTAAGGTAGCATTGGATTGATGTTGTAGCTGTGATGATCCAGGATTCCCTGTGTGTGAGAAGCAAGGATTTCTGAGAGTGATATCTTTTATTGGAACAACTGCATGGTTGGGATAGACTGCATTTGAAAGCTTGTCTAATGTCTAAGTCTATCCCTATCATGCTATCATCCAAGAAAAGATATCACCCACAAAAATCTTTGCTTCTCTTCTTATACCTAAGCAAGCCGTGGCAGAATCATCACCAATTTAGCAGTTCCTATGTTGACCTGCTACCTTCTGATAGAAAACCAGGCATGGCTGGACATCAGTCTTAAAAATCCTTGGGTTTTCTAATTTTCACCTTGGTTCTACTAGCAGTCAGGGTAACTGAGACCAGCCTTTGGGATCTTGTAATGTATACAGAGGTACATTTTGACACGTACATGGCCCAAATGGAAGCAATGACCTCCTCTGAATCTTCTTCTCCCCTGCAATGTTCCCTGTCCCACTTTCACCTCTGCCCCCACTCCGCAAAGCTGGATGTAGCTGAGAGTCTGGGCCAAAATAATGAGTCTTATGTAATAGGTAAAAAATGTTGGGGAATGAGATTTCATGAGATTTCTGAAAATACACTTGCAGTTTTGGCAAGTGCAGCTGTTCATGTAAGTCAGCATGGTTTCATATGGCTGTAAATGGATGCACCCTCCACTCCAACCCTTTTAGCAGCTTTTAAAACCTTTTTTATAAAATGTACTTGCAAGCATCTGGGAAAGAAGTGCTAATGTTATGGTCGAGAGGGTGAAGGATGTCAGCCAGTCACTTGAAATCCAGCTCACATTTGGTTTTTTTACTGAATCAAAGAGAAAATTTTTGAAACCTAGTTTGATGGGTTTGAAAAGCTCCAGTGGGCATTTATCGGGTTTTGAAGCAAACTACTCTTGAAAGTGAAAGATTATTAGTACTGGCTAGAGCCAAGTATACGCTGTTGAGCCAAGATCCTTTGCCTGAATCTGTTGCAGCTCTGCTATTCTAGTGCTGGCCTCCTAAGGTCCGGGAATCCCAAGGATGCTGAATTATTCCAATTTGAGCACTGAAATACAGCATAACACCATACCTCATGGATCATCAAGAGCTCTTTTGTTATTTTTGGTAATTCCACTGGCTGTACTTAAATGTTGCCAGCCTCATGAAATCACTCTCAAAAAATATGGAAACTGTTTTCTTTTACACTTTTGATATGTTGGAGAAAGAGATCGCTTGTCACTGTTTGTATAATGTACTGGCTTTGGGGAAGTATGTCAGAGAGAAGAATGGGAGCTGCAGAAAAAGCATTTTGGGCTGTACCTGTAATAATAAAGTAATACAATTCACATTGCCTGATAAAGCAACAACTTCAGTTCTCACTGACTTTTGTGGATGCTGAGACTGCTCATAGGATGGGGTCCTTGCAGTGAATTTAATTTGATGATCCTAAGATATGTTACATTATCTTTCAACCTCCCCACTATGATATAGGAAAGTGTTATTCCCAGGATACAGAAGGGTAGTTTGAAGTATGAAGAAGCTGGTCACTTGTCCACAGTTGCACAAGAAAATCTCAGCAATTGAGACTCCCACTGTAGATACAAAGTGGATTAGAAATTAGATCCAAGAGATTCAAGAGAGTGCCAGGCAAGGCTGGAAGATACTGAAGTGAAACGGCAGGAAAAATTATCTCTTAGTTTGGTTGCACTCGAGTTGCTTTATATGAGACTAATGCATGATTCAGGGATATCATAGTCTTTCCCCTAGAAGATGGTGCAAAAATATTTCACTAAACAGAAACAGAGAGAATAAGGGAAGTAATGATGACAATGGAAATCTGTTGGAGTTTGTGAAAATAAAGCAGTGGATAAAACACAGATTTTTCAAGAGACAGGCATTTTTTGAGATTACAAGATACAATTAACAACATCTGCTTTTGTGCTTGGGCATTGCAAAGGAACCTAATATAGGTACAACCAGTTCACAAACTCCATTTTCTAAAGTCTCGCATATTTTGTGTCCTGATGAACAAGCTCTGGTTGTGGTGGAACACCTTTGTTGCCCACGGCTCTTAGGGCTGAGAGCAGGCAGGCGGCAGGTGCGGGCCAGCCCTGATGAGGTGCCCATTTTAGATCCAGGCTCTCAGGACTGAAGCAGCAGTCTGCTGCACACAGCCAAGAAGCTAACACCTGGCTGAGCTGCTACTTGCAACACCTTGGAAGTAAGGGAGGAACTATGGGGATGGCAGGAGGTTCCTACAGGCCCAGTGGGGTCCTGAGCCCTGTGGAGAAGGTCCAGCCTTACAAGGGGGAGCTAAGCTTGTGGGTCTACAAAAGGGCAAGGCAAGCCTCTGATTAGACCTGGCAGATGTGAGGCTTAGGGCCCAGGTAAGCCCGGTTGAGAGAAGAGCTGCTCCATTAAGATCTGTAGGACTCTACGAAAGCGCAAGGGGAGATGGCCATATGGTGAGCCCCAGAAAGGGACCCCTGATGTCTACAGAGGGCAGCAGCCACTAGACTAAGTCTCTGATCCCTCAACTGGTCAACATAAGGGGGCCAAGGCCGAAGGACAATTGAGCCTACCATGATGGGAAGGCCAGGGCTGCGAAGAGCCATATGGCACCCCAGCTGGCCTGGAGGCAGGGCCAGGGCCTCAAACAAGCCACAGGTCCTCTTGAGGGGAAGGACATCACAGCCAAAAGAGGGTAGGGGTCAGTCAGCATGCACGCTGCTATGAAGGTGGCAGCCAGCAGAAGGAGGTTGTCATAGAAGGCCTAGGAAGGAGAGCAGCCCAGGAACCACACATAGCCCAACAGGGACAAGATCAGGGCAGGTAGGCATGCTTGGTCCAGGGTAAGACTGAAAACTGCACCCTGTCGGGGAAGGGTGGTCTGGTGGGGTTGTCCATGCTGGGACAGCCCCACCAGAAATGCCAGGCCAGTTACCTCCCCGGTGAAAGGTGGGTAGGGGTAACCCCAGCCTCCACCATCTGTTGGGTCATTAAGATTGGTGGGTAGTGGAGCCCAGCACACTCACAGAAACACACCTGAGCCTGTAGGGGTGTAAGACTCCAAGGTCCCAGTAGAGGGGCAGTGTGTGGGCCCCAGCAAGGGGGCAGAGCAGTTACCACAGTAAAGGGATGGAGTACATGGGGCTAGAAGCCTAGAGAACAGTGGAGTGCCCACAGGGTGAATGTGTTGAGCCCCAGAGAGAGGGACGTGTGCAACTCAAGGATGCCATCTGTGAGGTCTGGGACACGATAAGAGTAGGTCAGAGTTGCGTATAAACCTGCATTGGGGTCTTAAATGGGAAGCCTCCCACTTATTGTAACACCATTTAACTTTACATCAAAGGCATGGCAGGTGAGACGAGGCAGTGTGCCCTAGACAGGCGGGCGAACCGGTACTGTGACTAGGCCTGGGAGATTGCCCCCGTCACATCTAGTCCTCCTTGTTTGCATATATCAGTTCCTCAAAAATTAAATAGAGCATCTCTTGGTACCAAAATAACTAGCATAACCTGCTAACGTCTCACAGCAAACCATTCCCTTTGGTGCAGCCAGTGGCATCAGCAAATCTATAGAGAGCAGGAACATCATGTAGCATGCTCTGGTGGCACACTATTGCCACGCTGCACATGTATGGTAGAGGTAGTGTCCCTTAGGATGGTAGTTACAATCTCTGGATGTTATGTGAAAAGGAAAACGGGGTCATTGATCCTCTCCCACAGTGTGTATACAAGGGAAGCAGGGAGTCAGATACATTCCTGGCACAACTCCATTTAACTCAATGAAGTTATCCTAGGCCTGGACTTGACCCATTGTGCACATCTTGTGTGTGAAAAAAAAACCCAAACCGGTGGGAACAGCTCTTCTTCCTGCCCCCTGTGCTCCCTGACCATGCCTTTGCTTTTCTCTTTCTTTTCATAGAAAGCCTTCTGTGCTTAAATTTATTTCCAGTCTGTTTTATTTAGTTACAGCTACATACTACAGTGCTTCAGTTCATTCTTGCTTTCTGGTAGATTATAAGGAGTTTAAGCTCATGACTCCTTTGCATAAGAAGAGCTAAATTCTGAATAATACTCCAAGTCTACTTTTGGGAAAGTGTTTTTTTCTCTTTCCTAATAGTATCATATGCTCTCCTAAGGCTGACAGTGATTCTCTTCCACCTCACCCCCCACCCGCCCACCAAGTTCTTTACTTTTAACTAGTCCTTAGAAGTATAGAAACTAGCACGTGCAAAGCAGTCAGAGCTACCATTTGGTTTTGCTCAGTAAATAGGGAGATCCGTAACTACTTTGTATTACTGCACTGGGCCACAGTTGCCAACAGATACAGTTCTTATCACCTTTGTGTGGCGTTATGGCTCTGATTCAGCAGGGTCTTCAAGCACATGCCTAACTTGAAGCATGTGAGCTGTACCCTGAAAGTCAGCACTTTCCTCAGTACCTTGTTGAATCAGGACACAGATCACACAAGAACCAGTTTTTGGATCAAATTTTCTAAAGCAGTTTTAATTTAATCCTGCCCTCAAATTTGTCCTCCCCTACCCGCAAATAAATTAGGGGTGAAGCATTTTTTGCACCAAGGCTGACTTTGAAAACCTGCCCCTTATTCCCCCAGGGGCCTAAGCAAATTCTGTACAGAAATATGGCACAAGCTATATGAATAATGAAAAAAGATCTTCTGGCAAGTCCATACACTGCATGCCGCCAGCTGTTGGCAGGGAACAAATCTGGCAGAGGAGCAAAATTAGTGGCCATTTTTGAAAGTTTGACTCAATGGTTTATTCTTAGTAATTTGGGTCTGGATCTAGCAAGGTACTTTAGCTTATACTGACCGTGAAGGGAGCGCTCACATAAAGTTAAGCACATGCTTAAGTACTGGAACCATCAAATCATACAGAGTGGCATGTGTAAGCGTATGTTCTTATGGAAGAGCTGAACTTCTCAGACTATGGATTTAGTTTGAATGGCTTTTACAATATTTGTTTTTTCAACTTTTTTCAGGTCTAGATAAAAAAAAAACCCTGAGATTTTTGTAGGGCTTAGATAGAGCCTTCTCCCTTTGTGTAGACAGAAGCCAATATCCTAGCTCCAATTATTGTATTTAAAGAACAGTGCTCAAAATAGCACAAGGCTGACAAGAGGCTGTTATCTAAACAGAGCATGTCCTTTTCCATTTTATCGTGTATATGATGTTTAAAGAAGGGCATTGGGTTGATATAACTGTAAGTGAGACATTTACTTCTTGGGTTGGCTAGGTAATAAAACAGGATCTAAAGTAAGCACCAACCAGAAAAGGGGAACCCCCTGGTGGTGTTGAGCCAGTGAGTCATTGCAATTAATTTTTAATGATATTGCAGTAAATGCCAGTTTACTATCTAGTTAACTCCCCTGGCACTAAGTCTTCCTTTTTCAGGTAGGAATACATTTAATTGCTGAAGGTATGTGAGCCTGAGGAAGAATGGCTACAAAGATGACGCAGCGATCCTATGTCCGTCCAGCCTATGTAAGCACTCATTCTGAATGCACTGAATCATCTGTGGTTCCAGCTCACCTTGGCCTAGCAGTGGTTCACTGAGTTTTTGGCCAAGCCAGAATCACATCTTCTGGTTTCATTAGGAAATGTAGGAAAGTTGTAGACCTGCTGTTTCCCAGTGGAATTATTGCTTAAACCATATTTATAGTAAACGTTCACATGAGGTTAATAGCATAGGAGTCCTTTGCACTGTGAGAGCCTTTCTCATCCAGTGCACAGATGATCTGCAACAGCCATTTTTTTTGATTTCTCAAAAAGTGAAACTGGACATTAGCTGATGTCTTGGGTCCAGATAGGGTTCTGCCTTGCTTTTTGTACAACAACCCTAGATTTGTACATCATTGCCCTTTCTTCCATTGTTGCTGTTTGACATAGTTGTATATCTGTAATGTTGTATCTCTGAAGGAGAAGATACCCAAATTCTGGCCTCTTTGGACTTGAAATATCCCTGGGGAATTGGCAGAATGTACTGCTTAATGTCCTCTAGCAGCAAGCAGGCATGTCATAGCATACGTCAGACTCGGAAATATGGCAGGGTTGTGATTGTCTATGCAGGGGCCCAAAGCTCACATGTGTTTGCATGTGTGTGTTGTGCATGCAGTGTATATGGAATGTATGGTCTGTGAGCTCGTGGCAAGTTAGCATGTACACAAGTGCACTTACTGAGATGATGATATCTCTGCAATGTAAAGATCATTGGAAACTTGGATGTTTTTAGTATTACGTAGGGAAAAATCGTAGTGAGGTGTAGAAAGCCTAAGTGGCAGTGTTAAAAACTTGTTTAGGGCACAGACAAATGACCAGGTAAGCTATGACAAGCTAAGCTTGGGCTGCAAACAAGGATGCTACTCAGCTGGGGCTTTAACAGTTGCTATCAGTACTCATATGTCACAGATTTGAGTGTACACGTGGAAGAGGCTAGCTATGAGGTGCATCCATAGCAGGTGGTGGTGTGCAAGGGCTTTTGGAGCTCTGCTGCTCCCAGTGCAATGTGCTGCAGCCCATGGTGGGACATACGGAGAAAAGCACCCCACAGTCTCCATTCATGGCCTACTGTGAAAACCCCCCCCAATGTTTACCAGGCAATGACTTTCCAGAGAGGATATGGTGCCATTTTCAAAATGCAAGAGAGACAGCATGGATGCTCCCTGACTACAACTTATTAACCTGTTATGTACCAACCAGTGCCAGCTCAGGATGAGGTATCTGTTGTCTTATTTGATGGTAGCAACTGCCAGGAGATACAGATATCCTGGCAAAGAATGAACATAGTTTTCTCTAAGACCATCCATGATCTGTTAGCTGTTGGTTTTGGGTACAGGAAAAAAAAAACAACCATGCACATATGGGATGAATCTTTTGCTGCTGACGGGATGAGCAACATTGGCAGGAAAACAAGTTGAAGAAGGCCACTTGCTTGGAAATCTGTATAGAGATATTCCCAGAACTAGAGAGGCAGACTGCCAGTGTGAGAGTCAGCTTACCATTCACTTCTCCATATTTAAGATATCTAGAAGTGGACAACCCCCAGCTACCACAGGTCTGCTGTGAACCCATGCACTATGTAATGGGGTTCTCCACCAAGGGTGGTAGTGATGTCCCTGGAGCAGCCCCCCCGAGTCCTTGCCAACCTGGCTGTCTTTGTGCAGTCTCTCCTTTGCTTGCCTCCACACTTCTATATATTATTTACTTTTAGAAAAAAAAAATGGAGATTGCCTCAAGACTTCCCAACTCTGGAGATATCTGAGCTCAGTAGCCTGAAATCACTCAGCCTTAAACACTAATTTTGTAGCTCTGACTGCCCCTTATACCATGCCAATGCTTTGCAGAGGTTACCAGTTAGACATCAGTGCGCACTATGCCACAACCAGATAGCAGGGCACCTCCGGCCTGTATATTCTTGTCAGGGCCTATGCCTTCTCAGCCTCAGCCCTTTTCTAACACTGGTTCCCTTAGTCTAGGCACACTGTGCCCAGCCTGGCTTCTGCAGTCCAGTCCTTGATGGACACCCTCCCTGTAACAAACTTAGCCTGCTCTTGGTGTAGCATATGATACCAATAGCTTACTATCTGCAGCAAAGCTTCCCCTTCCTTTAGCTTTGCTCCTTTGTCAAACACCAGGGCTCAGGTAGCAATCCTTAGAGCAGATCTGGAGTCAGCCTGGCATTCCCCTGCAGTTGTCTTAACCTGGAGATCTTCATCCAGTGCAAGACTCAACTACCTGGCCAGCTCAGGGCTTATATGCCTCAAGCCTGGCCCCCTCTGGGTCAGGTGGCTCCTTAAGCACCTGCAGGGGTTCCTCCTTAGGGTCTTAATGACTTGGAAGGGCTGCTGGAGTTAGGCTTTGCGCTGTTGGTTTATTGTGGGCTGTCAGGGCTATAGTAAGCAGTGATAGTCACTGGTCTCTAGTTGCCTATTCTTTTGCAGCCAACTCGCCGTCTAAAGAAAGCTCTTGACTAACCGCAGGTGCAGCCCTTTACCAGGATGGGCTTTTCCCCTGCCTGGGCAGCAGGGCTTTGCCATTGCCTTGCAAGTCTAGCTGCAGCTTTGCTTCTTAAAGTAACAGGAGCCTCTAGCTCTCTGGTACATCCTGGCATGAGTGTGTCTATTGTAGGTGCTGTTGCGTGGGGTTGGCAGTGCTGTTAGGTGGCTGATATCAAGATAGGGTGCTTACAGTGTCAGGCTAGAGGCAGCTGGGCAGTAGCTGCATCATAAGCAACAGGCTGAAAACCACTGCCATAACCCTGCAAGTATCCAAACAAAAGAAAAGCAGTATCTGGTTGTATGCTAGGATATAAAGTACGAGGTGATATCTGGGCCCTGTGATCCCAGAGCTTTAGTGGGCAGGAAGGTGACAGGAATAGCCTGTCCTGAGAGGGCATTAAAAAAATCACAACCTTTAAGATCCCTGGGTCATTTAGTGATAAATGTACTACTGCTATTAGGGTTAAACAACATGCAGCATTATGTCTTTTGAATAGGGACTGTCTTACTTTGCACAAGTTAAATGGTTCTCCAGGGTCCTAACGGAAAAGCACTTTAAATAGCCTTTCTTTGAATTTAATATTACAGCTTTACAAAGAAGCATAGCATTCATCTCCCCGAGAGTTTCCTGTGAATACATTATAAATATCAAATTATTTCTGGAGAAATGGTCTCTAAGCAAATCCCACCTTGAATCAAAAGTATCTCTGCAGGAGTTACCCTGAGTAGAGGAGACTGAAAATTCAGACACTTCATTGCTTTCAATTTAATTGAAATCCCACTTCGTGTGTCAAACTAGAAATCAGTTATGGTATTTGTAGGGGATTTCCAAGGACCTCAAATACCATTGTCATGAGCTCAGCGTAGATAGCTAAATCAATTATGTTAGTAGGTAGGTTTCTAGGTCTCTGAAAGGGTCCTTGAGGATAAAACACTAAAAAACCCAGACAAACCACAGAATGATTTTGCTTTACTATATTAATTATTGGTGCCTGAAATAGAAAAATCCAATTTTTATACCGGCTACTCATAATACTTGCTGTAGTTAGAATAAATTTCTAAGTGGTTGAGAAAAAGCAAAAGAAACATTTTACAGCTTCTATTTGATAAGCTAAATATTCAGTAGGTCCAGATTTTTAGCTCTTTGGATAAGGTAGTAATATAATGCTTTCACCTTGGGTCGGTTTTGGGGGATTTTGGTGGGGGAGGAGGATTGGTGAGGTTTATAAATAAAGGTTATAGGAAAATGTTTGCAGCTGTTGCAAGGTTGTTTTTATCTGTTCTGCAGTGATAGAAGCAGAACTTGCCAGCTTCGTCTTCAGGGAAAACTCTGCCCCTAGGGGTTTGATCCATTTATGAGATTATTCATTCACAGAGAATCTATTTAAAGTAAATTTACTCCAAGCAAAAAATAAACACGTGTCACAGTGTTTTCCTTCTGCCTTAATAATAAGGTTGTTTACTGCTTAAAAACATTTAATACAACTCTGTTTTTGTGCCTTTTTCACTCCACAATATATTCATTTCTGACCATCCTCACACCCTGTGCTATTGACTTTTTATCTGTTTTAGTGCGTTATAGAAAAGAAGTACTACTTTATAAAATACTGCTGACATAATGGATGAATGTTATTCATCATGCTGAAAGTAAGATAAATAAAGACCGCACTGAAATACATTTTAAATGGAAGCATTGAGAAAGGTTTTGGTTTGTCATTGAATATTAGGGAAAGTGGTAAGAAGAGACAGGTGTATGAAACGCTCAGTCATTTATCATAATATTGAAAACAGATGCAAAGATTGGCTGACTGTTGCAAACAACTGAGGTATGACTGCATGCTTCAGTGCTTTGTGTGAAAGCACCTTGGCAATGCTAAGACACCAGAGGGGTAAGCACAGCAAAGGTAGATAGCAATCTCATCAGAAGACATGTTATTTCAAGTGGATTTACAACCTGTTTTTCAGCGTGTATATTTGGTATGTAGCCTGTATAAAAAGAGACACTCAAACAGGGAAGTTTTGAGTAAGTAGGCTTTGGGGAGAACTCAGTACAAAGGCTCAGTACAGACCTGGAGATCCTGCTCTGGAAAATGTTTGTGTTACTCAGTACTAAGCTCATGAACAAACTTATGTTACTGGCAGCCCAGAAACAGGCTGTATTCCTGTTTTGCAGAGCTACAGGCAGTAAAACACTGACAATTTCTTCATGTTGATCCAAATTTAGAACTCCTGTAAGTGGCTATGGCTTCTGCCATCTCTGAATTTAGCCCAGTGCCTGTAACGCCCAGCTTTCATTATGAAGGATCCTCCTTCATTCTGGATGTGTCCCATGGCAAAAGAGTCCAAAAAAAGTCAATTTATTTTACATCACTGTTTGGTGGCTGATTAACAAAATGATTTGACCTTTGAGAAGGCAACATTATGGGAAATAGAAAGGGAAATTAAGTAATTTAATTTCTTCTAGGAGGCCATGAAGAGAACCACAGGTTGCTAACTAAGGGGCTCACACTAAAAAGAAAATATTTGAAAGGTGGATAAATAACCAGAGCCGCAGTCTACATTTCAACATCTAATTGTGTTGCAATCACCTCTTATGATTCAGCTGTAAGCAGGGACAAGACTTAACCCCATTATAACTATGCTGAACAACATAATCTCCTGGCTAGTACAGACTGGGTGTCCTAACTGTTGCATAGATGTAGCAGGAATAGGCTCTTGGGAAATGGGTAGTGAAAGAAGGGCGGGTTAGCTTTGCTGGAAATCAGGGGCTAGCGTTTGCATTTTCCTCTAGAAACTGAAGTAGAATAAGGTGGGTAGACATGTTAGTCTGAAGTCCAGTAGAAGGCAGGGTAGCATGTTACAAGACTTACTTGTTCAGAGGCATACGCTTTCATTAGTGGCAGCCAACTACATTAGAAGCATCTGCTGGAGCAGGCTGTTGCCAATGAAAGCAATGCAGCAGTGAACAGGAGGCATGATAAAAGTTTTGCCTGCTTGGTAACTGATACCTGAGGTACTTGTTATTTGTGTGTATGCATGGATCCCATGTCTCATGCATCGATGTAAAGAACTACAACCTTGTTATTTTATAAGATAAGGTATATGCTTCTGAAGGTGCTTCCGTCTGCAGTCTTGAA
>JAGPOW010002791.1:15006813-15123457 GCA_030014935.1 Caiman crocodilus
GACTCGCTTGTAAAACACAGTCAAAGAAAAAAGTGTTAATGCTCTCCTTGTCTGTAATATCCTAGTGGTTTTACCAAGGAAGCATGTTCAATTCCCCTGTCTGAGCGGCCTCCAAGTCCAGGGGTGTGGCCAAGGGTTTGGTACTCTCCTTACCTCCTGGTCACTATGTGTTACCATGTGATGCGTTGCCATAACCATTAGGCTGCGGAGATGCTTCTTTGACCCAGAGAGAGGCTTCTGCAGAATTTTGAAGCAAAATTCAGCACCTTCAGGATTAGGCTGCAGCTAAATGGGAGTTTTCAGGATCACACTTTTTCACAAAGGCACCTCAATTCTCCAGAAGGTGCACTTCAAGCGGGCAAGTCCTTTATTAGAGCTGGCCCTCAACCTCTAAGAAAAAGCAGTTGACACCCTGCAGGGTTGCTTCCTGTACAGACAGTCTGGGGAAGGAGAGAGGTGTTTTTCCAATTTGATTCCTTCCCTCCGTTAGTCCCTGTGAAAACATGCCCTGTGACAGGAACTTGATTATTTCTGTGTGCCCTGGCTCGGCCTAGGTTACTTGTTCCACTCTGTGTTGTTTGCAGTGTTCCTTTGTCTTTGCTGTTGGGCAAATGCTAAAAATAAGAATTTGCTTATCTAATTTGTATGGATCTTGCTTCACAGTATATGTGATTTCACTACCTCCCTTTTCCCCCCAAGCAGTGGACAGATTTTCCAGGCCTTATGACTATGGACTGTGTGTTCATTGCTGTCATAAATAAGAGGGTATTTTTTTCTAATATTGACGTCTTAAATTAAGACACCCTGGCTTCTTCCACAGGGAATAGTTAGAGAAAGTACATTTCCTGCTTCTCCTGACTGATCAGACTCCTGGCTCTGTGACTGGGCGATCTAATTATATTTATTTCCAGTGCTGGAAATCTAATTAACAGCCTCCTAAAAAAAAAATTATTGTAAAGATGGCTTTAGAAATATGTTTTATTAAGGGAGGGGGGCTAAACCCATTAATTCTTCCTTCCATGTCTTTTCTTTAAAATAAATGCATGTGTTGTCCTGGTGTTAGGATCATAATTTGGGAGATGGAAGATTACTATTTATCCATAGAGCAGTTATGGTAGAGGTTGTGCCACTGACAGTTTCCCTTTGTGGTTTGCAGAAAGACACTGTGTCTCTAGGGCTAAGTACAGACATTCAAAAAGCCCAAGCCTAAATTGATTCAATCTTTGCAGGTTAGTCTATCCTGCATAGATTGACCCAATTTGCAAATGAATAGACATTCACTGTTGATTCCAGAAATGAAGCTGCCTGCAGGAAGCAGGAAAGTTTGGGGGGGGGCGTGCTAGAGTAGCCATCCCTTCCCTTCTATGGTGCCCAAAGGAAGTTGAGCTGGGGGGTGGGGGTGGCCAGGCCCCAGCAGGCCTGAGTATGATTGGGGAGGAGTTTAAGCCCCCACCTTGGCCTGCAGGGATCCCAGCCCGAGTGTGCCTGGAGAGGGAGGGGGAAAGCAACCCTTGCCAGAATTTGTAGACGTGGGGAGGGAGTGTAGCCATGCCCTGGCTGGCACTGAGCAGCAAGAGAGGGGTTATGACCAGACCCCCTCCCACCGCCCTGTGACGGGGGAGGAGGTGGAGCGAGAGAGCCCTGTCCACTGCAGCTTTGCTCTGGGCTCCCTGCACCAAGGCCAGGCCATTTTTTCTCCCCCTGTCCCACGGTGGGGTCCAATGCTATGCCCCACCAGCCCTGAAGCAGCCTGCCTTCAGCCTCTTGGAGGGGGAGGAGGAGGAGGGAGAGACCCTTCAGTGACAGCCCAGCCTGGATGCTGAGGTAGCGCTGCACAGAGTCCCCCCCACCCCACCCCACCCCACCCCACAGAGAAGGAGGGGAAGAGCCCTGGGCTGGGCCAGGCTGTTGGGATGAGCAAGCACTGTGCAGCAGGTGTGGTGGTGGCAGCAGCTGTGGGCACATGAGCTCTTGCAGCAGGCAGCTGCTTGGCTCTGGGCCCACTGGCACCTTTGCCAGATGAACTCATCCCATGTGCCCAGTCTGACTGCCAAGGTGGCTGCCTGCAGCTGCAGGAGCAATGCTTGTGTGTGGCTGCTTGGCCAGCTGCTCTCTATGCATGCTGGTCTGGGCTGTCAGAGCTCAGCCCGTGCCAGCCCTGCTATCTGCCTGCCTTGCCCAGGGCTGAGCAGGGCCAGCTGCGGGTTGCTGAGGGCAGGTGCAGAGGGCCCAGCCCAGGCAGGGCCTTTCCCAGCCAGCTGTGGCTCTGAGACAGCCCAGCCTGACCGGCATCTGGCCATGCTGCTGGCCTTTCCACTGAAGTGGCAAGTGTTGGGGGAGATGACCCTGACGGGGGCTGTTCTGCCCTGGCCACGCAGATCTCAGCTGCAGTCCCTTGGAGGGACAGAGGGAGGGGGAATAAACGTCCCAGAGGGCCATGCTTGGCCAACATTTGGTCACAGCCTTGCCCTTGCTCTGGCTAGAGAACAGAGTGGCAGGGCTAGCCCTGCTCTCTAGAGCAGACCGCACAGCCCAGCCTTGGGCTGAAAAGCATGCTGGGGTGCTGGGGGATTCTGATTTAACTTGAACCAGGAAGGGGTCTGGGACAGAAGTTTCATAAATTGGTTTGGCCTAAATGAATTAAGTCTGATACTACATTCAACTAGGTTTATCTTAACCAGTTTCAGCCATTTTGAAATTGGTTTATGTGCATCAAACTTCTGTTCTTTTACAGGTTTAAACCAGCTTCTGATCACTTAAACCAGTTTATGTGCAACTTCTGACCCTAGCCTAGGAGAGAAAGGGCAGTTTGATCTCCAGACCCATCCTGTCCCCTTCAGCTCGTATATATTGTGGTAAGTAGACATAGCTGTCTGTAAGAAGTGGGATTGAAACCACCACCAAATAGGCCCTAGGTAGTTATAATGTGGCCAGGATTTGAACCAGAGTAGACATTCCTCTACTGACCTTTGGAACCACAACAGTGTTGGAATGTTCTACAATTCTGTCTCATGGCGGCCGTTTTCAAGACACGGGACCAACATATAGTCTTGTACCTACTTAGTTTAAGGACTCAGATACCCAGCCACTTTTTGCAAGTTCAGCAGATAGTTATTTAAGCACCTTCACAAACCCTTGATACATACATATACCTATGTAATGTGTTTATACTAGTGAGTCATGCACCCAGTTGTAAAAGATCTGTCTGTGATATTCTTCCTTGAGTCAGCTGGACGCATGTGAATAGGTGACCTGCCTATTGTATAAGGCCTAAATCATACCGAAGGCAGAAAAGCCATTTTATGTATATCTTGTGTTCTTCTCTTTTATGATGCAAATCAGCAAACAGACATGCCTAGGAAGTATACCATTAGATTTTCCAGGATTTCTGTGGCACTGCACAGCCATCTGCTATTAATGGCTAAGAAACAACAAACTGATAAATGATGTGACAGTCTGGGGTAGCGTACCTTCTGCTTGAGGTTATGCAATTGCTGTATCACCGAATACCTCAGTATATGTGAGGTCAGGCATAGAGTCTTATATCATGTAGCTCCCAGAACAGGGATAATGCATTTTTTATCATCTTTATTGGCTGTCACTAAAATTGGTCCAACTTAAGAAAACTGGATGGCTGAAGCTTAAGGAAAGCAGTCCAGTCAATATTTGAAAATGGTATTTTGGAGTAGCAAAATTTTATGCAGAAGCAAGATGAACATATCAATTGCCAATGGCAGGTCTGAGGGATGGGGGTAAATCAGAGGCAGAGGAAAATCCAGACCAGATAAAAGTACTGTTAGGGTGGATACATAACTGATTGGATTATCATAATCAGTGAGTAGTCATCAATGGCTCAATGTCTAGTTGGGCAGAAGTATCAAATGGGATTCCCCAGGATCCGGTGTTCTTTCATATCTTTATAAATGATTTGGAAAATGGGATCCAGTGCATGCTTAGCAAATATGCCAGTGTAAAGAGTTGCAGACACTGTGGAGGGTAGGGCTAGGATCCAGAATGACCTGGATAAACTGGAAAATAGTCCACAGTCAACCAGATTAAATTAAATGAGGACAAGTGCAAAGTCCTGAATTTGGGACTAAATAATTGCATGTGTATATCCAGACTGGGGAATGACTAGATAAGCTGCAGTATTGCAGAGAAGGGCCTGGGTGTTGAAGTAAACCATAAGCTGAATATGAGCCAACAGTGTGCTTTTGTTGGAAAAGACCAACAATATACTGTGTTGCATTAAGAGGCATATCACTTGCAGATCAAGGGAAATGATTCTCTCTGTTCAGCACTGATGAAGCCTCACCTGAAGTGCCGTGTTCAGTTGTGGACCCTATGCTTCAAGGAGAACATGGGCAGATTGGAAAGAGGCCAGTGAAAAGCAGCAACAATGACCATAGACCCAGGGAACATGACTTATGAGAAAAGGCTGTAAGTCAGGGGAAGATAAAACTGAAGCAGGATTTGATAACAGTCTCTAAATATGTGAAGGGTGATCATAGAGAGGACGAACGTGGTCTTTTCTTTGTGGCTCTAGGGGACAAGAGTAGGAGCAAGAGACTCGAGCTGCAGCAGAAGCAATTTAGGTTAGAGATTAGGAGGAACATTCTGACTATGAGGTCAAGCATGAGAATAAGCTATCTAGAGAAACTGTGGGATCTCCAAACTTGGAAGTTTTTTGTGAGCAGGTTGAACAAACACTTGGCTGAGATGGTTTAGTTAGGCATGATTCTGCCTTGAGTAGTGGGCTGGACTACATGACCTTGTGAGGTCCGTTCTACCTCTACTTTCCTATGATCCTACATGCAGTTAGGGCAGTGGAGAAGATTAGAGAGGTATTCTTTAGAGGAAGGGCTGATTTAACTATGGGACTGGCCAAAGAAGAAAGAAACTGGAGAGAGTATGGCTTTGTTTTGGAGGAGAAGTTGTCTACAGGAGAATTTATGTACAAAAACTATAAGGGAGGAGTAGATCCTGATTCTTTGGGAGACTCGTGAGTTAAGCCTGAAGAACATTCAAGGGCGGTGAGGTAACAGGGGCAGGAAAATGTGGATCAGTGTTTTATATGTTTATCAAGAGCTGTTTATTTCTTGTGCTAGATAAAGTAAAGAGCAATTGGTTTTTGGAACCCTTTGCAAAGCTCTGTTGCTGTGCTGTCTGTTTGCTTCCATTGTCATGTGTTCCTGAATACATGAACTGTTAGCCAAGAGTGCCTGTGTGGGTGGAGTTCTAGGAAAGGGTGGGCTTATGCTGCTGTAGAGCATGGCTGGGAGGTCACATTTTTGCAATAGGCCTGTACCTAGAAACTGTGTCAGGACAGCCAAAGAAAGCAGTGCTGGAGCCTAGCTGGACCAAGCATGTGGCTAGCTAGATGCAGCCACCTGGTTAGTATCCAGCTCCAGTAAAGTTTTCGGGTGGACCTGGTATCAGATTTTGGTCTCAGCTGCATCTGAGTAAATGCAAATAATTGTAAGGACTTCAAGTCAGGTAGTCCAGATTTACATCAGTGTAACTAAAATCAGAGTCTGGCTTCTTGCCTGAAACCTCCATTTCTGGGATAGGTCAGATTTTTTAAGGAAATGGTGACTGATGAAGGCAGCTACTCTTTGATAATCTGATATGGTGACAAAAATGTCACTGTAATTCTGAATTGAATACTCTGAGGCATGTACTGAGTCTGCTTCCTCATGCAGCCCTTATGAGACTTCAGGGAACACTGAATTCAATTATTACGAGAGAGATGCACTTGGACATAAAGTAGATCAGAGTAGGGAACTTGAGGGATTAAGGAGCTACAAAAACAGTCAAGATTAAAAGAGCTAAATATGTCTACGTGATTAAGAGGAGCATTTTTCTTTATCTCCAAATGCAGTACTGGAAGGGTGGAAACAGTGGGGAGTGAGAACTATTTAATATGATATACAGTATACCAACCATGATGTTTAGCATGATGTATAGTGGTTTGCCTCTGCTCAGAGGAAGCTCCTTATAATAAGGAAATAATAAGAAACAATATAAAGAAATTATGAAAAGTACGTTACAAAAGAAACTGAGAAATATGTCCTGACAATGAGACATGGAGTAGTTTCTTTTTCATGGGTAGCAACTGAAGTTGCTGTTGCTAAGAATATTTAATATGAGACTGGATAAAACATCTTGCCCTCTCTGCTGTATTGGATTCTGAGCTTGTGTAGCCGTTTCCTTGAAGATGCAGGATGAAATCCTGGCTTCAGTGAAGTCAGTGGGAAGCTTTGTCATATTGTCTCCATTGGGACCAGAAGTCTGCAGGAAGTTTGCAAAATTAACTTCCGTCTGTGCCTGTAGCTGGAGGAAGTGCATTTACCCATTACATTATGGAAACAAGAGTTTCTTAAATATCCTCTCTGTTTAATGAAAAAGTGCAAGATGCATCACAAGTGCCTGGAACTAGGTCAAGACCTACATGGATGCATTTGGCCTCGGTGGATGGGCTTGGATTTATCATCTGGTATTAATCAAGACACTCTGTATTTCCTCACTTACTCTTCCTTGAGGGTTGCCCAGTCCTTGTGCTGAAGAGAACATTCAGAAATACATTTTGGAATGTTACAGAAATATTTTATGCTCACAACTGGTAATGAGGAAGTAATGTAATTAATTATGGCGTCATAATGGCTCTTGACAAATTAATGTGGACGGTAATGGAAGAAATAAAAGCTAATGCTATTTCTGGGATATCATTTAGTAAATATTGTGTGCAAAGACCTGGAGCATCCAAACACTGAAATGATACAGGGAGATGGGCAGGTCTGATTTGGGAGGGTCCCAGTTGAATTTGCTCATGCTGCGTTGAGATCCTGTGGTTCCTTTGTCTCCCAGCTCTGACCAAGAGGACATATTTACCCTGAACACATCTTACAATTTAAAATATACTGACTGAAATTACTGTTGTTAAAGTTGCTGCATGGACATGAATGTTGTGTGCCCCCGGGCACAGCAAACTCCTGCAGGCAGCAATGACACTGTTGGGGGGGTAGGGGCCGCCCGCAGGCACCATCGGCAGTGTTGGCAGTGCCATTTCGCAGGAGGTACACCGCCACGCTAAGGGTGTGCACATGCACCCCCTACGTGTCACCAGTGTTCTCGGATACCTTTATGTATTCCCAATACCCATGTATTTGAACTCTACCTTTCAGGGGCCCTAACAGGCAGCCAACCTGGACCAATTGCCCAGCTAGCCAAACCTGCCAAAGGCTCCAACCAGCAGCCCCACCATAGCTGAGCTAAGTGGCCACTGTTATGGCTTCCTGATCTGGCTGCTAGGGAGAGCAGCCTCCCCATTAAAGTCCACCTACAGCAGCAGGCCAGCCACCGTAGGTGGACCTAAAGTTTCCTGTAGGAAGAGTCCCTTGAGCCTGTGCTCTCTGACTTCTGACCCTGCTTAACCTTGCTTCTGGCTCTATCTTTTTGGAACCTCCCCTTGGCTTTGGTAACTTAGTCTCTGACTCCAGAACCTTGTCTCTGGTCTGTGACTTGGACTCTGCCCCTGCATTAGCCCTTGGATTTGCTAATTTGGTCTCTGACTCTATAACCACAACTTGGCCTGTAATTTGGATGAAGGTCCTGGAATTTCCACTCAGTTTAGGCACATTGGACTAATGTGGCCGTCTCCTGTTGGGCTATCCACTAGACTACATATATCCCTGTCCTTACACAACTCCTGTAAAATCTTGTCATTTCTGTTGAAGGGCAGCCATTTAGTTCAGTTGTGTAGCAAGGCTAGGTAATGTTAACACTGATCAGTAAGGACTGGTATGAGACTACTACCTCCTTCATTGCATGTGGGGCAACTCATCAGCCACAAGATGATGGTGTGCAGATGCTTCCAACTAAAGCACGTTTTCAGCTGAAACCATAATTTCCTTGTGTGTGTGGTTATAGAGAAGACTATTGTTTGTGAGCCTGGCAAGTTTTATGAATGTGGTGTTTCTCTGTAATAAAGAAGCTTCACTATAGCTAAAAATCTGGACGTGACCTTGCAAAGACAGTTGCACCACTTTGGGTGGACACATTGCAAAGTATTTCTCGTGCGATGTCGTCCCTTTGTGAAGTGCTGCTGCCGGTGTTCTGAAAGAAGAGCCGTCTTTCTGAAAAATGAAGCTGTTCAAGGATTGCTCCTCTTGACAACAGCTGGGGGTGGATGGGAAGGACAGCAGTGTCTGAAGAGTGACTCAGCTGCAGAGCTCCCACTGATGAGTGGGGAAGTTGAAGTTGACAGGTAGAAATGTGGGCTGCTTAAGCAACTTGTGTCTCAGATTTAGGGGTGCAGATGACAAGTGAATCAGGTGCTGCATCAGTGGAACCCACTGTCACTGCCCAGTGCTTGCACATTTTCATTCTCATCTTTGCTCTCAAAATTAAAATCAGTCTTTTTTTTATTGCAGTTAAGTGGATCAACAAAATAATCCCATCCTGCCATAAGGCCTAAGATAGTCAGCCAACCACTTTGCCTCTTGTTTGGAACTGTTGGAGTAGATTAAATCATTCCCTATTACTCTGTGTTTGCAATGCAGACTAAATCCACAAATATACTTTCTGGGATGATTATTTTTTTAATGAGGGCTGCTGGTATAGCATTTCCAATGTACCACCTTTTAAAACTTCATCTCTCCATTTGCATTGATTTTTTTAAATTCCTTCCTCCTTTCACATTTGACTGACAAATCCTGAATAATGAATTTCAGACGCTATTTATAGCTGGCAGTGGGTGCAGCGAGTTTTTGTTGATTACATTGCAGAGTTCATTCAGTTCTGTGCCAGTGATTGTTCCACTCCTAACCAATCAATTGTGCAACCAAAAAACAGCTGCGCTGATAGGATTTGCACAGTTGCTTTTCTTATCTTGCACTGGGAATCCAGCGTCAGATGATTTGGGTGGTTGAGTTGTTTTCTTTCAACTCTTTCTTTTACTATACATGTTTCTGTTGGTTGCCCTACATTGTACTGAAGTTTGCCATCAGACAGACCCTGGAATAATAGATCTGAAGCCTGTACATTAAATTTATAAAGTTTGATTAATGCTGTGTTATCTCTGCTGTTGCTGTTAAGAAAGGTTTAAGTATAGCCTTGCTGCTGCAATACTATTGTGTTGCTTTTTAAGAAAAGGATTAAATGCATGGAAGGAAAAACAGAATGCAGAGGCCAGGTCCGAGCTAACCTGACCCCTGCAGGCATCTTTTCTGGGATATCTTCTTTTGATGCGATTTGTTGGAACATTATTAGCAGGGAGCTACCTAAATCACGTTGAGGGGGAAAAAAAAAAAAAGTGGGTTGCTCATGGCACACGGCACCATTTTAGTGGTCTTTTTGCAGTGTATCCCACCAGCCTCCCTGATGCTGATTGGCCGGGGGGCTCCAGCAGCATCACTCTTCACTGCTGTTTGGAAGAGTGAAACACAATGGGCAGCCCCACCCCTTGCTACAGAGAGGGGTGGGGCTGCATGACAGGTAATCCTTTCAGCCAGTCAGTAGTGAGGGGGAGCAGCTACCATTTATGTTGGTGATCGCCCCCCCAACCAAGGCCCTAAGGACCATAGGCTTCCACTGGGAAGTGGGCATTTCATTTTTAATAAGCCCTCGCCCGGTGATTCTATGTCAAAATTGCTGGGTTCACAGAAATCACTTTGTTGTGTGTCATGGGATGGGGTCCCCAGGGATGGCCGTGATACCCCTAGGGCTCCTAGACCACACCAATCCTGCCCAATGGGCACCCTCTCTCACCCGCCACATCTTGTTGTAACTATAATAAATAGGGAGGCTGCCCTCACATTTGCATTTTGGATATGGTCCTGATGGACCCCACAGACCCCTGTGGGTTCTCAGACCCCTTTTGGGTCCCACTTCAGAGTGGGTGCCTCTCCGGACAACCTCAGCCTTATGGGCTAGATGCGTGGCTCCAAACCACCCCTTTGCCACACCCCAAGCCTTGCAGATGGCATTCCCGCGTTGTCCCTCCAAGCTTTAGTTTAACTTGGCCTCGGGTCATTGCTGGGCTCTCCACAGCCCTGTCTCTCTCTTGCCGCCCACACTGGCATTGGGGTCCCCACACTGTAGCAGGCCCCCAATTAGGCCTCCTCCTTCCCCAATAGCCTCAGCCCGATTCTATGGTCTACAAACAGGAATCAAAATAAGAGCCCCTGGGTTATAACGAAATGCAAGCAGCTCAGGGCGTGCTCTGTCCCTTTGAATAGAATTGCCCTTCGCCCCAGCACTACGTGCCTTGTAGGCCAGGGGATCTGGTGAGCTCCTGAAGTCCCTTACCCTCTCCAGCTGCAGGAGATGGGCAGTCAAGCCTCTTCACTCATCTTCCTCTAGGAGAGCTCCTTCCCCCTTGGCTGCTGGCAGAGAACTGACCCTCTGGTCCCAGCCCTGGGGTTATATATGCTCCAGGCCCTGCCTCTTCTGGTCAGCTGACCGCCGGCAGGTGCAAGCTAATTCCCTCATTCCTGCTGCCATGGTAACTTGCAGCTGGAGGGTTCCTGACTGGCAGCTAAGGCTCTCTCTCTTGGCAGTTTCAGCCCATAAAGGAGCAGGCACCTTAGTGCCCTGCGACATTGTGGTTTCCACAAACAACGTAAAGTCGCGAGTAAGGTAGATCCCTGATTATTAGCACTGACTGGCTGGGGAAACCTGGCAGCAACATTTTTAAAAGCTTGCTAATCTACTACCCATCTTTAGGGCATGAACAGTAGTTGTCAACTTCAGATATAGTTTCCCAAAGTTTGGGGGTCTTTGGATCTTGAGTTGGTATTTTTTTTCCAAGTGTGTATGTATATATGTGGCTCTGATGTGCAGTTTCTGTACAGCCAACTGTTACATATGAAAATTGGGAGGTTTTGTGTTGGCAAATGCCAAGGTTGCATACTCCTTTGCAGTTATGGTATGCAAAAGTGACCAGTCAGATATTTTATTGGCCATTTTCTACGACTGCATAAGCCAACGCTGTGTTTTCACATATGGATTTTACAGTCAGAAGCAGAGGTGGAAAGCAGGGAGGGATGGGGTAGCTCTTCTATCTTTCAAGAACTTAAAATGCATAGAAATGTTGTCACCACTCTTACCAGCTGTTCACAAAAACATGAGAATGAAATGCTTCCACTCCTAGTTGTGGACCTGAGTTTTAAATCAAAGCTACAGTAAAGTTCTTTTAAAAATATGTGTGCTTTTAAATCAGAGCCTGATTGGAACATCAATCACCAAATAGTCTCCACTATGAATTATGTGATTACTGTAACTACTTGAGTACTTAAAAAGATATCATTAGGTCATCAACATCTGCAAAATGGACTCTGTCTTTACTAACTCTGCTCTTTAGATGATGCCTTATGCCCAGAACTGGGCCCAGAACGTAACTGCTTCTCCTCTCAAGTTTTTGCTTCATGGCAAATATTCCTCCTCTTAAATCCTTTTCCTCTGAGCTCCAAAATAACAACATTCAATGATACAGTATTTTTTGAGAGGGAAATAATGGCTGTTCTTTCTGTTCTGTTACCCTTTGTTGCTATGATGTGCTGTGCCTTAGGATTGCTCTACCGGGTTTATGTTCTCTTAATGTTATTATTTGTTTTATGGTAGTGCCGAGGAGCCCCAGTCATGGGCTAAAACTCTAATTGTGCAAGACACTGTACAAAAACAGAACAAAAAGATGGTCCTGGCCTCAAAGAGCCTGCAGACTGAGCTTCCATATTTCTGTTGTGGTTTCATTCCTTTTCCTTATAGTGTTGTTATTTTAAACACTTTCAAATTTTGCTGCTGTTGGACATGAAGAATGTGAGGGTTAGTGGTCTTTGTATTCAAGAGTCTCTTGAGTTCTCATCCCCTGGATGTTGACTCACTGCAGGCAAAGATACTGACTCACCAACTGCATCTCTCGGGGAAATGCATCATCTCAGAAAATGTGTCAGCTAACAGAGTTTAACTCTCATGATCACAAATGTGACTGAGCGCTTTGAAGTGGACAGAGAAATTCTTCCCTAGGGTGAACCATCACCACTTAAAACATTGTTAACAAGGACAGTCATGTTGAACGATAATGACAAAAACATGTTCATGCTGGGTTAGTTCAAATGTTTTATCGAACGTGTTTCCCAGCCTGCAGCTGATTGCTAGTGTAAGCAAGGCCTCAGGGGGCAGGTGACTTAATGTCTACATGTCAGTTTTTCCATTTGAAAACCCTGTAAAATCATGTGAAACTTCTTTACCTGCCTTGGACGTAGTGGTAGGAGTCACTCTGTTTCTAATGCTTGTGCAGCCTACTGATCAATATATGCCACATGTCTGTCTTTGTGCCTGGCTTACAGAGTGCTTGGGCATGCGAAAGTGCTCAGCTTGAGATGCTGGCCATTGCATTTTAGAAATGCTCTGAGGATGAAAAGTATTTGGTAAGCGCTAAGGATGTTCCAGACTTGAATTGCAGACTTCTTACTGAGGTTGTGACTGCCTGGCACAGTGTTGTGTAGAGACATTTGGCTAGCTCAGGAACTTCCTTGGCTAATTTACCCCGCTTTTTGTGTAGAGCCAGGGTAGTAGCTCTATAAAGCAATGTTTTCTACTGTATAGGTAGACCCTTCATTGCATCTCTAGGCACACAGCTATGCAGAGACCATGGGCAGAAAACCGGAATAAGAAAGTGAAGTCAAAACTATTGATCAATAGATGATCATAAATTATGGCCTTAAAATCTAATCTGAATGTCTGTGTAAGAAGACCACAGACCCTAGGTTATTCCTGCAACAGCAGGATCTGCCTATTTTTAACATGTTGACTGAGCTGTTCTAGCTTCATGCATAATCAATAAGCCACAGCGTGGGAATGTTTTTCTGCTCTGAATTGTTGACTTGATATATTCCATGACCATTAATTTCCCACACAGGTCATATATGTGCAGGTAGAGTTATTATTTTTACTCCTAATTGCATAGCACTTGCATAGTAAGAACTTGGAAATGGTTTGGTGATTGGTAAATATAAAGTATAACTGCAGAAACACAACTTTCCACCAGTTTCCTTGCTTTCTCCATGAGTTGTGCAGCTCCATAGGGCAAGCAGTATCCAGGAAGAAGACTCGCAAAAGCTGGGAAAAGCTGTGTAGGAGGACCATTGCATCTCACACTGCCTGAGTCAGAGACTTATGTGCTGAGCAGAATTAGAGGGAAAAGGCAAGGCATACAAGCATCTTGTTGCTGATACAGCCCATGGCAAGGGGATTAATTGCATTTCAGCAAAGACTGTGAAGATGAGTCAATGTGCAGGGGCACAGAGACCGTTTAGGAAACACAGCGTGGATGTAATTCTGGTTTCATTCAAGCTGAGAACAAGCTCTCCTTGCCTGCTTTGGGAGCAGGCTTTTCCCTGTGTTGGCAAGGTTTCTCTTTTCTCTTCCTCAGTGATTATAAGAGGCAGAGAGATGGGAAAAACAACACAGGTGTGACATCATCGAAGGGGCCATGGACTCAAGAGACAAAAGAGTAAATGAGCCCCAATGCAAATGGCTGAAGAAGGTTGTTTCAAAGAAATAAAAGATGATGTCAGGAAAGCTATGTCATTTTATGTGAGTATATGACCTAAACCCTGGCTCAGCAGGGTATGGTGTATCTCCAGCCTTTTTATGTTCCCTCTGGGAATATCCCTTTTTTAATTATTATTATTATTATTATCTTATTAAATACTAGGTCATCTTTTTGCCAGGATGAGTCCTGTATCACCACGAGCCCAAAACTTGGTCTTGGCACAGCAGCTTTCTTTCTCAATATGGCCCATGCAGTAGTCCACGAGCTTTCAAACTCTTCTAGGCACCAGCCTTTGGGGAGTTATATGTTGATATTAGTAGTAAGGTTGGAGTGCTGGTGTAGCTGTGAAAGACTAAAGATACCAGAAAGAAGCCTTGTCATCTTGATGTTTTATGTCCTTGGCCATATTCTATGGAGACAACCTCTTGAAGTTGGCCTTGCATTTCAATGACTGTATAAATATGTATGATCTGTGACATTTCTAGAGGCAGAAGAAGCCACATAATGATCTTGAAACTGTGGACCAAGTAGAACAGCATCTGATCTATTCAGCACAAGGCTTCCAGGAGGGTGAAATAATCTGCTACCTGGCTGAGCCCACCTAGAGCGCTGAAAGAGAATTCAGTAGGGACTTTTCTTGCCCTGCCTGAGTAAATCTGCCACTGGCCATGGGGATCAAGCTAAATTACATTTAACATTAACATTGGTTGATTGTGCTTTTTTATCTGTGCTGAAGATTGAATGATTGTATGTGTGTGTGTGTGTGTGTGTGTGTACACAAATACACACACACACACACACACACATAACCCTTCTGCTGTGCACTGAGCAGCAGCCCAAGGGCTGGGTTCACATTTAGGGGTACCTCATAAATTATACCTGTGGCTAGAGCCCCCACCCAGAAATCTGGGAGCACTAAATTAATTATTAGGGAGTCCTGCATAAATAAAAACCTCTTCTTTGCAAGCAATGTAATAAAAAAACAGATTTAATACAGAAAACAGGAAAAAAACACAAAGTGCAATGTGAAACACTAACTACACAATACAGTCTATAAGTTGCGCTGTGCCAAGGGTAGCTGCTTGAGAGCGTGGGTCCTTCAGTGGTGCAAGGGGCCCCTTGATGCTCTTGGAGGGATAATGGGATGGGCCCTGAAGAGACTGTCTAGGTGTGTGGGGAGTGACTGCAGCTCCAGGCAGTGAGCATGCACCCCATATTTCTGGACTGGATTATATGGCCTGCTGAAACAAAAACTGCAAGAAAATTCCAAAAGGACCAGATTGATGAATGGTTATAGCTGACACAAAACTGGCAGGGTTAGAAACACCCAGGGTCCAGCCTAAATCCTGGCCAGCAAACCCGATGAACCAATACTCTTTCCCCTGTATTAATCCCTTAAAACCTCAAAAAAGAAAAAGGGGAAGAACAGGAGGAGAAAGGAGTTCCCAGACACTGGGGCAATTCTCCCTCTCTCTTCCCTCCACCTAAGCTTCCCTTTTTGGGATCTGCATCTCCTCCCTTGGAAAGAGCTTTTTGTTGTTTTTTTTTAATTAGAAAACAACCAAAGCCAGAAGTAGTAAAAATCACCTGAAAAGAGGCACCACCAACCAAATTACAACAATTAACACCTCATTTATTACAGAGATTACATGGTACAAACAAAAACCTGCGCTGCTTCAACATATACGACAGTCCCAAGTTGGTCAACAAGACACAATAGTTATACATACAATTTCAGTGATATGGAATTGTGGCAGAGCACTGCGTGTGCTCGCCACTTGAGGAGAGTGTGGCAGGGCACCGAGTGTGCCTGCCGCTGGAGGAGATCGCGGTGGCGGGGTGCCAAGGCCGCCGGTGAGTGAGTGGCAGGGTGCCAAGCCTGCCCACGGCTGTGTTGGAGAGCGTGGTGGGGCACTGAGTCTGCCCGCCGCTGGTGAGGAGTGAGCAGCAGGGCGACGAGTGCCCGCCACTAGCAAAGATCGTGGCAGGGCACCGGGGGTGCCTGCCCCTTTAAGGCCCTGGAGCTGGCAGCCTCCAGATGCCTGATGAAGGCAGCCATTCTGTGGTGAGGGCTGCCTATATAAACACAGGCAGTTTGGCTGTTGGAAGCCAGACAGCAATATTGCCTGGCCAGAGAGCTGCTGAGAAGTACACCCAGAGGTAAGGGGGAGCTGTAGGGAGGCAAGGAGGCTCCTGGTCCTGGTCCTGGTCCTGGTCCTGGTCCTGGTCCTGGTCCTGGTCCTGGTCCTGGTCCTGGGAATGACCTGAAACTGCACCCTGCCGGGAGTGGGTGGCCTGGTAGGGCTCTCAGTAGTGCGGGAGCCCCCAGGAAATGCCAGGCCAGTTATCACCCCAGTGAAAAGTGAGCCAGGGTGCCATAACCCCTTTGCCCCCACCGCTGGGTGGGTAACCCCGTGTGTTCGGAGGGCCCAGAGGGTGGACCCATTGTGAGAGAGAGTGAGGGGCTAGAGACCTAGCCGGGAGGAGAGAGTACCCTCGACTGGCCCAAGCTGGGGCCAGGGCTAAGTGAGCCGGGAGGGCCAGGGGCCCACCGCGAGGGACGCCCAAGAGCTGGGGGCCTGGGGTCCCGACTGGCCTGGAGGTGGGCTGGGGCTAGGTGCTGAAGGTCCTGGGGGGACCGCATCCGAGAGGGGAAAATGGCTTCAGGGGGCTAGGTAGCCCAGATGACAGCGGAGAGGCCGCCTGATTAGAGTGGTCAGAGAAGGGTCCTGTATGGACGATTCTGGGGCCCAGTGTGGGGTCCGGTGACTAAGGGAACAGCGGGATGCCATCTGCGAGGCTTGGGCTGCGGTATGGGGATGGAAGGAGCCGCAGATATCGCCCCCTGGCATCAGGGCACGAGTGGGCAGCCTCCCGCTTATTAACATCAATTAGAACCTATTAAATCAAGTCATGGTGGGCGAGAACAGGCAGGCGGTTGGCCCACTGAGACAGGCGGGCAGGCCGTAGAGTATGGAGAACGGCCCCGGGGTGCCCGACCTGTCACAGGAATACTCAAACTTTCCTGATAGACACTTCACTCTTTAGCAGCTTCTCCTCCCCAAAACCAGCCTAGCTCCCCTTATATCCCTTTGCATGACGTCACCCTGGCTTCATCCAGCCAGGGAGCACCACGCTGCGTCTTTCTCCTAGCCAGTCGGCCCAAAGAATCCCCTGCACCCTCTGCCCAATGTGGCCAGAGGGTTTTAGATATTTTGCCCAGGTACAGGCTCCAGCTTGCCATGTGGACCATCTTGCCCACATAAAAATACAATATACAACAATCAAATGTGTGTGTAGATGTTGTGTGCGTGTGCACACACACACACACAAACACACGCATACACTATATTATATTTACTAAATATATACATATGTGTGTGTATATATGTGTGTGTAACATATGTATGTTACAAGTGAAACCAGAAGAAATATTACCCAGAACTAAACCTCTTTTGTTAGCATTATTAGCAGTGAGTATTTGGATGGCACCAGCAGCTTCAGTGCAGACTGGGACATCATTGTGCCCCATGCTGAACAAACATGGGAAAGAAACAAGCCCTGACCTAAAAGGCTTACAGCAGTGATTCTCAGTGGGGGTGCTGCATCCCTGGGATACCATAAGCTCCTTTCAAGGGTACTGTATGATTCTGTTCAATGTAAGCACTTTTAGGTGCACAAACAAGATTCACAAGATAAACCCAGAGATTTCAAACAGGAATCCAGAGTGTTAAAAACATTCTGCCCTGTTGTGGACTTTCTGAGTTCTTTGCAACAGAAGAATTGCTCTTTTTTGTTTCTATAGTAAAAAAGTCAAGTGATGAGTATGAGCTGACATTTTCTGAGGGGTGCCTTGAGTCTATCAAGGGGTGAAAAGTTTTATAACCACTGGCTTAGTTTCAAGTTTTGACATTTTGATGACTCCATTCTTTCATGTAGTTTAGGTGCTTGATATCAAGGGAACTGGGTATGCATTTTATGTGTTCACAGCATGCTTTGCACATGCACATAGTGATATGGTGGTGTAGTTGCATACATTTGCAAAATGGGGGGCTTCATTTACATATTTTATCATGTTTCTGTGCCTGTATGTTGCAGGAGGGAATTCAGTTCACATATGTGCCAACACATTAAGTGTTGAAATCAGGCCCTACCTGGTACATGAGCAGTATATTGAGCAGGTTGCACACCCACACAGCACTGATGTGGTCAAATCAGTCACGCTCGTGTATATCAAAAGGATTAAGATAGAGCTTAGAAACTTTTACATCTGTTTCAGGTCTAGAGAAAACATTTGCCATGTTTAAGGTGTTACAGCCACTCTAGGGATGGAAAAAAGTTTAAAAATATCCATCATGTTTACATTCCTTGTACATGAATGGCTCTATTTTAATTTTTGGTTCATTTGTGTAATCGCTCACTGCTGATTTTTAAGCTTCTTTTGGATTGGAAAAGGGTCTGGTTTGGGCCCCTCTTCTGTTGGTTGCTATATTTGGATCAGCATAACTATCACCCAACTTTTGCTGTAATTGCAAAAATTATGCGTGGGTGGTGAGAGGGGAGAGTGATATACTGTCAAAATCATCAGTGTATCACTGAACATTTTACACTGTAAAAGTTTGGCTTTAGACTTCAACCAAGTACTGTTTTAGCTCCTTTTAACTGCTTTGGTGCTGAACGCTAAGGTAGGTCTGGCTTCAAATTCTTATAGCTAAAAATAACAGGTATATCCTAGTGACTTTAGTCAAAGGGTAACGTCGTAGTGGATTAGTTATTAACTTTAAATACCCAGTACTTAAAGAGTTAAAGCAATCTTGTTGCTTTTGGATCAGTGACATCTGAGTGGCTCAAAAGAGTGCATTCCTAAAACAGATCAAAATGTTTTATTTAAATGCAGAGCTGTGATACAGATTATTGGTAAGGCACAAGAAATTTAGATCTGATTTATCCTTGATGAGGGACCATGTTCCAGTCTGTTACTCTTTGTGCTGAAACAATCCTGTTTATGGCTTGAGGGGCTCCTGGCAAATTAATTTCTCGATGCAATGTCTAACTCTGGCATTTTAATCTCTTTATATTTGACACTCCTGTCTTTTTCTCTCTCTTTCTCACCAGATCATGGAACATTGCTTCACTCTTTTAATCAAGACTTTAGATTTTTTTAAATGAATGCAATACTGTTTGTCTGATAACTGACTGCACTTTATTTGTTCCTTGCAATAATGGTTACAAGTCAGCTGTGTTGTCTGACCATCTTCTGAGAACGCCCTTGGAAACAAAGATGCAGCCTCTTGCAGGAAAACTCAGTATGAAACCAGCTTTGTCTGGATAAGTCTTGATAATAATAAGCAAATATGGTGCTTCTCAAAACACATTTCACTTGAAACAGGTCCCTATTCCATGATATTGGGAAGATAATTATTTTACTTGCTTATATCATTTTTAAGGACATGAAAAGAACAATTAGCAGTAGAGAAGAAAAGCAGTTGGTTTCCATGTAGGGAGTTTGAATGTTTACCAGGGGAAGTTCCCTAGCTGCTGCAATGCTGCTCATGGAAGTGTATTAGCAGTAATCATGCTGGGCATCACATATTCTTAAAGGCAAATTTTATCAAGTGGCTAGGCAAACAGACTGACCAACTGCCCGACACAGTTGCTTTCTCCATGTGCCCTGGCAATCCTTGTCCCATGTACAGATGCAGATGTTTTGTTCTTCCTCATGAAAAGTATTCCAAAACCTTGGCATTCACTGCTTGCTGCTTTTACTTCTCTCTCACTTATTGACATTTTTCTTTCTTTGTTTGCTGTCTTCATTCATTCCTTATAACACTGGTATTCCTGTTGCTCCCCTGTCCATTGTACCATCAGAGAGAGTCTGCTGCTCAATTTTTCAGGTATCAGCTCATAATAGGGAAAAAAGGGGAAGCCATAGGCTTATCATTCAGAGGCTGTCATGTAGCATGAAATTACTGTCTTACTGTCCAGCTAGTCAGATACTAGTTATTCTCCAGTAGCACAAAGACTCTATGCTACACTTGACCTCTGCTGTAATAACAGGATCTTTCTGCATCACCCTAATGTGACTGGAAAATTAAAAAGTACCTGTAGTTGGGGAGTGGGGATAAATTTGTGTATGTGCATGCACTTAGCTCTTAATTTAAGAGGGTGCATCTACACATGAAATTAATGGGGTGTGATAAACTGTGGTGCATCTTGTGCTTGAGTTTATTGCTCTTGGGCACTGTATTTACATGTGCACCTGAGACTGCAGCACATTGACCTGGGTTGGAGAAGCCCTGGGTGGCAGGGGACCCGGGGTCAGCATGCCAATCCAGGGCTGCTCTGACCCAGCTCAGCATGCTACAGAGAGGCTAGCTGGGGCACAAGGGTGCTCTAGTGCAGAGCTAGCAAGCATGTAGCCCCCACACTGAAGTGCTGTTGTGCCCCAGCCAGCCCAGCCAAAGCGTACACATGTTACTGCACACTAAAGAGTGGTGCCACAGGATAATACTTATGTTTACAAAGATTAACCTACAGAGGAGTTAATAAGCTTACTGAGGCCTAAGAGGGTTGCACATACATGCTGAGACTTTACTAATTAGGCAGCTCCACAGTAAATGTCTTGTGTAGATGTGCCCAGTGTGGATAAGATTTAGGTGCATAAAAATCTTTAATAAAGATGTTTTTCCCAAATGTTTCTAATACATTCAGGTTAACTCAGTGTTGACAAAACCAAGTAATAATAATATTAGTATAAATAACTCATCTTCTCAGGGCGTTAGGTGTTGCGCAGTTCTGCTGAGAACAGAATCCTGCTAGTTTTCTGCCTCTTACAGTCAGTTTCAAGGGGAAAAAAAACAAAAAAGAATCGCAAGGATATATTAAAGAAATAAAAGCAGGAAAGATACTTATCACAAGCACAAAAGAGCTTAGAAACCCAAGCTTTTGTGTTGCTTTTATGAATCTTTATTGGTAATTCAAAGAACATCCTAACACAAAACTTGTCACCTGTGGGTCTTTCTAGGGCTTTATCTGCAGAACATCTCCATGCAAGGCACTAGTTTTGCCTAGTCTGCCCCTGAAAGAGAGCTTCCCATCTGGTAGGAGCCACTTTGAATCCATTTTTAATTACATCTTACCATTAGCCCCATTACATCATTCTTCAGGGTTTTAACACCTACAGCAGATCCCTATGTTCCTGAGTATGGTGGTAAAATCTTCAAGCATTTTGCTCTTTTAAATTCAGTGATCTGGTTTTGCCAGGTGGGGACTTTATTCCATTTCTAAAAAAGGGTAAAATACAGTCAAAAGCTCATGTGAGCACATCTTTCTCAAGGCAGAAAACCAGCCGAACTTTTTTTGGTTGTGGGTCTGCCTTTTGTGCAGGGTAGGGTCTCCAGTCTAAACAGAACGTGCTGTACTGCATGCCTGTAGTATGCTGCGTAGTATTCTTACCCTGTCCTGTCAGCTGCAGTAGGTCGACTTGGTTTCCAGTGGAAAAAAAAAAAAAGAAGAGCTACTAAAAATAGGTACAAACACACAGATGGTGGATTTAATTATTTTACAAGTTACAAGCTTTGAGATCAGCCTCAATCATAACAGAAGCTTCCCCTCCCTCTCTTTCAATAGAGCTTTGTTGCAAAATAACAAAAACTCTCTTATAATCCACTTAGGGTGGTTATTTATTTTTTAATGAATTATAAACCAAATGTCTGCATTGACAAAAGCCCACTAAGCTGACTGACTGCATTTTAGTTTCCCAAAGTGATGGTTCAAATGGCAATCTAGCAAAGGGTTGAAGTCTCATCCTATGACCATGACCTTCCACTGTAGGAAAATGACCTTAAATGTAACTGTGAGCAGCACTGTGTTAAAGGTTACTTTCATCAGATGGTAAAATGAAACTTTCTGCTAATCAAATGTAACAAGGTTACACCTATAGAAAAGCAGTGATCGACTCCAACTAGTATTAGGCTAGGTAATAAGGAAGTGTTTACAGCTGTCAAAGAGATAATAGATGCCTGAAATTCTCTGGTCTGATCCAGTAGTCCTCACTTCTTTAGGTTCCTTCTTTTTCATCATGAAAATGTACTTGGCAATGAAATTCTCAGTTCAAATACACCCTCATCTTAAGTATTTTGAATGTATATTTTGTAGACTAATCAAATTTGCATACCTCTGTGTGATCACAAAATCAAGAAGCACTTTGTGGTTGCAGCAGATGTGTTTTTCAGAGGAGACCAAAGAAGGGTTATTTGTGCTTGAAAAGCAGAAAATGGAGAGACCAGAACTAAAGTGATAGTAAATTGATTGAAAGGAGAAAATAAACGAAGAGAAAAGGGTGTACCCGGAGTGACCTGGCAGCATTGCCCCTTCCTTTCAGGGTGTAGTAGCTAAGCTTTGCAGTGATCTCTGTTGTTAGGAAGAACATTACGGTTCTGGTTGTCCTTTGCTTTCGGTGCATGTAACCTGGAGTAGCTGGAAGCCGCAGAGTGGCTTGGAGTGCTGGAGCAGCATTAGAGGGCTGTTGTAGATAGGTCATATGATGATATGATGATAACCAATTTTATGGTTAATTGTATCATGAGGCTACTTTTATGCACCTCCTTCCCAGGGATTTAGGCTGGGATTTTCAGAGGAAGTTAAGCACCTGATGCATTTCAGTGAAACTGGGAGTCACACTGTGTCTTGATTGGTGAATAATCACATGAGTACCCTAGGCAGGGCCCTTCCCAATTCTCCTGCCATGCCTTTATGATACTTTGAAAGGAATGGGTTCAATATTCTATGTGGTGGGCCCCATAGGGGTACTCATGGTCTGGCTGCAGCTGACTCAGGGCTTCACCTCCCTTTCACCCTGTCCACTTGCCAAACGTGGATGACAGTACTTTATGGTTCACAGTCACTACTCCAGCTCTCTCGCTCCATTCTCCTCATTCCAACAACTGTAGCTCTGATGTGTAACCCTACACTGGACCACCTCAGGTTGTAGCATGGGTGTGCCTGGCGTTGCTTTCCACCACCTGCTCCCAGTCCTTATCCCTGAGTTAACGACTGTGGACCATCCTTCACCAGACCCCTTCTGACTTGACCCAATGGGTCTCAACCAAAATCAAAAGCAACAAAGAACAACGCCCCCCCCAAAAAAAACAACAAAAGGATTTTCCCAAGAAAACTGAGGTTTTAGCTAAAAGCTTCTCTCATTCCTTGGAGTCTCAGACTAGCAGAGACTCCAAGGAATGAGTCTTGGGGGCATACCCTTCCGTATACCTGAAGAAAGGTAACTGTACCCGAAAGCTTGCCGAGAACTTTTTTCAAACTACTCGGCTGATCTAATAAAAGAGTCCACATTTACTCAAAGAACCTTGCCTGCCTATGTCCTTAGACCAACACGGCTACAACCAAAAACCCAGTAATGTGAGGGAGGGTGGGGAGGTGTGGGAACCCGGTGATACACTCTCCCTTCCACCCCCTGCCACAGTGCACAGCCCCTGTGGCCTGTGCAGGCACTGCCACCCACAGCATGCCTCTCCAGCCAGAGCTGTACTTGGTGGCAAGGAGCATAGTCAGGCTAGCCTGCTTCTGTCCCGTGGGGCTTCCTGTGGTGTACATGAAGCTCCCAGCACTCCTGCACCACTGGGGAAACAGGCTGCCTTCACCACTCCTTGCTGTGCAGGTCCCAGCACTCCTGCACAGGTCACAAGCACCCTGAGTGCCTGTTGCTGCTGCTGCTGCTGCTGCTGGTAGGGCCTGTGCACCATGCGGGGGACTGTGTAAGGGGTCCCACATCCACCAGCCCTCCCTCACACGCACACCCTGCTTGTCCAATCTCCACGCTCCTCCTAACCTCTGCACTCCAACCAGCCTTAGTCCCATGCTCCGTGCTCTTACCCAGCTGCAGCTCCTCCTCCCCCTACTCCTGCCACTTCTCTACCTGCAGCTCAGAGCGAGTGCTGCAGCAGGGAGATAAGTAGGAGCCACTGGATGCTGGGAAAGCCGAGCAGTTTCCCCAGCAGCTGCAGCAGTAGTAGCAGCAGCAGCAGCAGCCCTTCCTGGAAGCTGTGCTGGATGTGATGTACTTTGATTTTAGCTACGTTTTTGATACAGTCTCCCACAACATTTTTGCAGGCAAGCTGAGAAAGTATGGGCTGGATGAATGGACTGTAAGGTGGATAGAAAACTGGTTGGAGCATCAGGCTCAGAGGATAGTAATCAATAGCTCGTTGTCTAGTTGGTAGCTGGTATCAAGTGGAGTGCCCCAGGGGTTGGTCCTGAGGCCAGTTTTGTTCAATGTCTTCATCAAAACCTGGAAGATGGCTTAAAGTGCACCCTCAGCAAGTTTGCAGATGACACCAAGATTGGGGGAGTAGTAGATACGTTGGAGGGCAGGGCTAGGATTCAGAGTGACTGAGACAAATTGGAGGATTGGGCCAAAAGGCATCTCATGAGATTTAACAAGGACAAGTGCAAAGTCCTGCACCTAGGATGGAACAACCCCATGCACCAGTACAGGCTGGGGGTGACTGGTTGGGCAGCAGTTCTGCAGAAAAAGACCTGGGGATTACAGTGAATAAGCTGCTGAATATGAGTCAGCAGTGTATCAAGAAGGCTTGAGGCATCCTGGGCTGCATTGGTAAGTGTGTTGCCAACAGGTCAAGGGAAGTGATTATTCCCCTTTCCTCAGTACTGGTGAGGCCACATCTGGAGTACTGTGTTCAGTTTTGGGCCCCCCACTACAGAATGGATGTAGACAAACTAGAGAGAGAGAGTCCAGAGGAGGGCAACAGAAAGAGTTAGGGGGCTAAGAGAACTGGGCTTATTTAGTCTAGAGAAGAGACGACTGGGGATGGTGGGGGGAGATATAATAGCAGCCTTAAACTACCTGAAGTAGGGTCTGAAAGAGAATGGAGCGAGACCAGTGGTGGCAGATGATAGAACAAGGAGCAATGGTCTCAAGTTGTAGTAAGGGAAGTTTAGGTTACTTATTAGGAAAAATACTCCCACTAGGAGGGTAATAAAACATGGGAACAGGTTACCCAGGATGGTGGTAGACTCTCCATCCTTGGAGGTTTTTAAGACCTAGTTGTACAAAGCTTTGGCTGGGATGATTTTGTCGGGGATGGTCCTGCTTTGAGCAAGCAGTTGGACTAGATAACGCCCTGAGGTCTCTTCCAATCCTCATTTTCCATGATTCTATAAGCCAACACAGTAATTGCCTCACAGTTTTAAGCATCAATATGAAACATCAGCCATGGAAGATAATGATCAGAATTCCTAAAAACAGTATTTTAACCAAGAGTCAGGCAGCCCATGCAGTCATAGTCATTGTCAATGGGAGTGTCTCTAGTGTCGACGTTGCCTTACAGAATTGAACGTGCATCAGATAACTATGATGAATGAGCTAGATCCTTGGCTTAGTCTAAGATAAATTTGGTGCAGTTGGACTGGCTGGGCAGCAAAGCTGCGTTTATGCTCATTTAGTCCTGGAGCCAGGCCAGAACTTGGGGGAGCTTAGAGTGACCTTGGGAATCGTCCTGGCAGCCTAGGATTACTCCTTATCTCATGCCTGCTGTGGCAGCGCTTCCCACCAAAGGATTACACTGACACAAGCAATTCCTCAGGGAGACGGTTAAGGCAGTTTCCCAGAAGCTGGATTGGACCTGGGATTTGGCCCTAATAAATACTGAGTCTCCATGTTCACTGACAAATGTTTTCTTTTCTTACTGATATTTCACAACTGTGGGATGCAGTACAGGCAGTAGTACAGATAGCCATCCTCTTGCACAAATGTTATTGACTAGCAGAGATCTAACCTGGGCATTTATGTCATTACTTGAATTTCTTGTCATATTTATTTTCTAACATGCTTTGAATACAATATAGAATCAAGTAGAAACATAATGCAGTGAGCAGAATCTAGTCTACAGATTATTTATTGTAACAGAGAGAACAAAAGGATCATTTAATAATTATATTTAATAAACTCTTGGAGTCATGCAGTTTATAGAACTATAACATTTACAAGCTGGAATCACTATTTAAGCCACTGAATTGCTTAATGCCTGTGAAATTTCACAGGAGGTAGAAAATGACTAACAGCTTCCCAGAAATCTACAATTCTTAACTACCTTTTAAAGCAAAAGTAATCATTTTTTCCTTGCAGAAAGCTATGTAGCAGAAGGAACACAAGGGTATTTTTCCATAGTGCTGAAAGAGGCCAATAGATGAGTAGCTCTGAAAAGTACCTCCATTTTCTTTTTGGATTTCTGATGAGTCAGTTAATAACAAGAAGCTGCAGCTTCCACGGGGCCAAGGAGAAGACAATGTTAGAACAAACAGGGATGTAAAATAACTGCAACTTGTTTTTCAGTAATAATTATTGTTTAAAAGTTCAGTCATACAATGGTGAAAGGCAGTGATTGAACATAGACAGTGTGATCAGGACATTCTGTTATACTGTCAGGCCAGGCAGCACTACTTATCTCACCAGGGGCACCGGGCTCTTTTCTCATAATGAGCACCCTACCTAAAGAAAGGGGAGAACACGTTCTCCCTCATTAGGAAGGCTGCCATGGAGACCAGACTAACCTGTACCTTTGCTGTTCTCTTTCTCTTTATTTACTCCACTTAAGGTGGGTCCTTCTCTTATACCAGTCAAGAGGAATTTTACTATTGACTTGAATAGGAGTGGTTGGAACCTTTAATTTGGGCCCAGTCCTGCTAGGCACTGAACACCTTTAATTCCCACTGATTTTAATGGCAGCTAAGTATATTCAGCACTCTTCAGAATCAGGACATTAAAGAAAAGAATAAATCATATTTCTGCTACTGAAGATGAGACGGATCCGGAGGTCTTGGGACTGTGGTCTTGTCTCTTTGGCCCTAATTCACTTTCCAGGCAAACTCAGAAACCTTTTTTATAGTGACCAAAACAACAAGTATTACTAATGTTTGCTTTCTTAGCTAAAGGAGGTTTTCCAAGTCAGAGACATGACATTTAAGTTACTATGGGTGTTCAGCTTTCACAGTGCTTGTGTCCTAATCACAAAGACTGCACCATATTAAAGGTAATTTGACACAGGGTTTGGCTGACCTATCCATTCACAAGTGTTCTGTAAAATAAGCTGGCCCATCATTTTGCTGTGTCACGCTGTGGACTGTAAAGGCATCATGTCACACGCTTTGTTTGTCTTCTTTTTATTAGCTCCCAAGAGGGACAAATGAACAAAGATTATGAGCAAAAAGATACCTGGGGAGGGAAAATGGAAAACAACGTTATTGTAAAGCTAACAGTATATTGCAGATGTTCACAACGTTGGATCAGATGTCTTTATTTTTGCATATTTTTTTATATGGATAAGAGGAAAGCAAGGTGAATACTATGGGAGGTAAGAGTAATACTGACAACAAAGCAACAGATGCTTACATAGAAATGCTACTTCCAGCTAGAAATGAGCAAACAATAGGTTTAGTAATAAAAAAGCAGATTCTGTTTTGTTTCATGTTTGTGGGCAATGACATACCTATAGCTCCAATGGTACCAACAATAATGCTCACTGCAGATAACACTGTGGGCCTTCCTTCCATTCTTCCAACTTCTTGCATGCACTGTCCTTCAGTTGTACATAAGCAAATAGTAGCTGAGGCCAAGAAAAAGAAAAACAAAGAATGCAGCATGAATTCCTCTGATGGATGTTCTTGAACCATGGACAGGCACCATAAATAGGAAGAGCATTTTTGTCACCACTTGGACTGGAGAGGAAAAAGAGCCCCAATTTTACCCAGAACAGTATAAAATCAAATCTCCACATCCAGCCAGAGCTCTCTACAGATTCAGGTCCCAATAAGGGCATTCTTCAACTCCTTCCCACCCCTCTGTTTTCCAGGCAGCACTAACAAGTACTGGGGTCTGGTATTACCCATGGGCAGATGTAGGATTTTGAAAAAGGGAATACAGATGGAGTGATGCATCATCCCATATAACACAGCACATATTTTTCTCCAGGTAAAAAGAAACTCAAAGCTTTACTAATGTGCTATTATTCAGTTTACCATCAAAGCAAAACAACAAATAGAACTCGACTGCAATGAGTTAAAAACAGCCTGCAGAGATGTAGGAGCTACATTACCAGGAACAACTAGAACGGCTCACTTGATTAGTGGAATATCAAGACTGTTAAAAAGGAGGAAGGGTCATTAACACCTGTGGAATGAAGAATTTAGAAGGTATCAGGTAGACTCCAGTGAGCAGGCCATGATTGACTCAGTCAGCACTGCTTGATTGGCAAGGCTGCTGCCACTGCCAGGCAATTGGTTTTAAACTTTGGCTAGAGCAGGAATCAAAGGGGGATACAAGTGAAATCCCCCTGGATCTGTCCCTGGGCAGACCTTCTCAAACCATCCCCATTTCCAGTCATATGTTTTGATGAACACGTGGCACATCAGATGTGAAAGCAACCCTGAACCCTTTTGTTGCTCCTTGCTTCTTTGGCAAAAAATAAAAACCATCTCCCGTTATATTTTTAGCCCTAACTAAATGTGCGTCAGGCAGAGAAATTGCGAAGAAATAATTAGTAAAATTATTTTTAAATAGTAAGGAACATTTTCATCAGTAACAACTTTCCAGCCCTGCTGAAAAACACTTAACTTTTTCCTTACCTACAGAATTATAAGTTTTGAGACATCAGACTTTTAACCCTTTCATGGAAAACTCATGTGAATGAAGTGAAACAGGTAAACTGAACACTTTGCAACACATTTAAAGTTAATGTGGTCTTTTTCCTTGTTTTGACATGTATATAGACTCACACAAACTGATCCTAAAAAGATTTTTTCAGTGCTTAACTTTCAATATATGTTCCTATGGAATTTGGTGAGTTTAATCCCATGGATAAAGTTGAACATTTTCTTATTTAGAGCAATGCTAGACAGCCTCCAGTCAGTAAGAATCTTTTACTGTCTTCAATAGGACTCAGATAATGGCATGTTCAATTGAATAAGAAAGTGGCAAATTCGAAACTGAGAAAAACCCATTGTACTCTCCATTGTACGTTTGCATCTCTGTATCTATCTGGTGACTCTTATCCTATATAGGCAACCCCCACTTAGTGCTTTTAATTGGTTCCATAAAAAATTACCATTAAGCGGAACCATGCTGAGCAAAACCCATTTCCCTATAGAAATTAAGGTAAATAAATATAATTGGTTTCACCGCCGGCCGCTTAGGCACCACCTGCACTCCTGCCACCTTGCCTTGGGCCCCACCAGCCCTGGCTTCACGCTTCTGCCGCTCCACTGGCCCCAACCCCTGGTCTCATTGTTCTGCCGCCACGATGGTCCCCGCTGGCCGTCAGCACAGCTGTGCCTGACCCCAGCCACCCCACATGTGGGGCCTGAGCTGGGGGCCCCCTGCCAGCCCAGGGATTTATGGTGAGAAGGCAGTGGGCTCCGGCCAATGCAAGGGAAGCAGCAGGGCTACCCACCCACCAGTGCCTGCACCCCGCTCCGCACAGCAGGGGCTCCTTCCAGGACACCCGGCACTGGAACTAGCTGCCGCTGCCAGATTGCTGCAGGATCAGGATGGAGTCCATGCCCCGTGGGTGAGTGAGTGACTGGAGCAGGACATGGGTTTCAGCCCAGTGCAGGAGGGCTCCACCGGCTCGGCTCCACTGTGGCCAGGGGCAGGAGACATCATGCACATGTCCTTGAGCACTGGTACACACCAGCCTGGGCCCTGCACTCCTGCCAGCCCTGGCCCGAGCCCCATGCTCCTGCCATCCCGCTGGCCCTGGGTACCAGCCCAGGCCCTGCACTTCTGCCACCCCACCGGCCCTGGCCCCGGGCACCAGCCCAGGCTTGTGTCCCCTGCCTGCCCCTTTTCACCACTGCCACTGCTGCTCCCCACCTGCCCACCAGCCCCCCTGCTGCCCTGCCTGGGCCCCTGCTGTCCTAGCCCTGGGCACTGGCCTGGGCTCTGCGCTCACACCACCCGCCGCCGCTGCTGCTCCTCCCCATTAGCTCCAGCATCACATGCCGGAGCAGACCCTGTGCTCTTGCCACCCTGCCTTGGGCCACCACCGATCTCTACTCACCACTACGCTCCACGTCACTGCCACGACTGCTTCTCCCCACCCCCACGCTCAGCATTACAGTGAAATGCGCTGAGTGCTAAGTGGAGCCCAAGTAGGCATTCTGAATGAGCGCTATAGCGAAACTGCAGTAAGCAAAACTGCATTAAGTGGGGGTTGCCTGTACCTTGAATGTAAGCCCTTCAGGCCTGGGATGATCATTGTGTTCAGCCTTACCCACTACAGTTGTGTCCTGGTCCTTGACTAAGGCACAATATTATTATGGCAATACAAATAATAAATAACCAGCTGAGTGTTAATTTACCATATGAAATAAAATAGGCTAACTGGAATATCCAGAGCTATACTAGTTAATGGTAAGAAAAACATGAAGGACTCTTAAGGGTTTGAATCAGTGCCTAGTAGAGATTAGAGCAGAATCTAATATGAGAAGGTGATTATCTCACAACTGCTTATTGAAGGGTTCCTAAACCAGAAGGTACTGGATACTCTGAGAATGGAGTAAATAGACATTGGGTCTGATCCAGTGTGGCATGGCCAATGGATATAGAGCTCAAGGAACTAAGTCTTGCAACTGTCTTGTGGTAGTGGATAGGTTCTCCCTAGGTTTCCCTGCATTGTACATGCGTCAGACTTTGCCTTTGAATACACAGTTCTTATATTTGAAAGTTGGAACCCATGTTAATGAATGATATTTCTGCTACATTTTATAACATTTATTTAATTTCTTAATGTATCCTTTAAATGGAGCTGTGGAACAGGGATCTGATTACACAACTAGGATGCAGCAGAAAAGTGATACATAAATATTAAATGTTTCCATTTATCTTTCCAAAGTGTTTGCACTTAGGATGTTCCACTTAATGACCCTTAAAATAGACACTCTAAATGCTTCTCTTTCAAATGAAAGCGAAATACGTGCAGATGAATCACCGTAGCAGTGTTAAATACAAACATCAAAATGTTACTGAGAGCTCTGACCCCATGTGCATGCACAGCAATAGGCTCTTAAAAATTTAAGTGCCTGCTGACCTTATAAAATGTAACTGATGCTTTGAAATGTCTTAGGTATTCAGATGTAACAAACTACAGTGCATTAACTATTAAGAAATCTCAATGAACTGGGAGATCATGTATTAGCGCCTAATCTTGCAACTAGATATGTTCCCTGTATCTGGAGCATCAAACTATTAGATTACAGCCCTGAAACAAAACTGAAACTAAAGACAAACCACTATCCCCTGAGTCCCAGACTCTTTGCTGAACTGGAGCTATACTTGATTTACCTTTTGAATATAAGTTACTATATGGGGTATTCTTGTGTTGAGTGTTTCTGTGCTTTGTAGTAGTTTCTAAACTGAAGAAATTAAAATGAACAATCTTGTAATGCAGGCTTCCTGGTCAAACAAGAAATGTCATTAAAATACAGCTTTATGGCGCCAGTCCGGGGTGAGCTCCAATCAGATATCACCCATGCCTTTGCAGTGCCATATTGAAATGGATGGGAGTTATTAGCAGCCCAGATCAAGTGCTCTGCTTCTTGTAAATGTTTTGCAATCATGTTGGTTTCTTTATATTCTTTTCTGTAATGAAAGCATTGGTCTCATTCTCCTGACTTTATAGAGCTGTAAGAAGCAGTTCATAGAAAAATTATTCATGGCTCACATAGTCCAGTCTAAAGTCTATTCTAAATCCTGAAGCTTATTTCTAGAGCTTGGACAGCAGTGTACTTATGAGACAGTGGGAGCCAGGAAACACACAGTACTGGCAGGGCTGTGCACAAACAAGCATCCCACTTGGCTAAAAAAGGCTATATTCTAGCACTGCCACACCATGTTGGGTAGGTTTGTGAATCAGGCTGGTATGGCCAGAAATGTGCTTTATCATATTAAGGCTCATCAATACATGGTACAGCCATCCAGGTCATACTCCAGACCTACACAGTGAGAGCTGACATGCTTGTGACACATACGCCACTGGGGTGAACCTGGGTCCCTCTAATCCTAGGGATTACCAAACAACGTAGAAGGCCTGGATTGCTCTCTTGTACACTGGGTTGGACTGGTGAAGCACCTGCTACATGTTAGCCACTATCTAAACTTTCAAAGAACTTCAGTGCCTAAGGACAGACAGTTTCAAGGCAGGAGAGCAGCAGCAAGCAGGGGTAAATGGTAGGGCTGTGTGAAATGGCACCATTCCATTTCACCTTGAGTTTCGAGGTTTCGACAGAACAGCATTTTGTATCAAATTTCATTTGATTCAAAACAGCTGTTCCGTTTTGCTTTGTCAAAACAGTGAGGCTGTTTCTACTCTGTTTTGACTTTCACTAGATCAGCCAGGGATGGGGAGTCAGCCCAGTCAAAACATTTCAACTAGTCTAGTTTTGTTTCGAGACTGTTTCGAAGCCTTTTGTTTCATTTCAGTTTTGCTGTTTCAACCTCCAAATGAGTTGAAATAGTGTCAAAACGAAACAGCCGGCGAAATTTCACACAACCCTTGTAAATGAGGTGAAAGGAGTCTTTCATGTGGGTGGTATAGGGGCCATCTAGTTTGGAAGTATTTCACATTCACTGTACACATGGTGCTAAGTTGTACTCAGTTATGCTCGGACATGTTAGCTGAATTGATTGTGCTGCATGGACTTTTTCTGTGCTTTTGCAGGTAGGAACTGTAGTAAGATTTCAAGTCCTTCACCTCCTTAATTAAGGGTGGGTAGCTGGAAGGCATTAGTCTATGCCCATGTTATCCTAGTCTGCTTAGCTTCTCTTGATTTGAACTCCATTGTGGTTTATTAGTTGAGTGCTATCAGCAAACATGAATACCTGTGTGCCAGTAAATCACTTAGGAGGAGAAGAGAGCTGTGGATTACTGTATGTCAGCAGTATCATTCTGCAGACAAGAAAAAGGGTGCATTACCTCAGTTTGTCAGGTGCACTGGGATGTGTTAGTAGAAATGATCAGAATTGCCAGAATTAACTCTATATGGATAATATTCAAGACTTACTGTGAATAGTGCTAGCAAGCATTGCATGTGGAGCAGCCTGGTATCCACTAACATCACAGCCAAACACACTTCTCCCTCAGTTTTGTCTAATTTCCATGACCCTTCATAAAACCCTACCCCATCAGGTGCAGGATTTAGGCCCAACTCAAGAGGAGCCAAAGTGAAAGCTTCATCTCTTGGTCAGGTGCCCAGTGTGAGAGCAAGGCAGACAGCTCTATCTCCTGGGAAAACTCATCTTCCTCGGCTGTGCAGCAGCAGCAACAGTGCTTCTGCTTGAGCAACTCACCCTCTTCAACTCACCCTTTTCAGGTGAGCATAGGCCTGGGGAAATGGGAAGTTCTTGAGATCTATTTACAAATAGATCTGGCGGGTTAATGGCAACTGGAGAAAAACATCACAGCACTGGAAGTCTTTCTGGGCAGCTTTAATCACAATTAAACAATCAGCAGTGGTTCACCCAATAGCAAACACCAATCCTTATTTTGCAAAGACAATGAAGACTGGAGATAACACTTAGTATCATTGGATTTAAAGTAATACTAGCATAGGCCCAAAGATAACTTCTCTGATGTATCCTTTTTAGCCTCCTCTTACTTTTTAATGTCCCAATGTGCTTAGGGCCATATCTTCTACTAACTGTCCGTGCCTACGTGCTGTCCTGCAATATGGCACGTACCGTCTCTTGAATGTGGAGTAGGTTATTCTGCCTTCTTTGTCCCTGTGTGTATTGTGCATTATTCCCTACATACATTCCATTCAGTTTGTCAAACAAGATTTACTATTTATGCAGGCTCATTTTTAGCAGCTAATATTTCTTCCCTGTTTTGTGATCTCATCTCCTATTTATGTGCCTAGGATCTTGTCTGCCACTGAAGTCAGAATCACTTAGTCTTTCCTTCTCTTTTCCTTTAGCCCCTCGTTCTCCTTTCAGGCTCAATGTTTTCGTCCCCTGTAAGTAGTTACCATTATTAGAAATCTTTATAGCTGGATCAGCAGCCTTCTCAGCTGTCTCTCCAAATGTACATGTGGTGCTTTTCCATCTAATTACCTTTATTTGGGTCTGTAGCAGGAAACGTTTTGAGGGTCATTGCATGGATGAGGCATAGTTAAGTTAACAACCAGCATGTACAGTTTTCATAGTTAAAATTTTATTCTGCACTTTTAATATAGGGCATCTGAATGACAAAACTGTTTGAATCTCTAAAAAGCACTGCTCTTAATCCTATTTAAAGAAGCAAGAGCTTAGTTCTGAATCCTAAGGGAAAGTTCATTTTCTTCCCATTGCAGGGCTTTCACCACAGATAAATTTTGTTTCATGCTCATGCTAACAACGTTCAAATAAGACAGAGAATAAAACAATCTCCTGCATATGTTCTGTTGCAGTTACAAATGGTTTTACAAATGCAAACACAACTTCTTAGATGCAAAACAGTAACTTAGATTTTTAATTCTTGGCACAAGGCAGAATAGCATTCACATACACGCTGTCAGATAAACAAAACTGCTCTTCCCAAAAATGTATTTTGGCACTCAAAACAGTTTAAAGCCAGGCAGCAAAAATAGCATCAGTGGGAATTCACGGAGCAGCTTCAGCATAAGGACTTTAAGGAGTTCACTGCTACAATATGCAAGTCTCTGAAAATGAAGTTTTATTCTTACTGACCACTTAAGCATATTCCTAACTCAGTTCTTTTGAGGCACAAGGGTAAAATCCATTTAATTTGCTGTACAATTTGCACTGGTTGAGGGCTTAGAAAGGGCCTCTAGATCATGCCTTTTGTGAATAGTTTTCTGTGAGTCTCCCTCCTTTTATTTCAGAGGCATATAGGTTTTAAGGCCAAAAGGGGTTTTTGTGATACTATGCCAGCCTAAATTATTTATTCTGAATAGATTTTAAGGGCCAAATAATTGACTTTCTTCTCTCAAGGAAGCATGGAGGGCGACTGCATAGCGCAATGGCTGAGTGGAGATGCTCTGTGGATTTTTGTCAGTGTAGGACAGACGGGTGCCATGAGCTCAGTGTGATGCAAACACCTACTCTAGAAGGAAGCAGTATGATTTTTTCCCATCTAAGCATCTGCTGCTGCCCATAGTGAGGCACAAGGAGTGGGAGGGCTCTGGCCATGGTTCTTGGGATATTAATGTGCTCCACATAGCCCAAATATTAGGCCTGCGTTGTCCAAGTCCTGCAGCAGTAAGCTGGGTGGAGAGGCTTCTTACACCTTCTATCCTTCCTGGGGTGCTGGTGAGAGGGCAACTGGAATTATTTAGTCCTCTTTCTAGACTTTACCGCAAGACGAGTCCAGAGAGGGACATTGGGTTTTCTGTGTCCTGTGTTTACCATCTTTTTTTATTTTAAAAAGAAAGCCCCAACCTGGTGCTAGGAGTCCTTTAAAGTGACATACCAGGTATTAAAAAAATCCATGCTTGGTTTAGTCACTAGGAAGACAGATGAATTGACAGAAGCACCGTCAGCTCCCTGCCCTCAGTCTGATTATTAGTATGGGGGAGGTGTGCCTGTTGTTTGATCAGTGGAAGAAAGTTTGGGAATGGTATTGGAACTGGTACTATCAGCTAGTATGTCTCTGTAGTCCTGATGAGTGAAGTATGTTATGTTTTTTGAGACGCTCTATATAATGAGAATATCTCAAATGGAATCAAATGCCAGCTTATAAAAGCAAATGGAAACAGAAAAAAATAGTGAGTGCTTTTTAGGGCTATATTGTTACATGGCCTATGTTACTGGGGCCACATGGGAGGAGGGTAGAGACCAGGAAGAGAGATCATGATTTAAAGCAAGAACAGTTGCACATTCGTCTTCTACTTTTTGGTCTGTATAAGAGGGTAGCTGTAAAAACCTTCTCCACACTGTTACTGAAACGGTGGCAGTAGGAAACACCTACTTATTACCTGGTAGGTGAACATGTTGGGTTTGAGATGGAATTCCACTATCTTTCAGGATAATAGGAACAAGATGCATTTTGGGTTCCAACCAGCTAATTCCCATGGTGAGATAAGCATGAGTATCTGTCAAAAAGAATATGAAAAATGAAAAGGAAGGACTAATGTCACAGCCGAGCATTTTGTGCATTTGTGGGCAAAAGTATCCCTTTTGGAGAAAGAATGCAAACAATCAAACAACTTCACTCATCCCCCTCTCATTTTCCATGGAAAATATTCAGTCATCATTCAAGCCGCTACCATGCAACACAAAAAATCTTTTGTGGAACTAATTCTAAGACAAAGTAACTGGTCATGTGGCGGACTGAGGGTCTGTTACCTGCAGGGTGCTGTGTGTGAAGGCAGGAAGCATTTGGCACCTTAGGCTGTAGAAGACAGAAACCCTAAAATCTTTCTTATGAAACCCAAGGAAGGTTGGCATGTGATAACAGAGTTACCTATTGCATTACCTGCAAAGCCTAAGCATGAAAAATAAGTTGTTTTTAAGGAGACTAGCAATCTAAGATGGCCCATTTAACAAATAAATGTTATGGATAAGGTAAAGTACTGTTTGCTGGTTTCTGCATGTGCTTGTGCAGTACTTTACCTTAGCCCCGTGGGAAGGAGACAATGGTAGCTTTAAGTCACCACTGTATACCTGCAGTCTGTGCTGGGGGAGGCAGGGGAAGCCCCCCGATGCGTTCCTGCAGTGTGGGCCACGGTACTGCCTAGAATCCTTCCAGCTCTGTGTACCCAATGATGATCACTGCCTCACTTACCTCCTAGTCTGGAGCTTGCAGGAGGAGCCCTGAGAGGCACCTTCTACTGCCTCTTACTGTGTCTTCCTTGGGAGAATTTTCCCCCAGCCAAAGCCAGGATATGTTTTTACTGCTCCTTCTATTTCACCTGGCACAAAGGTGAAATAGAAGCAGTAAAAACAGCAGAGTGGGAGTGAAGATATTGACCATAGTACTTCATGGAAAGGTTTTGTTGTCTGTTGTAAACTGTATTAATATTTCCCATTCATTATATCCTTTGAAAGAAAACAGTAATATACAGAAAGTAACAAATTTGATATTGCTGACCCACCTGTGTCCCTGCTTGTCAGTATCTAATGTCTGAGCCTCTTCTATGTACCATTAATTAGCAATAGCATAGTCCTTAGAGGACCCACCGGAAAAGAATCATTTTGTCAGATGTGAGAGCTTCTTTTAACTTGTTTGAAAATTAACCAGAGGTAGAATTAGTTTGGAGATTAAAGATAAAATATTCTCTGTTGTCATGATTTCCTTTTCTGCAAGCTTCATTGTCAAAGAATCAACATCTGATTTTCAAAACATGACAATTTCTTAAACACTGCTATTTCAGTGCTTCAGCATTACCATTTGTGTGAACCTAGGTGAAAAGATTTATTTGTGTTTCAGATGTTTTGTGTAATATACTTCAATTGTGTAGTTAGATAAAGACAGACATGAGCCATTTTCCAAGTACTGACTAAGCTTAATCAGCATAAACTATTTGAGTTATCATTAAAACTTAACCTACAATACTGGAAACTATGAGTATTTTATCTTTTTGAAAATTACAGAGAGATCACATTCAGCTTCCTCATGGGATTGTGTGTGCAATATTAATTTTATCCTTAATGAAATAAATACCTGTACACCAGCAATGCTGGTCTTCCAGCTGCAAAAAATACCTCTACCATTTGAGCTAAAGAAAGAGCTTGTTAGCAGTCAGATATTAAAAAAAAAAAAAAGGAGTGTCAAACCATCCATAACAAAGAATATTTAATAACTTGGTTCAGTTATACTTTCCTTCAAGGGTACTACATGAATTGTCAAGGATATCTCAGGTAATTTTAAAGTAGAACAAAAAAAAGGAGGGACAAAAGTCAAATTTTAAAAAGGTGTAACTTTTAGGGACATGAAATTCAACAACAGTTTATTAGCTGTCATTTTTACTTTGCAGACATATTTTCCTGGCCCATGACAGTCGTTTTGGGAATTCTTAGATCAAGTAGATTTGTAAGCTAATGTTAGTTGGAAACTAAAATGCTACTGTCTAATGGAAGCTGCTTTTTCCCCAACTATGGAAAAGCTACCATTTTCTATAATGAAACCTAGATTTAAATACGAACCATTAATTATGTTGATCCTCCAGTTTCTCTGATGCGTTGGGTCATTGGTAAGCGAAAAACTAAAAGGAATGCTATTTTCTGCCCCATCCTGGTCAAATGCACTGATAATGATGGACTGCTTTTCCCTCTGCGGTGTGCAGAGATATGAGGCAGAGTAGTCTCCTACTAGATATGGAGGGTTGTCGTTGACATCCAAGATGTGGATCACTATATCAGTGGAAACTGTCATTGACGGGCTGGCTGCAAGAAAACAACAATGTAGAACAAATAAATCTTGAGGGAAATCATTCCTTGGTTCTAATTTCTGCTGTTTATAATGTTTCTGCATTCTTTTGGAAACAGTTATGATGTGAAAAATGTAAATAATTGCTGAACAGCAGACACGTAGCCAGTAGTGTGAACTGCTTTGAATACCTGACCCTGATGCTTAGAAAACTTTGGCCATAAAAGTTATGGCCAGGGATGGTCCTGCTTTGAGCATGGGATTGGACTAGATGACCTTCTGAGGTCCCTACCAAGCCTAATTTTCTATGATTCAATGAAACTTTTCTCTGAAATTGTGGAAAGACTTGTTTAGAACAGTAGATATAACCATATAGATGTAAAGGAAATGAGGTTTCCTAGAATGCCGTTTCTAATCCTGCATTATAGGGCTGAGTCTCATATAAAATCTAAGGTAGATTAGATAAAACAGCCAGTTATTTGGGAGCTTCTTTACAATTTCAGCCTGATTATATAACCACTCTGTCTTGAGACAATAAAAGTAACTTGTAATGAGGCATAGGTGGGTACATTTGTTCACCTAGGCTAGGGACAGACATTAAAAAATCCTGAGTCTGAATTGATTCAGTCTTTGCAGGTTAGTCTAACCTGGCTAGGCTGAACTGGTTTGTAACCGCACAGATGTTCTCTCTGGACTGAGGAAATTCAGGCACATGCCTGCAGTGGCTCAGGCTAGAAGCTGGGGGGCTCTAGAGCAGCTCTCCCTTCCCTTACACAACACTGAGCTGAAGGGGGTGTGGCCAGGCCCTGGCAGGAACTCTGATTAGGGAGGTCTACTTGCACCATCCCAGGCTTTTTTCACTTGCTACTCAAGGGGCAGGAGTGTTGCCAGCCCCCAGCCCCCTGCTAAGTGCTCTAAGGCAAGGGGTGAGGGGTGCAGTGCATGCATCTGTTGATGATATGGAGCTTTACAGTCTCCCTCCCTGTTTCTTTATACTGTCTTCAGCAAACTGACAGGTAGCTCCCAAGCCAGCAGGGAGCTGATAACAGTGTTTATCATCTGATCAGCAAAACAATAGTCTCTCTCCATTACGGCAAACTCTTCTTAAACACCTTACCACCTGACCTGTTGATTAGCTTCAAAAAGCCCTAAGTGGTCACTGTTCTGTCTGCCTGTCCCAGTGATACTGGAGACGCATACATATCTTCATTAGCTAGCATACCACATGCCTAGAGTCTGTAGGGCTGGGATCTCTGCTGTGAGAGCTGGGAGGGAGAGAAGGGTCAGGGCTGGCTTTCCAGTACTAGATTTTCAGCCGTTCCCAAACTATTCATACCTGTATATTTGTGCATGCAATGGAAAATATTGGAATTCAGTCACAGAATCCAGGTTACATGAGCAAATGCTTATTTGCACAGACAAATGTATGGATGCAAATTTAAAAGCAACTGCTGAAAAGTTGGCCCTTGCTGTCACATATTACTGTTAAAATAAAATCCAACAATTCTGTATAATTTTTTACTCAGCTTTCATTCAAGGGTGTGCTGTCATATGAATGTGTGGTATATGTCTCACTTATTGAATTGGTGAGGTAATAATACTTCTTTACAATGCCTTGATAAAGCCAAACTTGAAGGAGATTTTTTAATTCTTCGTAGAAGAGACTTCCCTAAACCAGAGAAGCTAAAGAAGAGCAGAGGGATGACTGGAGGATTAGAAGATAAGTCTCAGCCGCTACGGAAATGACACGGTTAAGTAAACTAATCGATACTAATATTCTTTTATTGTTCCAGTAAACAACAGACTGACAAATCCTGCCCAAATAGCAAACCCACATAGTATAGTCATAAGATCTTTGTCAGAGTTAAGGGGCAGATCTGCACCAAAGATGACCTGACCAAACAATGAAAACCCAGAGTGACTCATCGCACTGCGTATTTGTGAGCCTTGAGCTGACTCACTAGCAGCTTTTGAAATATATATTAGATAGAGAATGTCTCTTATTAAGTGGTAGTATCCTTTCTCTGTATCAGAGCTGTGTAGGTGATTCTGCTGTTCTCCTTTTGTACTTGGAATGCTGCACATACCGTGAACGAATCCTCTCCACAGCCAGGGAACACTCTGCTAAGAAATTGGGACCTAATTGTGGGAGTTGCTGAGCCCCTCTCTTAAGAGCCCTCTCTAATCTTACTAATATCAAGGCCTTGGAGAACTGGGCTGTTGGAGGGTTTAGGACTATTTATATTTTGGAATGAATCATCCTATTTGTTTCCTACTGCAATCATCTATAAAGAAATGTGATCACAGTCATCTCCTTGACCTTGCCCCTTAAATGCATTCAGTGATTTACCATTCAGCAGTGGTGTTGGCTTCAGGCAATTTGAATGCCAGACCTTTCATCCACTGCACACTGCAGCTAGATGACTACAGCTTCATAGGACAGAAGATTTTTTTAAATTACAATACTGGCTTCCACGTATAGCTATTTCATTTACAATGACGATGGTAAATTCTCTGGCTAGTGTCAGACATCCATGTGAATCAGACAGAGGTTGAAAGAGAAATGTTCTTGTCTGATTTGGTTTTTTGTAGGTAAGTGTATTTGTGATGACAGTGTGAATCATTGTAAAGAAGCTATTTTTATAGAATAAAAAGCTGAAATGCATGTGCAATTATGCTTGAATTAACAGCTCTGGTGTTTAAAAACAGCCTCTTTCATTTTATCCAAAGACCGCTGGCTTCAAACTACTATTTGAGGTAGAAATGTCCAAATCAAATGATGGAGAATGTGAACTGAATATTACTTAACCAGCTCATAGGTCAGATGCAACTAAAACCATCAATACACTTCATCCTCACACACAATAATTTCACTTTTAATAATCAACACTTCCTCCAGATGATGGGAACAGCTATGGGCACTAAAATGGCCCCACAGTATGCCAACCTTTTTATTAGACTGAGAACCTGCAATCTCTGATTGACTTCCATCAGAAATTCAACAGTCACCATCCCTCCATCCAACTTTCTCTAAATACTCCAACACCAACATCTCCTTTTTAGACACAATGATCAGTATCCAGAAGGGTAAAATACAGGCCACAGTATACAACAAACCTACAGACCAATATACATATCTGCATAGAACCAGCAAACACCCTAAACACACCAAAAAAGCTGTGATATACAGCCAAGCCCTCAGATACCACTGCATTTGTACTGGAGAGAACACCCGGGATTGCCACCTCACCAGTCTTAAAAAGGCTTTTGCCCAGCAAGGACACTCCTGCAGAGAGGTAGATCGCATGTTTGAAAGAGCCACCTGGATACTACGTGAAGAACATTTTGCAGCATATTTCATTTACAGTCTGCCAGTTTTGACCACTGATATAAAAACAAATATACCTCAGCTCAGCTCAGCTCAAACATTACTACCTCTTCTGTAAGCAGGAACAGAACTCTTTGCTAAGAAGTTCTTCTTCTGCTGCCTACAAAACTTAGGGACTCATGGAGGCCTTCACACATTCATAATACTCTTGTCTTGTAACCTAGATAGACAGTGGGTAAAAACCAAAAGGTAAGTGTAGAACAAATATAACTTTTTCTGGTTCCCTCTGTCAAACATGCATGCAATATTGATGTAGACTCTTTCTAGACTACTGATCACAGAATCATAGAAAATGAGGGTTGGAAGGGAACTCAGGAGGCCGTCTAGTTCAACCCCCTGCTCAAAGCAGGACCATCCTCAACTAGATTATCCCAGCCAGGGCTTCATCAAGCTGGGCCTTAAAAACCTCCAAGGATGGAGAGTTCACCACCTCTCTAGGTAACCTGTTCTAGTGCTTTAATACCCTCCTGGTGAGACCAGTTTTTCCTAATACCAAATTAAATGTCCTTTGCTGCAATTTGAGACCATGGCTCCTTGTTCTGTCATCTGTCACCACTGAGAACAGTCCAGCTCCATCCTCTTTGGAGCCCCACTTCAGGTGGTTAAAGGCTGCTATCAAATGCCCTCTCAGTCTTCTCTTCTGCAGACATGGACACACAACTTGGTTACCTTGGATTTTAATAGGTAATCACTAAGTTTATTCCATAGAAAGAAGTGGTGCATGACCCACTGTCCCAGGCTGGCTGGCTACAGTAAATGCAGTTATGATGCTGGTGAAGGACCAGGCTTACCTTGAGCAATGAGCTACTCTGGCAAAAAATGGACTAGTGCAGGGGTGGGCAAAATTTGGGTTGGCAGGCCACTTTTAACGTTTTAATGACCTGACGAGGGCCTCACCTCTCTCTCCCTCATGTTGTCCCTCCTTCCTGGGGCTGTGACCAGCACAGAAGCCTGAACTTGCCCGCAGCTTTAGTATGTGTGTCTTCTTCCTTATACCCATACTCATTTATCAATGTACCATGTAAATCCATAGGCATCACCTCTGAATTGGTAATGGCACTGGGATGGTGTGGTCAGTGATGCATGTGATTGACAGGCCAGAGGTTGCAAATTTGAGGCTGCAGCGGAAGCAGTCGTGGTGTGGCCATGTCAGATTCCAACAGATCTGTGAATTTTGCCAAATACCTTGTCACAAGGACATGAGAAGGGAAAGGGACCTCTGAATTTGGCCCACTCTTTTTTTTTTGTTTTCCTTCCACCTCCGAGGGGGGAAAAACTGTCATCCAAAGCCAACAAAGACGTTCTTACCTTTGTCCTGAACTACAACCTGCATTGAGTAAATGTCCTTCACAGTCTCTCTGTCCAAAACCTGCATAACTTTAACCTCTCCAGAATACTCATCAATAGAAAACCAGTTCAATGTATCGTTTCTTAGGGAGTAGCTGTGAAGGGAAACATAAGGATGATCTAAATGAACATTTGGCTTTCATTTAATAGTTTACAAAACAAAACCATAAAGTTTGCTGCTCAGTCTGTGTTTTGTTTCGAGTCTGTCAGGTCACTATAAGTCCATGAAGAGCAGCACCTGTTTGTTGCCCAGTATTAGTATGTACATTTATGGTGCAACTATTATTGATCTACTTCACGTCCTTTCCCTTGAACTGCTAGAATCAAGCTCTGGAGTAACATTAAAAAACACCAACTTGAAGTTGAAGAAAGAAGATTCTACTCTGTCGAGCAGTAAAATCTACTAAACTAAAAATTAAGAAGGCAGACTTATGAGTCCAAAATAAGCCTAGAGTTTCAGAAATGAGTATTTGCAATATAAATGACCCAGTTTGCATTAGGAAATGCTGTATTTGTGTAGACAAAATTTTCCTGGGGTCATAGCTTGCCATAGAAGAGTACAAATAATTACCACTGACATCAATGAAAAAGTACCTCTTATTTTCTTAAGGGGGAGGGTGGGACCGCTATAGAATAATTTCACCTGAATTTGGCTGAGTTGAATCAGTGATAGGCCTGATTCACATAACTGATTATTTTATTGATTTGAGTGAAGAGTTATAAACCATTTCAGGTTGACAAGTAGAGGAGAAGCAATAAAAAAGACTTCACAGCAGGGATATTAGCACTGTTTATTTTAAGGTTGCTGACACTTCTCATTATTAGACCCCATTTTGAGTTATTAACTGTCCAGGCTAAAATTTACCCTGCTAAGTATTTGCATCCATTACATTTCAACTAAAATGATTCATTAATTTCCAAGAACACGTATAGGGGGAAAACAGTGAGAAACCTGATGGAATTTCTGTGGGGTTTTTTTCTTTAAGCAAACTGAAAAAAAGAAAATGAAATGCAAAAGCCATGCATGTTAAAAAAACGTCACTAACGTTGCAAAATCAGAAGTTGAGACTCACTAGTACTAATGATGCCTCTACAGCCTTTAACTTAGCCCTTTGTGATAAGCATTAGGATACAGTGTTTGATCACAAGATCACATAGTCTTAGAAGTGCAGAAATTGGAAGGCACATGTTGAATGAATCCAAGGATTGCAGAAAGAAAAATAATGGTCTTGTGCCTCAGGCAAAGGAATGCTGCCCTGGAGACTTCTATCGCTGCTGCTGTCTCAGAGCCTGTGTCATCATAAGCAAATCACTTCAATCAAACTTTCACAATCACTGCTTGCGTGTTCCTTATTTTCTGTGTCCAGACTTTGGGATCTGATATGCAGATCTGTAGAGAGCAGCAACCAAAGTAAAAGGGAGCTGGGGTTTGAACACATCAAATGCTACAGGATGCCAAATACTCTGAAAAAGCAAGCTTTTCTTGTTCTATATTGGGCACCCCAAATTGTGGTACAATTATATTCTTAACACTGTGCTACTCTGCGGGGATGGTAATATTCCTCATCTCCCAAGGCTATTGTGAAGAGAAATGAATTAATGTGCATGAAGCACTTGGGCACTATAGTAATGAATGACATAAGAACATCCAGCTTGATCTGTCTCCTGCCCCTCTTCCTTTAGCGCTCGCAGCATTTTGAAGCACAGGGCATTCTAATTTGGGAGGACCTTTTTCACTTTGTTTTCAATTCCCATCTTAATAATTCCTAACAGCATATTTGCCTCTTTGCCTACTGCTAACCACTGGGCTGACGCTTTCAGAGAACTATGCACAATAATTCCAAGACCTCTTTCCTGAGCTGTATCAACTAGTGTAGAGCCCATTATTGTGGATGTGCATCTTGGGTTATTTTTTTCCCATTTGCATCACTTTGTGCTGATCAACACTGCACTTCATCTGACATTTTGTTTTCCAATTTTACAAGGTCCCTCTGCAGCAATTCAGTCAGCTTTGGGTTTTTTTCTGCCCTGAATAATTTGGTATCATTTGCAAATGTGGCAACCTCTCTATTCTCTCCACCCCCTTTTGAAATAATTTAGGAATATATTAAACAGCACTGGTCCCAGCTCAGACCCTTTCTGAACCTCACTATTTACCTCCTCCATTGTGAGAACTGACCATTTATAGCTATTCTGTTTCCTGTGGGTCAGGAAAAGCCCACAAGGGAATGAATAATTCTGTCTTCTGAGCAGAGTTTGAATAGCATGCAGTAAATAAAACATGAGGCTGCATATGGAACCATGAAGCTAAAATGAAATGTTAAATAGCTGGCTGTTAAATGACCATCCATTTCATGCAGGACTCCTGCAAAAATATCGATGCAATCATGTCATGATTCCTTTGCACTGTAGCTGGGGGATTGATTTACCTTAATATGTTTCCTAACTTAGAGTACTTGGCTTTGCAAATTTCAACATAAGACTTGCGTTTTTCAGTTTGATCTTTTGTTTGACTGCAGGGAAATTTTCAAGATTGCTGGAACACTTGGGACTAGATACCTGATTGTGTCAGATAGGCAGAACACCCTGCAAAATCCTTTACACTGGGGACTGTGATGATGGATTTAAGAGGTGTTGTGAAAGGGGAGACTTGCTCTACCAACTGTGGGCTATGTGGCAAATCGACCGTGTTGGAGAAGTCTCCATTTGACTATTAGTGACCACTGATGTTCAGGGTGTTTGATATGGTGGAGAAAAATAAATCTGTGAATGGATCTGAGGGGGAAAGGATGGATATTAGAAAGGTGAGAGCTGCAGCAGCCAAAATGGGGGAGAATATGGCAATGGTAGCACACTGCATGATGAGCTGGAAGCAGAACTGTGCAGTGCTTCCTAAAATGCCCTCTGACTTTCTTAGAAAAAAACCCAGTTTCTTGAGCACTAGTTCAAAATGGAGATGAAGATTTTTTAAGTCCCTGTGGGATCTGTTGAGTAGGATTCCCTTTGTATTCGCTTTTAATAAAGAGCACTATTAGCCCAGTGGTTAATCCTGTTTTAAAAGGATCAGATTAAAACTGTGCACTTATTTTCATGCTGTTTGGGTACACATTTACAGGGACAAACAAGAAGTAATTTGAACTGCAGACTCTGCTTTGAAAGAAATTATACACTAGCTCATTAATGCCTGCTTAGACTCTGGCAGGCTTCCAGATCATCTCTAATTTATTTACTGCCTCCATTTTAGTCAGGAATCAGGACACAGGAAAACATTTCACTTTTTGTTGCCCTGGAAGTTCTTCATGCAATTGCAATTTACATTTTAGGTTTTGAATGAAAAATGAACTGACAACTTACTATTATATAAAAAAACCAAACAATTGAAAAATACCCCCTGAATGCTTCATGGGCCAGTACAGATGAGGTTAGGGTGTTGAAAAATTTAATCTATGTTATTGAAATTATTATTCATTATTCTATGTACTGTCCCCAGTTTCAGGGTAATGTTCACATGCTGGTACATGCAGTTCTTGCTCATGTGTTAATCTGACAACCTCTCCAGCATCATTAGGGAAACAAACTCCACATGTCCCTGTGAACAACATTATCTCACAGTTATTATCCTTTATAATTCTTGGCTATGACGTTTCTCCAGACAGTGAAGCATGCAAGTGTAATTATAATTATGAAAGAGTGGTTACTGCACGTGTGATGTCAGAGGATGAAACTGCCTAAACAGGGGCTAGACTGTAGTCTAAAGGGGAAAAGATAAAATGAGGGCCAGGAAAGTCTGCTCCCAAGTTTCCTACAGATTGTCCCATCAAGGGGTGGATTTACTCCACTGTAACCAACAAACGGGGTGTGGACACAGCCCTCATAACTTGTGTGTAATGCTGCTTCCATAGGAAATTGGAGGAGATTAGGGGCAGCTATGAATGGCTGGGGCAGTTGTGCCATGTTACTATTCCCAGTTCCCCCTCGAGTTGCTGCACAGTGCAGAGCAGTTGCCAGAGTAAAGAACTACTAACGTAGGCCCTAGGCTATGGCCTGTTCAAGTCTGGAAGAGTCTTGCCATTTGGATCAGCCTAGAGACGGAGATATTGCCTGTGGGGATATCTCCGTGAAGCTGAGTGTGGGGCAGCTGTTCCTTCCTGCCACTCGCTGAACCCCAGTGTGAAAGCAAGAAATAAGAAGTTGTCAGCCACCCGTATGTTTTACCGTCATCCCACACTCCACTGCATAGCAACGTCCTTGTGTGCCTATGGCTTGTCAGACCCAACTTTCATCTCTTTGATGAAAATGATGCCCTCTTTTGGAGAAAATTTCTCAGTGCCATCTACTCCTCCCTTTTCATGGAGCTTTCTTGAAGGCAACGCCCAGCCTCAAGCCAATCGAATTGCAGCTGTGGTGGAGAGTGGGTTAAAATGTGAGGAATGGGATAGTTCCCTTTAAAACTGCAAACGCTTATTATTGTTTTTGGCCAATCAATTATTTGTGGGCATTGTTTCTTATAACCCTCTTCTAGCTCTTTCCTATGCTAAAGGGAGCTGAAGGTCTTGTCATGTTGATGGTTACAGATTAATTATCAAAGGGTGTTTTTTCTGTCCTACATCAGAGTCGGGACAGCACTTAATGGCTGTAATTATGCCTGCACTTGTACTACATGCTATGGAAAGGCATCAAAAATGACCAAGCTGACTGAAGTCAGGATTTCTGGCTCCTCAAAGAGAGCATTTCAGTGCTTTAGAAGTCAGCAGTCCCAAAGAATACAGCATCATCACACTAATCAGGGAACCAGAGGGTCTTACCTTAATGATGGTGTATGAAATATGTCAGGATCAGCAGCCTTCACGGTCAGTAATAGTGTTCCTGGCTCTACATTTTCTAGTATGCTGACCTCATATTTTTCCTTTGTAAGCACTGGTGCTTCATTTACATCTTTAACCAATATATGCACTGTAGCCGTAGAGCTGGCATCCAGCTCTTTCCCAACCAACTTCTCCTCATTTCTTGCTGACACAATAAGAAGGTACTCCTGAACGGTCTCATAGTCCAGTTCCTGTAATCACATTAATTGGGTGTCTTTAAGCTGATCTGGTCAAAAATTTCTTATCAGTTTTTTTTAAATACCAAAAATTGGATTTTGGCTAAAGAAAAAATTTCACTAAAATGATGTCTTCTGTGCAGATTTTCAGCTTTTCATTGAAAGCCAAATTTCAAAACTATTTGATTTGGGACTGATACTGTGGTGCCTTGTGTAAATTGTGATTGGGTTGTCCTGTGTCTCTGTGCTTTGCTATGGGCCACAGTGCCAAACTACACTAGAGGCACAGACAGCCAGCTCTGGGGCAGGTGGACTGGAGCTGCCTCCTTACATTTTTCATGGATCTTCAGGTCTTAGGTTTCCCAATAGACTTAAGGTGCAGACAGAAGTGACAACTTTTGCTTGATCTGGCTCCTGAAAGTGCTCTACAGCCATGACCAAACACTGGCTGCAGAGCACTTTAAAAAGGCCCAATCCCATGACAATCTGAATCCTCATTACCTGAAGGCTTAGATGAAGGTACTCCAAAGCAGAGTGTTTTCAGTAACTTCTGCCTGTGCATGCTGGCAGTAGGGCTTGACTGATGCAGCCAGACCTGCACCTGGTGCTGTTTTCAGACTGGGAAGGGGGGAAGGGAGTGGTGGGAGCTCATTCTGGGGCCTGCCCAACTGATGCTGGAGGGTGAGGTGGGTGCACTGGAGCCCCTCAAAGTGGGGGGCTCCAATCCACCCCCCACTGCAGTCCAGCTGGGGAAATCCTAGAACAGGCCTCCCTCCCCAGCCTTCTCTCTTTCCCTTCTTGAGAGAGCACCAGGGGCTGGGAGAGAGGGCATGGAGCTAGGGGAAAAGGCTGCAGACATGCAGCTTCTCTCCCTGGATTGGCTCCAAACTGGAGCTCAATGCCCTGCCCTCCCAACCTAACAACTAACGTCCATTGGGTTGGAAGGATCAGTCTAACTCAAGGCACTTTCTGTAAAGTGCTATGAGTTAGACTGGGGGGCTGCACTTCTGTCTGCACCTTTAGTAGGCTTTAATGTGGCAAGAAAGGAGACTGGTGCATTGTGGGAGATGTAGAACAGCAGGAAGCCCAGATCATAAAGAAGAATGAGATAGGAGCCTCCCGAAGTACAAATCTCATGAGGTAATATGACAGCATTTCATACCAGAAACATTTGGATTTTGGCTAAAAATGTTCATTTTTCAGTTTTGCACCAAAAAGTTGACATTTTTCATGGGGCTTTTCCATTAAGAACTTATTGTATTTAGACATGGGCAGTTGCAATTATTATATGCTTAAATTGTTAAAAAGAAACATGTTGATGATGTAAATTTACTTCATCAGAGTTCCTACTAGAGATGCACCAAAACCGGCAATTGATCAAATGCCTTCTGAATATAAGTCTTTATAGTCAAACCCACTCTTACATGTTTGTTTGGGGCTAGGTCATCATATAGCTGATGACAGACTGTTTTGTGAAAGGTTTCTGTGACAATATTGGAAACCATTGTTTAACGTGTAGACTGGAAGTCAGCGAGCATAGCAGGAACAACTCAGAGTGTGCATATTATCTGGGGTGGGAGGTGGAAATCTCCTTTCTTCCTTGTTTGTTGGGTTTTCTGCGCTGGTACATGGATGGAGATTCCTGTGCTGAGAAGCAAATTGGTTCCGTGAATGGTAAACTGGACCAGTGGAGTTTCTGGCATTGTAATAGTCTCTATCATTACAAAGGGCAAATTTACTAAACAAAATTACTAAACAGTGGCTGGATTGTAATATAGGATCTCTTAAAGGAGGCAACATACAAAGATACTCTACTTCCTCTTTTATTCCAGAGACGAAGCAAGTTCTGTTGGTGGTTAAGCATGGCACTGGCAACAAGGAAATACTGGTTCTAGTCTTAAGCATGTGCTCAGTCATAAAGCCTTTCCTCAAGTCACTTACTATTTATGCTTCGGCTTTCCTGTCTGTATGTTAGGGCTACTGCTAATACACTGATTCTGCACCATTGAAATCAGTGGGAGCTTTGACATTGACACCAATGAGCAAAAGATCAAACCCGAGTAGAATAATCAATTAATGTTTTTAAAGTGAAATACTTGTGCTAAGTCAGTTTAAATTACTATAACCTATAAAATGTTTCACTTCACTCTCCATGTGTTCCAGTGGCTGACATTTTACATGCAACTACAGTATGCTACTGCTGTCAGAATTGACAGAATACATTTGCCTCCAAGAGTTGTTTACAGATATTAACAGAGCCTGATAACCACAGTTTGAGGTTAACAAGTACTGTTGTCCCCATCTTTCCGATGGGGAAAAACTGAAACAAAGCAACTTGAATAAACAAGTTACCCCAGGTCACAGAGAATCAGTGTTAGAACCCCATCTTCTGCACAAACCACCTCCGTTCATGGTGTTATTTAGTGGTAATTCAATTCTGCTGTTTATTTTTTCACTTGACACAAATATGCTTTTTTATTCCTTAAATGTTAAAAACCATCAGATTAACTCAAACCTCTTCGCTGTTTCTCTCCCACCAAAAGCAGCCCTCGTGGTGGCAGAGACAGTTGGAACGTGGGAGAATGGAGAAGCCCCACTGAGCAAGCTGTGACTTCTGGTGAGAAATAAAGGCCCCAAATCAGAAGGAATGAGGAGGAGCATCCTCAGAACCATGAGGATTTGGTGGAAGCTTGGTTGTTCAGCTATTCAGGGTGGTTACTGATTTACTTCCTGAGGTGCCTGGCTTTCATCAAAGAGGACACACAAACCACAGTATGCTGAGACCAAGTAGAATTATTAGTACCCCTTAAGACTTAACCAAACACTAAAACAAAGTCAGTATTTATCTGAAAGACTTAAAATAAGATTACGCTAATGTAATCATCATCATTCTCTAAGGGCTACTTTATAAACACAGGCCAAATAAATACATTCCTAGACTGAAATGGCACCGTTGTGATTGGGCTGCTGTCACCATGTAGTGTAGGGTTCCTGCTTTGTTCCTGGTGCTTACCTTTGTCATTCTGGATACCTATCTCTACTATTGTCCGTCTCCAACATTGTCTCCATTGTCTCCTATTATTGTATGTCTCCAATTGCCTGATCTCAGGCAATCCAGTCTCTCCATTGAGAAGAGAGGTCCAGAGAACAGAAAATCCTGAGAATCTTGTTTCAACAGCAACTCGGGCAGCTTCCAATGAAAACAATCTGGTTTGCCTGCTGGAATCTAAATCAGATTATCTTGCTCTTGAAAGTGAATCACTGGGTCAAGCAAGACATGCTGTCAGGATTTTCCCACAGCTAAGCACATGCCCTTCAGACTGCCACATTCATCTTTTTTTGGTTCTGAATGGGCATGTCCACATATCTCCCTACAGTGATGTAGTGATGCGCTATGTCATTGTCTGGGATGCTACAGCAACGTAGTGATCATGTGGGTCTACACATGCTATGTCGCCATAGTTATGTCTATAGTTATGTCTACACATGCTATGTCGCTCCCTGGTTATAGTGCACCACTATGGCGATATAGCAGCAAAATCTAACCATGTGCCATACACACAGCATAGTAATCACCTATACTGTGCTGTGCTTTAGCACTTCCAAAAGGAAGTACTAAAGCCTTGCACCATAGCAACGTTGCCGTACAGTGATCTGTAGATGTGCCCGACATATCCTAAGCCAGGATTCCCCACGGTGACGTTATACGGGAGTACTGTGTGGTCTGGACAAAACATCCACTGGGGAACTGGAGTCTGCAATTTGGGTATGGAACTACTTGAATTTCTCATATCACTTAGGCTAGGGACAAAAGTTGCATGTTAACTGGTTTAAGTGAACAGAAACTGGTTTAAACCTGTAACAGAACTGAAGTTCAGTGCACAAAAAACAGTTTCAAAATAGCCCAAACTGGTTTAAGATAAACCTGGTTGAATGTATTATAAGACTTAACTGATTTATGTCAAACTGATATATGAAACTTCTGTCCCAGACCCCTTCCTGGTTTAAGTTAAATCTGAGTCCCCCAGCATCCCAACATGCCTTGCAGCCCTGGGCTGGGCTATGCTGTCTGCTCCAGAGTGCAGGGCTGGCCCCATCCCTCTGCTCCCTAGCTAGAACAGTGAGGGCTGGATCACTGGCCTCATTGGCTGACTCACTACCCCCCACCCCCGGCAAACCCTAGCCAGGGCTGGAGGTTGAAGATTAAACTCCTCTCCCCACCAGTATGGACCTGCCTTGCCCTGCTAAATTTACTGATGGCTGTGACTCACAGTTGTGGACTACAAATATCAGAGACACCTAGAAGCAGGAAGAGGAAGTGATGAGCAACCTTTCAGAGTCCTGCTCTTGTGATTGTGGACTGCAAATCCCAGAGACCTTGGGGGCAGCAGGAAGAGGAGACTAACACACAGCTGAGCTGTGTTTATATTTCTTCACTTTATAATTCTTCAGAAAAAGAGCTATTCTTAGTCAAACTTATATGAATTCAATGCCACTACCTTTCTCTCACCCATCCGCTTCCTCAGTCCCCCTCCCCTTCCCACCCAGGCAGAGTGTGGACTGGGGCCTAGTCACATCCCATCCACTCCAGCAGGGAGGCACAGAAAAGTCTTGGAGGGCTAATCTCTTCCCTTCCCTTTTGACAATAGCTGGCAGGCATGCTCTAGTGTTCCCCAGCTTTCTGGCTTGAGCCACGGCAGGCATGTGGCTGTGTTTCCAGAATCAAAAGCGAATGTCTGTTCATTTGCTTATTGGTTCAATTTCTGCAGCTTAGACTAACCTGCAAAGACTGAATCAATTCAGCCTCAGGCGTTTTGGCTGTCTATACTTAACCTTAATGCCTAATTCTGAATAAATACTTCTCAACACTGTGCTATACAAAGCACAAAGCTATAAAAGATTGCAGTAAAATTGAAGCCACATGACATTAACTAAGCTTCCACAGCGTGGTCAACATTGGCTATCGGATGAAAACTCATTGTCCCTAATTTAAAAATTTTTCATTTTGCCTTATGTCACTAGATTTTTGTCAAGAATAACCCTTTGAATGGCACACAGTGTGCATGTCTACACGTGCATTAATGCACAATGGTTTCTTTACCTGTAATGACAGGTACTAACTAAATGCCCAGTAACCAGCACTACTGTGCAGTAATGGTGGCACATGCATTTGAGATAATGCTACTGCACAGGAGACTAATTCTACTGCACATTAGCACATTAACACAGGTTTTACCCACCACACTAATGCGCTCTAAGCATCTCATGTAGATGTGCCCAGTGAGTATAAAGGTATAAAGGTACTGCTGTAGCTGACCTCACTGAAAGGATATTATTTAAATTTAAATGATCATCAGCTGAAGTGTATTAGCACTTCTACTGATGACAATGAAAAGCCCAGGTTTTACCCTTTATTGACGTCAACAAAAAGGTAAGACTGTTTTATACAGAAATAAATCAATAAGGATGTACTGTATTATATAATTACTACAAGATAATCTCCTTCCTTTATTGCTTTTACTTATTAGTGACTCATGGTCCCAGATCAGAATCGCATTGACTTTTAATGATTTTGTTCGTTCTTTAAATACTGAAGAAAAATAGATCACGATGATCTACTAAGATTTATAAAGTCCTTCCCAGCAATAGTCTCACTGAAGTTGATAGGAAGTTATTCTGAGTGAGGATTGAAGATTCCTAATGGGAATCTCCTTCTTTAAAGGAGTTGACAGCAGGATTAATTTTAGTCCCTGTTGCTTTTACAAATATAATGACATATTTATTTAAGGTAGTGTAGGAGTGTTGTTGTAGCTGTGATGGTCCAGAAATTATGCAAGACAAATATTTTTTAGGGTGATCTCTGTTATTGGAGTAATTATGTAGCTGGTATAAAGTTAGACAAGCTTTCAAATACAAGCCATTATTCACCAGGACCTGAAGTAAGCTGTGCCCCTTTTTCTAAATCCTTAGCTAAAGAAGGCAAAAAGTTGAAGAAAAAAGTGTACACTTTAGTCATTCCTTACTGAACACTGGTCATGAAAAATCAGGTACCATATGTTAGACCTCCCCGCCTTTAAATACAGGACAGGTGGGCAACCCTACCTAGGCTCTTCTCTTCACTGTTTAAAAAGAATAAGTTGTTGCAGGATAATTGACAGATGTGAATTATCCAAAGAGGAAGAATAACACTGAGGCATTTTAGTATTTTTAGTATTATTGTGAGGTAAACTAGAGAGGCAGATGGACAATATTGTCATCTCTTTACAGCTTATCCCAGGGTTATAGTTTACTCAGGGTAACCAGGCTATTACCAGTGTAAGACATGCTGGTGGCTGTAAAAGAATCATGTGTCTAGGTCCCAGGCAAGGTCAACCTCAGGCAGGGCTATAGCATTGAGCCCGCCTGCTATACTTTACAGGAAAGCAAAAGTGGCATGTCTTTATTGGAGCTGGTTTTTTGTTTTTCTTTAGGATAGCCCATAACTTGTTCCTCCCTCACATCCTCCCCACCATGAAGATATGGCCCAGCTCTGCAATTAGGGATGCAGCCTACAAATTAGAACCTCCAAGGCCTCCAAATTCTGGAAACCATAAAGGAAGAGAAGCGGGGGACAGATTAGTTTAGCTGGTCTCTTCATAAACACTCCTCCCCTTTGCAGTGGAAGTGGATGCAAGATACCTGATAGTGGGTTGAGTGCAGCTGTAGTCTGACCCAATATGACACTTTAACTCTGCACCTTTTTACAAACTTTTTCTACATTAAAAATTCACAATAAAAGCCCTTTAGATTGACTGAGTATGACTCAAATGGAACTGCTTTTAAATCACAGTGGGCATGTCTACACATTCATTAATGTGCTTTTGCTAATGTGCATTACATGTAGTACATCCACTGTGAGGCACTATATAAAGGTGCATCAGCCTATTTTAATGTGCATTAATGAAAGTGCGTGTTTTTTTGCTAACACTTTAATGCACATTAAAATAGGCTAATGTGCATTAAAGAGCATGTCTGGATGCACCTAGTATAACTCCTATTAAAGCATAGACTACAGGCATGTAACACCCAATTTATTACCCAATATATAATTTATAGCCCAATATAAATTAATTTACTTTGGATAAAATGTCATTTAATACTTGTCACATTCCTTCATGTTCAGATCATTCAGTGCTAATGCTATTTACATGGTGCCACAATAGCATAAAACAACTATAGTGATTAATGGCAGAGTACTGACTAAATCAAAATGTATTACATCTTAAAAGTGCCCATCACTCTTCTATTGTGTCTGTTGCTATGAGCTGTCCCATTGTCTTATCAAGACTGACTGACTTCGTAATAATTCTTGGATGAGTTAGTCTGATGATACATGGCAAGATAAAATAGTGCAAATTCTGTACTCTGGATTTACTCTGATGGAAGGAAGATCAGAATCTAGCCCAGGGTTTAATTCACAACTGAGTCTAAATTATTGTAATTTATTCCTTTTTCCAGACCACTTAGTGTATGCGTTACATCACTAGAACCTGGGATGAGTGTAGACAGTCCTAGCTATTATAGCATACCTTTCAATGTGTTATAGATGACTTCAATTTCAGCCAATTAAACTTAAAGACATTTCCAACAGTCTAATTTAATAGAATGAGCTGGAGGGGCTGAAGGAAAAGTGTATCGTAGTAAGCAGAGGTGGCAAGTAGGAGTAAATTAAATTGTGGGGCAGCCTACTAACTTAAGCCAATACGGTGTAAACCTTTAGGGATGAACTGTACATGTCTACCACAAGAACCTTATTCCAGACTAAAAACACATGGTACCTGTTCAAGCCAGATGGTGACTGTGCCATTTGGGGGTTCATTTACAATTCTGAAGGTCCTGTCTTCATTTCCTGATTCCACAGTAAAAACTATGGACTTGAATCTCTTCTCTTCATCCTCGTCGGTTGCAGTTATAGTTGTTATTAGCGTACCTACTTCTGTGTCCTCAGGGAAAGAGAATGGGCCATACTGCATTAAAAAAGATGAGAGAACAGTCAGAAATTTTTTGGAGTTTTGTTATATTTTTGTTTTAGCTCTTCTCACATGTCACTTCTAAGTGCAGTAGAAAAACAAGTTGTTATGATTTGCAAGGATACCTATATTGTTCATATGAATTATGTCCAATAATCTTACTGCTTCCTTTCATTAATTTAGGATTTGATTAACTGGCCATTAATGCTATTTTTATTATTTGCCGTATTATAGGGTTTAGAGACCTCAGATAGATCAGGCTATATTGTGCTATGAACTGCACAAAGATGCAGAAGAAATTATCTACGCTCCAACAAGTTTAGAATCAAATTTAGGACACACATACTAAGCAACTGGAACAAGGGAAGGCAGGGACTAGGGCAAGAAGGAGGAGATTACCAGTAACAACATAAATATGTTTCATGGATGTGCTATATGCACTGTTCTAGGTAGCTAGTTTTTATCTATGAGATAAATTAGTGTGGTATCTGAAGGCCATACTGAACCTCCACTATTCATTTTTTTATATTCTGACAGGTCTGGGACCTGCCAGTACTATTTATCTGAAAGTATTTCTAAACACATTTGTTATTTTAACCTTAGAAATAGCATATTAACATTCATGATAAAGTGCAAGGTCTCGCATATAAATATTAAAGGACTTTTAAAAACTCAGCACTTATCATTGGCCTAGTTCTGCCTCTGCTAATGTCAGTGAAAATATTACCATTATTTCCAGTGGGTACAAAGTTAAGCTAATATCTCCTAAAAATGTCTATCCTTAGCCTTTATTATATCTGTATACATATGGAAGTGTTTAAGCTCCAAGGTAACATTATACATATTCAGTGCACCAGGGTGCTTCACTATAAGATGTCAGCACTCCTTCAACAGCTGGCTATCAGGGTCAAGTTTCCAAGCCTGCTGTGTTAATCTTTTAAATTCTGTCCCAACTGAGATCAAACATTGCACCTTCTATAATAAGACTGACAACATCTTAATGGGCCTGATAACAATCAAGAGAGCTTGGAATCACTTCTCTATTTTGCTCTGTGTTTATTTTGCCCTTATATCTAATGTAGTATTAAAAAAAAAAGAAGGAAATATTGAAATTACAAGAAAAATCTGTTGTCATTCTTTTTGAAGTGGTACTCAGTTAATCAGGGCAGTTTGTCTATAGCAAATGAACCGTGGCTTTTAAAAATAATGTTGCTGTCAGTGTAAGGAACGTTGTCAAGGCTAGTACAGTTGGTCTAAACTCTCTGACCTGTCTTAAGAATGTCATAAATCACTTTGGAACATTTCATACATTCTTAACCAGCCTTTATGCAGTCAGTGATCATGCCTTCATTATGAATTCTTGGATATTTAATGTTTTATTTAAAGCCTTTGCTCCTGGAGACAGGTGATCATGTGACAATCTCTGCTTTTACTAAAAAATAAAAGAAAGTACATTTCTGGGCCTCCTCTACAGAAAGAGAATGTCATAGGTTTGACCCAAGTCTTTGATAAAGATTTAAAAATTAGAAGGCAGGTGAAAAGTACCTCATATATATATATTTTTTTAAAAGGTTACACTATTTAACACAATCTTATGATTTGGTGGGGGCAGGGAAACATGCTTATCCATGATTTTTGAACAAGAGGGGTTGGTAATCCTGTAACTCCAGGTGAATGTAAGCACTTCCATTGGGGCTAAAGACAGACTTTACCAGCTGGCATCTGGTCATGCCCCCGCCCTGCTGCAGCAGCAGCATGGGGGCAGGGCCCTTGATGCAGGCAGCAGCCCTGTCCTGGTGTCAGGGAGCACGAGCCCCTTTCCAGTATGGGCGCTGTGCTGCAGGGTGGGCAGAGCTGCAGCAGACTGTGCATGGCAGAATCGGGGCTCGGAGGAGGCCAGAGGTAGTTTTCCCACCTTGCAGCATGGTCCCCTTGCTGGAAAGGGGCTCGCACTCTGGGAAATGGTGACAGTGGCTGCTGCCCCCGTCACAGTCGCGCCCCCCTTGCTGCTCCAGCAGCTGCATGGGGGCGTAGCCAGATGCCGGCTGGCAGGCCTTCTTAGATGGGGGGCAGGGAGAGGTGTTATTGCCCCCCCTCCGCTATCTGGTGGAGGGGGCAGTAGGGGGCTTCCATTGCTTGCCCCAAGCAGGGAGTGAGCGACAGCAGTGGTGGTCAGGGCAGGCAGACCTGGCTGTGGTCCCCTGGGGGTAGTGGGGAGAATAGCCCTGCTCCCTGCCCCTCTGCCTTAGGGGCCATGCTGGCCAGTGTCGGGCCATGCTAGCCAGTGTCTGGCCATGCCCGGCCCCACGGCTGCTGCAGCAAGTGGGAAGCTCCTGGCAGACCCGGTTCAAGTCCCTGCCAGTGGGACATGGAGGGGGGAATTAAATCGCTCTCTGGCCAATTCAGCCAAGACTGCACCTGGACTAGCCATGTCCCTCCCTCCCCAGCACAGCTTCCCGGCAGCTGAGAGCGTGCTCTAGCGCCTCCAGGCCTCTGGCCTGAGCCACTGCAGGCATGTGCCAGCATTTCCTCGGTCCAGAGGGAATGTCTGTGCTGTTACAAATCAATTTAAACTAGGTTAGACTAAGCTGCAAAGATTGAATCAATTCAGGTTCCAACTTTTTGAAAGTCTGTCCCTAGCCATAGACACACTGTCACAGGGACCCAGAGACTCCTGTTATTTGAAGGGATGATGCAGCAGGCTGGGCTGGCAGGTAGGAAGTAGGCGAACTGCCAGAAAGCTAGCTACCAGCAGTGAGCTGCACTGGGAACAGACATCCAGGCTGCCCAGGACCAAAGGGCTGTAAGCAGCTCACTAAGACACGACAGAGAGGTAAGCTAGTCATCAGGCCTAAATGGAAACCCCTGTGCGTGGCTGGGGAGCCACCCGACAGGAAGGTGTGAGGGTTCAGAGACACATAAAGACAGTTGCTGAGGGCAGTCTGACCCTGCAGGCAGGAAGCCCAGTGGAATTATGTTTTTGTTGAAGCTTTACAAGGGTAGGCTGTGTGTGGCTGAGGAGTGTACAGAGGGGTGCTTGGGGGTGCACTGGGGTTTAGCCCACTGTAGGGTGTCTGAGGGGTGAACTACATACAATTGGTGCCTGGCGGGCATGCACAGTTTTGGAGCCCTGCCAACGGGCTAGGGCTCAGGACCAGGCAGGCAGAAAATGGAGAAGGGCAAAGCCTGTGGGGCCAGAAGCCTGCAGCGCAAGAGAAAGGCTAGACAGGGGCTAGATCCCAGAAACCAGGTCCGGTGCAGTGGGCCGACGTAGAGAGGGACCCATCCAGATAAAAGGGGCTGAAGCTGGGAAGACAGAAGCCCCAACAAGGGTGTGGAGGCCTGAAGTGATAACTGGTAACATCTGTGAGCCCTGGATGAGGCTGTAGGGGTGGAAGGAGGCCACAAATAGCCCTTAAGGCAGTAGGTGCCCTGTGGGGGCATAGACAGACCAGGAGGGGCAGGACTGGGACCAGTGGGGTCTGGGAGGGACCTGCTAGCTGATAGAAAGATGAGGGCTTGCTCTGGGGCCCTAGGGCAGCCTCCCTTTTTACAAATTAAATAATTCCATCAAGGTGTAGCCAGAGAAAAGAGAACATCAAGGTGTAGCCAGAGAAAAGAGAGCGTACCCACAGAGCTGGAGTAGGGTACCATGTGGCCACCAGACAGTGTTAAGCTGCCTCTGGGGCCTGAACTTGCCACACACAGCTTTCTCCAGTTGGGATTTCTAAGTAGCCTCTTGTTTTGGGGTGAGAGAGGGAGGAAAACTATAGCTGGGGTTTTTTCCGTACAAATATCTTTTCAACCATCTATTCATCTGTGTAGGACCCGCATATATCATATCCATGCATATGCCCCTGCACATCTATCCCACTCACGCCTCAGAACATAGGAAATGCCATTCACTGGGTCAGACGTGGGCCCGTCTAGGCCATTATCCTGTTTCACAGACTGGCTGTGGATACTAACAGGGAAAGTGAACAGGGCATGTCCAAAATTTTCCATGCTCTGCTCCTCTCCCACTGCAGCTTTCAGCACTTTGAGGTGTAGGAAGTTGTACTGTATTCAGCATTGACTGATGGACACCTCCTCCAAGAACTGGCCCGATACCTTTCGAACTGGGTTATGCTACCAGCCTCCACAACATCTCATCCAATGAGTTCCACAAGTTAATTACATTCTGCGTGAAAAAAATCTCCTTTTGTTAGTTTTAAACTTACTACCTAATAGTTTCATTTTATGTCCCCTAGTTCTAGTACTATGAGAGATAGTAAATAAGTCCCTCATTACTTTTTCTGCATTGCTTAATATTTTGTAAACCTCTATCATATTCCCCACTCAAGCATGTCTGTCCTATTTTGAAAGCTCCTAGCCTATTTGTTTTCTCCTTATCTGGAGTCTGTCCATCCATATCCCTGATCATCTTTCTGGCCCTTTTTTGTACCTTTTCTAGTTTTGCTATCATCATTTTGAAGTGTGGGAACCAAAACTACATACAGTATTCAAGATATGGATGCACCATGGATTCATAAAGAGGTATAGTTTACCATTCAGTTATTAATAATGCCTAACTTTTTATTTGTCTTTTTGATTGCTGCTGAACACTGAGTTGATGGTTTTTAATGAACTATCCACAATGTCCCCAAGACATCTTTCCTCTGTGGTAACATTTAATGTAGAACCCTTCATTGTGCATATTTGGGGTCTTTTCCCCATGAAAATGAGTTTGAACTTACTAAGATTCAATTTTATTTGCCATTGTGTTGCTCATTAGCTAAATTTTATGAGATCTTTCTATAGGTCTTGGCAATCTAGCTAGGTCTTATCCCCTGAATAATCTCATCATCTGCAAACTTGGCTACCTCTCTATCCACTCTGTTCAGATCGTTTATGAAAACATTAAGCAGCACCAGTCCTTACACATATCCCTGGAGGACCCCACTGTTTATTTCTTTCCATTTTGAAAACTGATCATTTATGCACGTTCTATTTTCTGACCCATGAATAAGCCTTCCCTGTAATCCTGTGATAACCCAATGTTCCTGATCTTGGACTTTGACCAAGGCTTTTTGGAAGTCCAGATATACTGTATCAACTGGATCTTTAGCATCTACATTCCTTTTGGTACCCTTGAAGAACTCTGATAGGTTGGTGAGGCACAAGTCCTCTTCAAAAAAACCATGCTGATTTCTCCCCCCACATGCTGCCAGCCAAAAAAAAAGCCGTGTTTGAATGTACCAATCCAAGAATGTATCCATCACCTATATAAAGATATCAGCATACAGGTATGAGCATCTATTTATTCCCCATAGATATGAAACAATTATAGGCATCCACACACTTGCACCTATGCAAAAATATGTATGCATATATACAGCCATACATGTCACAAGCATGCATGTACCTGCCCACTCCCACTAATTCTAGCTTGTTAACTCTAATACCTAGATAAATCACATCATTCATTCATAACCCTCTCACTGTGCATTTTTATCTCTTGGCTGGACTGTTAGCTATTTTGTGTCCTCTTCATGAAGAGAATGGTCGAGAGAATAGAACATGTGCCTTTACACTACTGTAACGATAATCACTTTGTGGGCCCCGTGCCTGTGACTGTCTTTCAGTCGGTGTTGTACCTTCCCAGTCATGGATCTACAATACAGTAAACCACCTGCTGTTATCCGGGGCAGGGATTTCATGATAATCATTTCCACGTAGAAAATTACCTTTGTCTGGGAGAACACAGGAGGATTGTCATTTACATCCAGAATGGTAATAAACACAGAGCAAGTGCTGTTGAGACCTGGAAACAGAAACAGGGGAGCGTTTTAGGATTTCTTGACCAAAAGTAAATCCCTGAAAAAGGAGCAGACACTCTTCAAAGGGTGGTATCTGGGATGCCTTCTGCTGTGTCTACAATACTGCGCTTTTGCCAAGAGATAATCTCATATCTGTATTTAAGCAGAAACCAGGAGAGCAACGTTTGAATGATTTGAGTAGACACGATGAATTAGATTTAAAATATTAGTTCCATAAGTCCAGAATTACCTGCATTTTCTTGTGTGCTTTCATGCATACACCAGACCCATCACATATAGAAAGTATTTTACTTATTATTTTTATTTATTAAAAATAAATGTTTTCCTGCCCTCTCTTCAGTACTCTAAGTCTTTCCCTGCCCTTCCTTGTACTATGTCTCTAGGATATGTGATTGCTCAGATGGGTGCTTTCCTCTGTGGACTGGGGTGTGCTTAACAACATAGTCTACATGTGGGAGGAATCATGGCATGCTAGTTACCAGATGAAATGGAGACCAGATGCTCAGTGGGTCCCCATACACTGACCTGATTAGAGTGCTTTACACCAGCTGAGAATCTGGCCCTTATGTTCTAGGACCTTGGACAAGAATAATTGTCCAAAGAATAATTACCCAATTGTACAAAAGGTATGTAATACTTCTCTGCTCCACAGAATCACAAAATTAAATGGACTGAAACTTCACAGTCCAGCCTGAAAAAGTGCTGGGTGACTTCCCCCTTTGCCATGCCAACGATAAGGCAGGAACCAGCCTGTGGTTCTGACAGACCCGGGTTTCTGCCTCTCTCCTAGAGACAGTAAGCTGGTTCAGTTTCCTGTTCTGTCCCCACTAGTTCAGCCCCTTGTGGGACAGACCTAATGCTCCGCTCACTCTTTGCCTTGTCTGTCTACTTGGCAGCCTACCAGTAGCTACTTTTCCTCCCACCCTGCACAGAGTATGGCAATACCACTATCCTGTACAGAAGAATACAGGGACTCTGACACTCTTGCCCCCTGCACAGGTAGGCTCACAAGTAGCCTTCAATTCAATTAAAGCTTGTTACTAGCAACAAGTTGATGCCCTGGTGTTTTGTTGCTCTTAAATGGCTGTTGCTGTTATATGAAGTGCCATCTGAATACATAGTTGGGAAAATGTTTCCTAGGGAAATATTGTTGCTAGGTGCTGCAAATGGTGATTGATGATATTTCTAAAGTGCCTTGATATCCTCACATGCGATGTTACAGAAATACCACGCATCACAACTTGTGCTGCATGCTGTGACTTGTAGCATCTGGAACAGGAGCTGTAATAGGGCTGTGTCACTGGTGATCACTAGATAATCATCCTGCTTCATCGTAGTGGGCAGAATAATAAATACGTACTCCGAATCCAAATGGCCATGACAGCCATGGGTTATATAGGTGTGTGTGAAGGGCCTGTGGCTAAATAGGTATGTGTGAAGGGCCCACTATATTGAACAGTTACTCCCTAGAATAACAGCCATTTTTTTAACCTATTGCATTTCAGCCCTGGAAGGGGTACATAATATTGTGACAATTTCATGCCATGTGCAATTTGATCACTGTACTGAATTGAGGGAGTGGCAGCTTCAGATGAGTTTCTCTAACATTAGGAATTGTTGTTGCCTGATGATCAACCACTGACCAGAGGCTATGATCTGTAAGCAGACTTACCGCCCTCGTGCCCAACAAGGTCTGCCACTAGAACAAGGAGGTGGTACTGCTTCACAGCACTGGCGTTCAGGCCAGAGTCCTGAAGTGTTACTATTCCAGTTTCATTGCCAATATGAAATGAAAAGCCAGTAGGTGCTCGAGGCTTCTGGCTTAATATTTCATATACAATTTTTGCATTGTTAGTATTTGGGTCATCAATATCTTCTGCCTTGACTCTGATGATCTCACTTCCTGCACACAGGACACACACAAAAAAAATCACTGATTCCCAGTAAAGTAAGGCACCATTACCAAAACAATTAAAAATTGCCTTTGTAAAAGAAATACAAGTCTCGATTGTTAGTTTCCTATAAGAGATGGCCCAATCTGCGAAGATTAGAACCAGATCTAAACATTTCCCAAACTCAGTGTGTTTGGATCTGCAGTTTGGGACAACACCTATTTAATACTCAGAATTTAATAAATATGAGAGTGAATTACAGCCTCATGATGGTGCAACAGAAACAACCATCTAGAAAAAGGAGAACATGAGAAATTATTCTTGTTTTGAGGTGAAAAAAAAGTGAGAGCTTAGTTGGACAAGACCTGCATCATGAAACTGTTCACAAAATGACTTACAGGAACAAGGTCTCCTCCTAGCCTTTCCTTGAAGGTGTGGGTTGTTTTGGCTTGGGGGGAGGGAGAGGGGCGAGTTTTTTTAAAACTAGGTCAACTAGATGAGATGGCCCTTTTGGCTTTAAATCTATGAATATTTTAATTATACTTTCTGCCTCATGTGTAGGCCTGATTAATGGACTTGTCCCTGCAGCTCCTACTCAGGCAAGCCTCTCACTGAAGTCTCTCCTGGGTAAGAATTGCACAGCTGGACCCTAAGCATCATATTATCATCACTCCTGCCAGCCATATGTTGGCCACCATAACAGTTTAACAACCTGTGATGCTGCATAAGGGCAGCTCTTACCTTTGGCTGCGTTCTCTTCAATCGCTACCTGATAAACATCCTGGGTGAAGACTGGCACATTGTCATTCTCATCCAGCACTGTTATCAGCAGCACTAGTGGATCACTGTACAGCATGCCGTCCTGGTTCCCAGCAAAAACTTGAATCTCATACTAATAATATTCAAATTGATTCATAAGAAAATGCATAATTAATCAGCTTTACCAACTTTATTCATTTTAGCAGAACTAAATATTTATATTTTTTCTTAAGGAAAGTCTTGGTGAGTGAAATATGGATGTAATCTATATGATTCTGTAAAGTAAAAGAGAGTTATAAAGAACTGAAACTAAAAGCCAATAGTATTTAGTAGAAAGTGCAGCAATTTCTTTAGAATTATAACAAGGACGTGTCGGCGTCAAATTATACCCACTATTTATCATTAGTATGCTGTATAGGACTTTTTCAGTAAGGTTCTTTCTGGATTACATAAAGCCTTCTCCTTCACTCCTTTTTCCAGCAAAGGTCCTCTGTTTAAACTATCTTCTTCCTTCTCCCTACAGATTGTCCCTCCAGCTGGGGGAAATGATCCATAAAAAATTAATTCTTATGTTACTGTGTGCTGCCTATGGACCATGACAGTGGGTACTAGAAACAGCAGTTTCATTTGGAAAGTAAGGGTATGGACACATGAACATAGTTTTCCATGCTTCAGTTACTCAGTAGTAACTGCTGGTGGGCTTGCTTTTATTCTACTTCACTGACAGCTAAACTACCTGAGCTCAGCTTCTTCTTACTATGGGTTATGAGCATCCAGACAAACAGCTACTGCAGAGCAACTGCTGTCTGGTAAAACCCTTTTGTCCTGTGGTAAGTTTTTTGTATACTGCCCTACTAAGCTTCACCAAAATGTGTTTCTCTCTGTAACATAAGACACAATCACTTCTGGAATAGTGAGTCACTGAGTGAGACCACAATTGCACCCTGTTTAAAAAGTGCACAGGCAACTATTTAGCACTATTCAAATGATAGTATGCCAAAGGTTTATTTTTATAACTGTCTTCAAACCTCATGTCAAAGCTACAAACCAGTTGCATGCAGTGCTCCCAGCTTTTATATGTTCCAGAGATGAGAATCTATAGCTTGAAGTTAAAAACTCATATTGCTGATAGTAAAAAATAGATGCTAGTCACCCAGATGCTGATTTGAAGTCAGTCCAGATATGTGGAAGTCCCAGGGGTCTTTCTATAAATACCTAAGGCCATGTGTTCTCATATCACTGGAAAATCATCAGCTTCTATTCTGCCTCATCTCCTTGGAAAAGCTTGACACTTAGCATTGTGGTCAGGGCATTGCTTCCTATTAACCTAAAGACAAAGGGCCATCTCCTTTAGTTAGGCTGAGCTTCACATCCAAATGGTTACTGGAGGGCAAATTCAGAAGAGACCCCAGAAGGTAATTGCATCCACTTATTGCTTATGCATAGCCATATTCCAGCCCCTCACATCTCTTTGGCTCAGGAACGGTCCCAGGCAGTCATCTATACCCTCTACCTCCATTGAGGATTCACCACTATACAGAATGGTCCATAACCTGCCCCTCTTCTATTCAGTAAGCCAAAGCCTGAACCCTTTACTATTCCTGATGTTTACGGGACTCATTGGGATAATGACTGAAACTAGTATGGCTGAAGATCGCAACATGAGCCCAGTGGGAACAACTGTATGAGCAAGTAGAGGACAAAATAAAATTGGCTCAATAATTCAGATAATATTATTAGTGCCATTATATTATATCTGGATGAAACAAAGTACCAGTGTGCTTTTATTTGGGAAATTAGTATTTTCACCCTCAGGAGTTGAATCTCACTCTTACTTACACTAGCACAGTGCTCTCAGTAGAGATGCACTAGCAGAATCTATTCTTAATAGAAGAGGAAGATTAGTCCAGCGGGTAAAACAAAGAACTGGGTTTACCATAACTCCTGGTTCAGTCATTTTAGGCAGGTCACTTAACCTTACCTCATGCCTTGATTTTCCAGCTGTAAAATGTGTAATAGCATTACCCTACCTCCCTGAGTTGAAGACAATATCCACTGGTGCTTAGCTACTACAGTATTGAGTGCCTTTGTCTCATGCCCTGAAATTTAAAGCACTTTCTTCTTTTTACATATATGCAGTTTTGTTGGTGAATAATTAGCAAGGGAATCTTCCTTCACCACATCTCTAAGTGCATATTAAGGGAGATGTGCTAAAGTTTCTGACTGGTTAATCCCTCCATTCATGCTTACCTCTGCTTGACTTTCTCTGTCTAGCTCTTGTGTCACATAGATGTTTCCTGCTGGGTCAATTGAAAAAAGACCCTGAGGGAAATTCTCTTTCAGAGAGTAATGGACTTCTCTGCTATTCCAGTGAACCTGGAATCAAGGGAACAAACATTCACACAAAGGAGAAGCACACCAAGTTCCAAGGAGCAACCATAGCAGCAATATTGAAATGCTGTCGTTCCATCCCCAAAAAGTGCACTGAGGACATGAGTTGGTCCCAGTGAACCCCTGATCATCACCTAAAGCCACCAGCACAATAATGATACCTGGTACCTTTGTTAGCATCCCCAGAAGAGATAGGAGAGTGACTAGACATAGAAAATGAACAACCCTCCCACCTCTAAACTCACCCATTCAGTTCAGTGCAAAGTGGGGTAGTTTTGTACTATTGCCACCCCTGTTTTTATCTGTTTGGATAATGAACAGAGAATGCTTTTCTACGGCTGTATCAGCCCAGCACCTTTCACAAATATCAAATTCATCTTTTCAAGAAGGTAGATCAAGGGGTGGGAATTGGAGAAACCAGCACTGTTCTGACCATGTAGCCCAAGTGTAGTAGCTACAACTGCCATTAAAGCAGATGTAGCTAAAAAGCAAGCTAATGAAGTTTGCCAAAAAAACCTTATTTATATTTACATTATCTGAAAATGCTAGAGATGTGGTTTGCTACGACAGCATGACTTCATGAATCAAAAATATTGGGCTGTAGTCTCATTTCTGTCAAACTCATGGTATGTCCATTAACAAGCCACTTATAGCTTGTTTTTTTTCCAAATTGAGCATCTCCTTTTGAATCTAATTGAGGCTGTAAGTGCTCATCACTTGTGAATGTCAGGCCATCATTAATGCCTGTGCTACAGTTCCTGTAAAATGGACAACATTCTTGCTTACCTTCTGCCTGCAAATTTTGAATGCTTGTTTATGAACGTGTTTTGAGACCCTTCAGTAAAATGCATTTTAAGATCAAATTGAGATTCTGGCTGCTGACAAGAGATTCCAAATACCCACCATATCCCAGCCAGAAACAGTTGCATAATTCAAAATGGCTAATAATGTTTCAATTGCTAGCCAAAAATAACTTAAGCTGAAACTTTGGGACAGACTTCCTTTAAGTTACATAGCTGTATATTCTAACAAGCCAAAACAAAATCAAATCAGCAAAAAGTGTACCTGATATACTTTGCCAAAGCAAAAGTTAAATTGTTTTCAGATTGATTTAAATCCAAAATTAAATTACTGGAGCTAAAAATACCTACAACATCGCACTGGTGAAAAGCAATAAACAATTTTAAGGGAGTTATTATAAGGGCAGGTGAACAAGCAAACTCAGAGAAAATTATAACTGCATTTTTTACTGTTGTCATGGAAATGTAGCTACAAACACTTGTGTTTAGACTGTGCAGCCCGGATGAAATATAGCCTGTCAGTTGTTCTTACAAGACATAAACCCTTTCAGCTCCATGGGTGCAAAACAGTTCCTAAGAAGGAGAAAGTAGAAGGTAACTGTTATAAATGGGATGTGTGTAATACTTCATCAGGTCTCAAAATAACAGAAGCCATTATGGAGGCCTCATGATAATTTAAACATCTGCTTTGTTTATGTTAGCACTAATGTGTTTCTTGGGTGACTTTGTTTAGATTTGGTGCCTCTTAAGCCATATGACTGTATTCCCAAACTATGCAGATGCAGTCACGTGAGCGCAAAGCTCCCTTACTGCACTACTTGACTTGCCACAAGGGACAGACTGCAATCCGTGAGCTAGGCTTAAAATAAGGACGTTATTTTAAGCAACCTTTTTTAGTTTCCTCTTCATCCTCTCATTCCTGAGGGATTCCCTTTGGAGTTCCAGTAAACAGAACAACAACAGGTTTCTGGACATTAGACTACGCCGTCTTTCTGTTATTGCTGGAATAGGGAGAGCTTTACTGGCAAGTCAGGCAGGTTTGGACAAAAAAAGCAGGGACAATCCAGCAAGATGAGAGCTTTGTTTTTGTAGGGGGATGAATGGAAAAGTCTGGTATTGAATTGTAAAACTCAGTGACACAAATAAATAGAAACTTTAGCCTGTGAAACAGGAGCGTAAGTGTTTTTAATACTGGATGAAACACATGTTTATCTGCCATCACTTAAGATCATGTGGCAATAATGCTTCTTGCACTCCCAATTAACATCGGCCTGCTTTTTAGAGCATCCAGACTACTGCAACCTGCCATTAATATGGAAGTTACAGACCATGCCTGTGCTTCTTCAGGTGCATATGTGAGCAGAGTACTGATGGAAGCCGTCATTCATGTCTCTAAAGTTGAGCCTAAGAGTTTGTAGGATCAAAGCCCAGCTTATGACTTCTCTGAAACAGCTAAAAGAGCTGTGCAAACACTGCTGTCCTGAGTCTCCTGCTTTTGCAAACTGCCCTCTTCACTCACCTGTGAAATGATTTTTGGATAGGTCACATTCAGGTTTTCTTGAAGGAGGACAGGACTTGGGGCTATCCAAGTGTTCTCCACAATTGTAATTTCCACTGTTGCTAGGGCACGATACCCCAGAGACTGATTTCCCAGATCTTTGACTTGCACAATTAGTTGATAATTGCTGACCTCAGATGAGTTTAATAAAGAGCTACCTACAAAATAAGAGAACCTAATCAGCTATATTTTTACATACCGCTTTTGCAGGCCTTGTAACACCTCCCAAGTAAGAGAGATGCACCTCCCAAGGAAGAGAGATGCGCATTTACTGCATGTATCCTGTGCAGTGAAGGTCCATTCTGTTAGAAATGTATTCTAGACACATTATGAACAAAACTAAAATTAACCTTTCCTTAAACCTGTAGGCCTCATTTCACCTGAACCCTTTTTGTTTTGGGGTCCTTGCTGGGTTTGACATGCATATTTTAACTGATAATTTAAAACAGAGCACTTATATAAGTGAAGCAAATGATTCCTGGCTCTATGCTGTCCCCCCAGTTGGTCCCGATGTTTCCTGAGCGTTCCAGTGACCTCTAGTCTTTATCTACAATGGAAATAAGTGCTCTCTTAAGAGATGAGCCATGACTATTTTTTAAGGCAGCTCTTGAACCCTTCTCTCATGGAAACATTTAGTGTTACTATCTTAGCCTTGGGTTTACCTTCAAGTGCACTTTAGATACTGCAGCAACTGACATCTAGTATTTGAAAATGTAATAAGAAATGCAATAAGTAACATCAAAGACCAATTTCTGACCACAGGACTTGCCTTTGCACACTTATGTGCACTTACTTCATGCCTATAGCAGTACCATGCATAAGGGACTAATTAATCATCGCACCTCCATTTGTAATGTAGACAAACATTTGTGTGCCTTTTTTTAACATCAGTGCATCTTAGCAGGGTACTGAAAGTCAGACTCCACCATTTTTTTCTGTTTCATCCTGTTGTTGTTTGCTAGATATTATATTTAATTCTTGTGTTTTGAGGGAATTTTGCTCTACAAATATCTATTGGTTAATTAAAAATTAATGTAAGTTAATTAAAATTGCAAAACATTGTCTTTGGTTGGACAGGTTTTTTGGCAACACGTGGCAATTATAACAAAAAGAAAAGTCTGTGACAGCAGATCCTTGTAAGATGACACTCATATCCTTTTGCTGTAATAGCATGTATAGAAAAAAGCTCTGGAGCTGGATATGTTATTGTGGATGAGGAGGAGACATTTATCCCATTATAGGCTTCTCTTCCCAACATTTACATCATTCAGTTTTCTTCTAGGATTTCTTATGAATGTTGCTTTTCCTTTGAGTCAATTGGGAAGGACTCCATTGATATTAAATAATAGGCACAGTTTGTGCCATGAATCAAATCATGGGTTTGGGAAAATCTGTAGATTGATTTAATCTCTTATCCATTTGTACTGCCTTTATTAAGTTGCACTTTCCCAAGTGATCTATGGCTGTTGCATTCACATGGACTCAGCCTTTAGAAAACCTCACATCCAGTGCACAGTGATGGCAGGTGCACAAAATGAACTTCAGAAAGACCTTTCATTGCACAAGAAAACAATGACTACAACCTGTCATTATTGATGATGCATGGCGTGGGTGCACACAAAGCTTCTGGCTGTATATTTCAAGGATAACAATGTGCAAGTGCCCAGCTCCATTTTACAGTCTGCAACTTCAGAAAAACCTACCACAAAGTAAAACTTAGTTGCACACAGAAAAGATTATAATTACAAGTCAGGCAGAGAACTGTGAGACCAAAAGGCTTCTTGCAGAATGATGGCAATGTCATTTGGTGGCCCAAGTGAAAGGCGGTATATTACCAACTGAGGGTGGGTACAGACATTACACTTAATGTGCTTTAAGCATGCAGAAAGCACTTTATAGCTATAACAGAACAGACATTCATGGCATAGAAAGTGTTTTAAAATGGTGTATACTGCTCTAAGGGCTCAGACAGAAGTGCAGCTCACTGAGAAAACTTTGCAGGAAGTGTTCTGACTTACAGCAATCCCGCTTCACTGTAGTGTGGGTCCAGGGAAGAGGGGAATCTACCTTCTGGCTGCAGCCTGCAGCCAGTTTCACCAAGGAGTGGCCCTACCCCCTACCAGCCTGTGCTGCTTTCAGAATGCAAGGGGGAAGGGAGCAGAAGGATCTTGTTCTAGGGGATCTGCAGCCAGCGCTAGAGGGGGGAGTGGGTGAATTGAAGCATCCCCACTCTCCAGCAAGAGCTGAAAAAAACCCAGACCAAACTCCCCCTACTCCCTTTCCCCACTTTTATTTGGATAACAGCTCGAGCACAGAGGGCACGTGGGGTGGGGGGTGGGGAGGCATGGGAGGGCATGTGCCCCCCCCCCGGGGGGGCGGGTGGCGGCGGGGGGGCGCGCGCGCGGGGGGGGCGGGGGGGGGGGGCGCGGGGGGGGGGGGGGGGGGGGCGCGGGCGGGGGGGGGGCGCGCGGGGGGGGGGGGGGGGGGGGGGGGGGGGGGGGGGGGGGGTGGTCTGCAGCCATTCACTTGTGTTTGGTCATGGCTATAGACTGCTTTCTGTGGCCGGATCAGGTGAATATTGTCATTTCTGTCTGAGCCCTAAATTAACCCAGGATGAATGTGTACTAACCTAAAGCACTTTCTGTTAGAGCACATTATCTATGACAGATCCTATTGAGGGTTAAGTTAAAATGCAATTATTGCTATCCCAGGCGGCATTGCACAGGGCTGTGCTCTAGCCTTGGGCAGCATTCCTGTGCTACGCTTGAGTGCAGGGCCAGTCCTGCCCACAACCCCTCAGCTGTCACTGGCTGGCATGCTGCAACCCAGGGCAGGACAGAGGGCTGTGGGGGAAGGAGACTGGGATCTCCTAGCACCCATTCCCACCAAGCTGAAGTGCACCACTGCTTGGCCAGGGTGGGTCTACAGGGGAAGGGCTCAGAGGCCTCCCTCCTGTCCCCGCAGCAGCAGTGTGCTACTGCCTGGCTGGGGTTGCTGCAGGGGCACAGACCCCAGAGCCCATCATCTGTAGCAGCCTTGATTGGGCTACACCTACTGCAGCTGCTGGCTGCAGCTGTCAAGAGATTGTTGTGGGAGGGGCGAGAGCTCCCCCCAACAGGCCTGGCCTATCCCCAGTCCCAGCCAGCCAGTTGTGGGGGCTCATAGCTCTGTTCACCCCCATTTTTCCTCCAGCCACTGCTGGCAATTGCCAGTTGGCAGGAGGGCTAGGCTAGAGAGAGGAGCTGCTCTGGCATCCTCCTGGGAGGTATGTGGGAGTGCCCCCAGCAGCCCATGTGGGCAGGCTGCAAGCCCCTCATCAAGCAGCGAACAGCTGTTCAGTTAGCTCCCACTCTAACTTACTGTGCTTTGTGTAAAATACAGTAAGTTAGAGTGCTTCCACCAGGGGCTTTTTAACGTCTGTACTTAGTTATCCTGAAAGCCTGGGGATGGGTAGACTGGTAAAAGGTCAATGCAACTTTATCAAGATCATAGTGGAGTGCCACTAAATTGAGTCATACCATGGGTTTAGATTGTCACTCCTTAGATGACTTAAAAATGGAAACAGACTCTGCAGAAAACTTTTTCTTAAGATGTGGAAGGTAACAGTGACTTGTCTATATACAAAACCTGAAGAAGAAATTCTGTAATGGGTTGGTTACTTCAGACTATTACGTTTTTAGTAGGTAGGAATTTGACCCTCTAAAAGGTTTTTCAGTGGAATACCTTACCTGTACAATACAGTTTCATATGCAATGAGAGTTTTCAGACTCTCTGGGTGCATCTACATGTGCAGCGGACTGCACAGTTGTTACTAAACGACTGCGCAAGAATTAAATGACTGCCCAGTAACCGGCATTACTACGCAGTCCCATTGCTGCATGGTTATTTTTAGCTGCTGTGGTACAGTAGTGTTGCCATCACAGTCCTGGTCTCCTCACCTCAAAAAGGATATAGAAGAACTAGAGAAGGTACAGAGAAGGGCAACAAGAATAATTAGCAGTATGGAAGGTCTTCCATATGAGGAGGAGGTACTAAAGGGACTAAGCCAGTTTAGAAAAGAGACATTTGAGGAGAGACATGATAAGCATTTGCAAAATAGTGAAGAGAAAGTAAAAAGGGATTTATTATTTATTGTCTCCCACAATACAAGAACTAGGGATTATAAAATGAAACTCATAGGTAGTGGGTGTGTTTACATGTGCATTAGATCTGGGAGCAGTTTACTTGTGAGTAAACACTCCCAGGCAGGTGTTCACACGTGCAGGGAAGTGGGAGCAGATATACTGCTAATGGCAGGAAACTGCAGTGAGCCCCTGCTGCCACCATGGGGAGGTCTGGGCTCCCCCAGGTGCTAGCCCAGGGCCTAGGAGAGAGCATAGGGCCAGGAGACAGCTGTGTCCTGGCTAGAGCTGGGACATTGCACCCTGCCCCTGGACAGGACTAATGTCCCCCTATCTCAGCAGTAGAGAGGACCAGGTCCCAGTTCCTTGATCGGGGCAGGGGACTTGGAAAGAGCTGCAGGGGAGGGGTAGGTCCAAGCCTCCTACCCTGAACTCACCTTGCTAGCTGTCCCACCAGCAGATCGGGCCAGGGGGCTGGGACCTGCTCCACCCCTACAGCTCTTTCCAAACCCTGTGCCATCTGGGACCTGCCCCTGACTGGGACAGTGCTTAGCCCCCACTCCTCACTCGCAGTGTGGTGGCTGGAAAGCCTGTTCCCCACTCAGCTCCACGATCACTTGGAACAGGCTTCCCAGCCCCTGCCCGCAGGGAGTTCCCAGTACCAGCTTTGCGGTTGCGGGTCCAATGCTGGGAGATCCCTATCTCCCACAGCCAGCTCCGTGACTGTGGGGCCAGCGCTGGGAGATAAGGATCCCCACCTTCTGGGCTCCCGATTGTGATGGCGAAGTGGAGGCTGGGAGATAAGGATCTCCCAACCCTGACTCCCGAATCGCCATCTCAGAGCAGGGGACTTGGAGCTCCCTGCTGCCAGGGCAAGAGGATATAATCCCTGCCTGGACTCCACTAGCAGAGCCTGCCCTGGCAGTAGGCAGCTCCTGGAGCAAGGAACAATCTCCCACTCCCTGCTGGCCAACCAGGAGCAGCTTTGCTCCCAGTCAGGCATTTACACGAGCGCTACTGCACAATAACTAATCACAAGTCAATTTGCTACTTGCATTTGCTCTGGTAAACTACACTACTGCCCAGTAAAGCATCTCCTATAGATGCACTCAGTAAGTTTAAAATGAACAAAAGTAAGTTTTTTTTCCACATGCATGTAATTAAGGTATGTAGCTCATTCCCCCCAGATGTTGTGGAAGCCGGTAGTTTAGCTAGATTCAAAAAGGGATTGGATAAGTTCTTAGAAGAAAGAGGCATCTGTAGCTATTGTGCCTGGGAGATAGAATCACAGAAGTCGGGTCGGGAGGGACCTTGTAGACCTTCAGGTCCGACCCCCTGCCTGGGCAGGAGGGAAACTGGGCTCAAATGACCCCAGCCAGGCATCGAGCTGCTTCTTAAAGACCCCCAGGGTAGGAGCCAGCACCACTTCCCATGGATGTTGGTTCCAGATCCTAGCCGCCCTGACTGTGAAGTAGTTCCTATGGATGTCTAATCTGAACCTACTCTCCAACAACTTGTGGCTGTTATTCCTTGTTACTTGGTCCCCCCTAGTGAGTTTATAGACGGTCACAAGGTCCCCCCTCAGCCTTCTCTTGTGAATGAGAGATACACCCTCTCAACTAGAACTTCATAGACCTTCAATGCAAGCGAGAGAGGAACAGCAGGGAAAACCCCTAGTCATACACAGTTCACTCTCCCTTTCAGCATCTGCTCTCAGCCCCTGTGTGCACCTATGGTCTGACCCAGAAAATGGCAATTCTTAAGTTCTTACGTAACCAACTTCTGTTGGATTCAGCTTTCAGAACCATAATTATTCAAATACTTCAGCACAAACAAGGCAACACTTCAGAGCTTTACCTTACCTTCTGCAGATAAAAAAACAGCTCCTGTCCTTGAGTTTATTTCGAACATGTTCTCTGAGGGTTGGCTTGGAGTTTGAGTGAGTATTTTATATTGTAAATCAGCATTTGGCGTGGAAGGGTCATCCAAGTCAATGGCACTCACATGCACGAAAGATGTTCCTGGGTTTAGAAAGATTGCAGATTGGGTTTGGGTGGCACAACTATCTGTTTTAAAGCATCCTAATTCACCAAGAAAAATACTTTCCATGGCAGCATTTCAATTCTCTTTCTATAGCTTAACTCTTCATGTCTGGAATAAATAGAAGTCTGTGGTACCTATAGAGATGTAATGTGTCACCTGTTTTTTCAGTTGAAGGGGACAGATTACGTGTAGTGTAGATAATTTCCCTCCTTGGTTTGTTTAACTTGGCTTTGGGTATTGATGCTAGTTTAATAGTTTCTCTTAGAAATGTAAGTTTAGACTCCTACACCACTTGAGTTTTCAAATCCCACAGCTGCCTCAGATGCCTATTGCCTATGAGGCGTAATAAGAAATACTTTGCGGCTATGCAGCACCTTCCGAGGCATTCAAAGGTCTGTGTAAATGGGGTGTTAAGCCTAACAACATCCCTCAGAGTCATCACCCTCATTTAATAGGCATGCTAGAGACATTGACTCTCATGATATCTGGTGTTTTTTCTTGAAGCACCAACCGCTGAAGCTCTGTGATTAGGTGAGACTCTCACATTTCCGTGAAAAAAAAAAGAACATTTCTCTGGCTCCGAGGCCTCAGTACCTCTTTAAAGCTTCAGTTGCAAGGTCATTTCTTCCCCAGTTCCTAGTGGTTTAGTCAAGGAGGCTGCCTCTTGGTTCAGGTATTGTAGATGCTGCTTACAAACCACATGGGTCTTGCTCTGGGAAAGTACAGGACGGAGAGAGCTCTTCACGGGTTAAGCTCACTTTAGCGCCTGGCCGCAAGTTGGCAGGTCAGTGCTAGCTGGGTGCAGATGGTCAGTGTGCTGCGTTGTGGCAGCATGTGACAGGCTGACTGAGGGAGGCCTTCGATGCGTATATATGCCCATCAGTACCACAGTTTACCCTACAGAGGTGCAAAACCGAGACAAAATACAGGAGCATTTGGTAGAAATGTGAAGGGTGAGGGACCTTTGTGTAGTCTTCTGCACCATTTATGCCCTGATTTAGTACATTTAAACTTGTTCTCTCCTGATGAAAATTAAAGCAAAAGTCACAAGGTAACAAAACTAGAGGTATTTGTGCTTTGCAGGACAACACAGACACCCCACTTCTGAGTCCTGTCCTGCCATGACAGAAGTCAGTCGTTCTAGAGATCCCTATTCAGTGGCCTAACTAGGAGACCAATGACTTTGCCTCTTCCAAGAACCAATTTGAGCCTAGCTTTAATGGAGCTATCCTGACCATGGGCAGATCTGGGATTTTGAAAAAATCTGCGGGGTCCAGATGGTGTGCTATATCATCACATATAATGCAACAAGCATTTTTCTCCAGGTAAAAAGAAATTCGTAATAGGCTAGGGACCTTGGGCTGTATTATTCAGTTTAAGCTAAAAGCAAAAACAAATATAATTTTATTACAACATGCATTGATTTACTATATCATATATTATGTAGAAACCCCCCCACAACAAACTAGTTAAAAATAACCAAAAAATGTTGTTTCTTGCATCCTGTTGTCATTAGAATTAAATCTACATTTCATAAAACAAAATCTAGCCTTGAGCATGTTGACAGTGCAATGTTTCACGGAAAGTTATTTCCATACGTGAGTTGATGTTCACTTGAATTAATGTTTCCATACTGAGTTAACTTTTTTAGCTAGAGTTAAAAACAACCTGCAGGGCTATGAAATAAAAGTAGCAAACAGACAGAAGAATTGAAGAAGAGAGATTAGCTTGATTAGCAGAACGGCAAGACTTAAAAAAGGAGAGAGGGTATTAACATCTGTCGAATGAAGAGTTTAGAAAAGCAGGTTGATGATAATGACCCATGAAGTCAACTGAATAGATATCAAAGTGGGGTATGCGTGTACCACTGCCCCCCTTCCTCCCAGATCTGCCCCTGATCCTGGTTTATGCCAGCTGAGGGGTCACCTGTTCAGTGAATTCTTGTTGCAGTGACCATATTTAATCTGTCCATTGAGTAAGTGAATATAGCATGTTGCATAATCTATCTTTCAGGTGAAAAACATATTTGGAACAGCTTTGGAAAAAATAACCCCTGCCATATGTATTTGGGTATTCTCTCCTTCCTTTTCCATCCTGCGTAGGTATGTGATGTTGTTAGGGTGTTTGTAGATGACACTTTCAAACGGGTTTAAAGCGCATTAAATGCCTTTTGCACTGCTTTAATGGCATTGCTGTTTGCACATTCAGTGGTGTAGTGTGCATTAATTCTGGCTGCTGTAGCATATTTGGTGGCGTAATGCACCTTAAATTTAAAAAAAACACCACTTCAGTTTAGGGCGAATTAAACCTGTGTCATGTACATATGCTATTCAGCACTACAGCTTTGGTGTTCCACATTAGAGACTGCTGCCTTTCAGTAGTGTAAAGCAAAGTTAATCTACGTCCTGCCTTTGTTTTACACTAGTTTAACTGGCATATTGCAAAAATAGCAGGGAGTAAGAATTAGTTTGCAGATCACACAATCAGGTACTATTCACAGCATGCTAATTTAACAGTTTCATCATGCTCATTTTGCATGAAAGCACACATAGGGTTTGACCTACATAAAATGGCAAAGCACCTGCCCACTAAACCTTCTAATAGCTGGTTGGCTTCCTTCCCTGATGGATAAACTAAGATAATCTTCCAGTCACATCTTTTCCAAGAGATGAGTGTAGTGTACACTCATCAACCCCGCTCCAGGAGATTCCAGGAGATGAGTGTAGTGAGTATGCTGTATTCCTATAACTGAGTATGCTGTATTCCTGTTACTAGAGTGGGGAAATCTCTTCCCAAATAAGGGTTAAAGTTTGGAACAATAATCGGAAAGTAGAATCAGAAAAACCTGTTAGGTTAAATGCCAGTAATATTATTCAGATTGCAGCAGTACATTTCTCTGCCTGTTTTTTTTTCCTTGGTCCTCGAGTTTTTTGACAAATTGCAGCAAATGACAAGTGCCCATTAAAACTCATTTAGCCTTCACACTCTGAAACCTTTTGTTGCTGTGACATGAGGTTACTTTCACCTCTCACAGTCATATGGAAATGCATGGCAAACCTTTTATAACAGTCTACAATACAAAGAATGCTGCTGTCAAGAGCCTCCTCCTGGGATATGACGCAAAGCAGCATGACCAATGCAACCCAAATGAATGCACTTGCACTTAAGGCAACTACAGATTTGAGATGGAAAGAACTGCAGGTCTTTAATTAAAGGCTTTATCCTTTACACCTGTTTTACACCTTTATAAATCAGTGGCATTCAGTGGAGTTACTCAAAGAGTTTACAGCCATGTCAGAGGAGAATAAGGCCTGAATGGACCTGGCTTTCAGTTCTCTCTCATCTTGTGTCCTGACTGACACCTCTGTTGGCATAAAAACACTACAAATGTTGTGTGGCGGCTTTTTATGTGCCTTTTTAACTCACTTACCCTGCAGGACAAATTAGTGAGAAATTAGCCTCTATATTTAACTTTACCCCTCCTCTGGTAGATGCAGACAAGAATAAGAGGTTTTTAAAAATGTTTTAGCTAATGTGTTACAAGTTTACTGCAGAAAGGATGAGGTGTATTTTAACATGCTCACAGGTAAAGGTGTCCTGCAGGCTGTTCCTTTACGTGTTTTTAATATGTTAAAAAACAACTTGTTCTATCATCACTTTCTATCTTAGAACGAGTTAGTTAGAATGTGTTACCTACCATGCTCTGAAACACCACCTTTTAATCCTAGTTGAGACAAACCCCCACGTGCTGAGAGTCTTAAAGTAGGGGGGGCATCGCTCCTGCTTTAGGTGCCCTTGGACATTTGTAGAGTAGTGCAGGTGGCAGTAAGAGTTTAGTATACATCCTAAAGCCACTCTTGTGCCCAGTAGAGATACTGGGCTAAATCAAGCTTTCACCAGTTTATGCACTGTTGCTATTCCATTGTATCCTGGCATATTGCTTGGAAGGTAACTCATTCCACTGCTGTTCCTGACTTTTAAGGGTAGATCTTCAAGGAAACTTTTTACCATGTTTGTGGTAGCAACCAGTTGTGATCCTGATTTAGGTTAATGTGAGGAGATGGCTTAACCATTTTCATACCATTCTCGATATGAAAAGTCCCAAAACTAAATCTGGTACCATTACAAAAAAAATCTCTTTATCACTTTATACTCAGCTATGCAATAACATTTGATGTTTAAAAATACGTTGGGAAGTTTATCTATAAAACTAATGATAGAACAGTCCAGCTTCCAAGATAGGCTCCTTTTAGCCTGCTTATCTCCTCCCTGACATTTCACTACTGAGCATCAGTGAGCAGGAAGCTTTGTACTGACATCTGAAAGCAACTCTCCAGCAGCAGTGTGCAAAAGGCTATGGAACAAGCAGTCACATGGTTTCTATATTTTCTCTCTTGTTTACTGCATGCATATCGCCGAATGGCAAATAAAAAGAATGCACTAATCCCAAAGAGTAAGGCACTCAACTTCTCACATCCACACATATGGTTGTGGTTATCTCTGAAGGGGGAAGCCATGTTGTATTTGTTCATGTCTGCTCAAGCCCCCACCATCTTAGGAGAGGAGATAATTTCCAAGTCATTTTTAATGAAAACACAATGCAATAATACAAATGGATGATCTTAAAAATGGAATGCTTGATCCAGTTTACTAAGATTAGCACGAAAACCCTTGGCATGTTTTAAGTGGGAGGAAGACAAGTGAAGATGAAATCTGCCTTTCCATAAGGAGTCAGGGAGATCATTATTACCTTGCTTTGTCCCTTTGCTGAGAATCCCGGAAAATACCTCCTCTGTCAGGACTGGCATGTTGTCATTTTCATCTTTGACTGTGATCGTTATGGTTACAGGATTAGACACTGGCTGCTTGTCTTCATCTTTTGCAATGACCTGATTTTAAAACAGAATGCTTTTATACATGCATTTTTACTTTTCACTTTTAAAGGCTTGTGTGAAAATATGACTACTGGCTTTTTCAATCTATGACAATATCCCAGGAGGAGGCATAGGAACCTTCTAGTGAGCAGCACCATGAAATTAGAGTAGGGTAAGAGGTAGTGCTATTGTAAAGCATTTGCACTGTATTGTGTTTGTAAATTTGTAACGATCCTGGTTCAGTGTTGGAAGAAAGTGTGATTCTTCTCCACTGTCACATGATGGTAAACTTAACATGCTGTTTCGGCACCAGTCAGTTCAGCTTTCCTAGCGACAGATCTGCTATGCATTTCTTCAGCAAAAAGAAACAAAAGGGGTGCAGAGGGAGGGAAAATGACTCTGACTCTGGGCAGCTAATTTTTCTTCCTTTGTGGAAGAGCTGGAATCTTGTTGGAGTGTTGTCCCGGAAATATGCAAAAAGCAGGTCCTTTTCCTGATATCTTTTATTGGACCACCTGTAGATTTAGGAGAAAGGCTAAACAGGATGCTCCGTCAGCTTAGACAGTGCAGAATGGGATGGCAGAGTGAAGATAATGTCCCATCCCCAGGCCTTTCAGGCTGTGTGGGGCTATTGTCAGTACAGTAGTATTGATCCTCCAAGGAGCATAAGGTCTGAGATTGTACCTGTTTCTGGTTGGAGGGGTGGAATGAAAAAGTGTCTGTTGTCCTTCTGTGTACCCAGACACAGTAATACTACACGTCACCCAACCAGGGGGAAGAGCTGAACCGGGACTTCTCAAGTCAGCTCATGGAGGCAGTTAAGTCAAGGGACATGGTCATCATGGGTGACCTAAACTACCCAGACATCTGCTGGGAAGAGCAGTCAGCCTGGTCTGACCACTCACATAGGTTCCTAGCCAAGCTACAGGACCTCCATCTAACCCAGGTGCATAGTCCACCAGGGGAAATGCCTTGTTGGACCTGGTCCTGGCCACAGGCAATGACCTGGTGAGGGGACTGCGGGTGCTCGATCACCTGGGCGACAGCGATCATTGCCTGCTGGAATTCAGCATCCAGCGCAAGGTGTCAAAGGCCTGCAGCAAGGCAACAGCCCTAGATTTCAGGAGGGCGGGTTTCAATGAGGTAAGGAGACTAGTTGGGGAGGCATTGAGGTCCTGGAGGGAAGGGAAGTTGGGTGTCCGAGAAGAGTGGTCGTTCCTTAAGGAGATGATCCTCCAAGCCCAAAGGGTAACAATCCCCACACAGATCAAAGGGGGCAGGAGTGGTCAAAAGCCCCCAGGTCTCACCAAAAGCATCCACAAACATCTCAAAGCTAAAAAGGAGGCATATACCCAATGGAAAGGGGGGCCATCACCAAGGAGGATTATACCTCTATTGCCCGAGACTGTAGGGGGGCTGTTAGGAAGGCTAAGGCTGAGATGAAACTGGGACTAGTGCCCCAGATCAAGGACAACAAGAAATCCTTTTTTAAATACGTAGGGGGTAAAAAGAAGGTACCGGGTAATGTAGGGCCTTTGCAGAACACACTAGGAAATCTGGTGGTCACACCAGATGACAAAGCTAACCTCTATAACAATTTCTTTACCTCCATCTTTTTGTCACCCCTCTCCCCCATAGGTCCCAGGGGAGGTGCAGCCACGCTCAGGGTCAGTGAGGACCTAGTCAGGGAACTTCTGGTGGGACTGGATGTGTTCAAATCAGCTGGTCCTAATGATCGCCACCCCAGAGTGCTGAGGGAATTAGCAGAGATCATTGTGGGACCCCTGGCACAGCTTTACGAGCACTCATGGTGCTCTGGCAAGGTGCCAGAGGACTGGGAAAGGGCCAATGTGGTCCCCATTTTCAGAAAAGGGGGGAAGGAGGACCCAGGAAACTACAGGTCCATTAGTCTTATCTCAGTCCTGGTGAAGCTCTGAAAAAATTATCTAGGAGCACATCTGTGAGGGGCCAGCAGGGGAGATCGCGCTTAGGGGCAGCCAACATGAGTTCATCAGAGGCAGGTCCTGTCAGACCAACCTAATGGCCTTCTACGACCAGGTCACAAAATCCTTGGACACAGTTGTCGCAGTGGATGTAGTCTTTGTGGACTTTAGGAAGGTCTTCAGCACTGTCTCTTACCCCATTCTAATTAAGAAATTAGGTGACTGTGGCATCGATGCCTACACAGTCAGATGGGTCACTAATTGGCTGGAGGGCTGCACTCAGAGAGTGGTGGTGGACAGGTCTTTTTTGACCTGGAGGGATATGGGCAGTGGGGTCCCCCAGGGCTCAGACCTCGGGCCCACTCTGCTCAACATCTTCATCAGTGACTTGGACAAGGGGGTAAAAAGCACCTTGTTCAAATTCGCGGATGGCACTAAATTGTGGGGAGAAGTGGGCGCTTGGCCCAGCATCCTTTCCTGCCCATGGCAGGGGGTTGGACTTGATGATCTGCTCAGGTCCCTTCCGACCCTATGAACTATGAAACTATGAGCAAGAGCAACTAGGCTCGTTGACTGCTTGGGAGTCTATGAAATGATCATTCTACCTTAGAGTGACTCCAGTGGCATTAACATCACCAAATCCCTGTACAGAATAAGTAAATTCTCTGTCTATGGAAAACAAACTCAGTGATCAGCCCCAGTGGGAGGAGGTCCCTATATTAGGGTGAAGGGCATTAGAAAAACAGCATGGGAAGTTAGATACATGTCTAGTTTCTGTAGGTGAATAAATAGAAGCTTATTTCCTCAGAAAGGCAAGATAAGGTGCTGAGCAACTGTAGTTCCATTAGAAGTCAATGAGAGTAAGAGGTTCACTACTGGAATTCAGCAACCCTCAAAATTTGGCCAAAGCAACTGAAGAAGGTGTTACAAAATGTAAGATGCTCATCATGCTGGTAACTCTTTATAAAGGTGCATATGTTAAGGTTTAGACTGTGAGTGGGGCTCTGTAAAAAAATCTCCTTAGGTGCATCTACACATGTACTTAACTGCACAGTAGACTAATTTGTTGCAATGTAAAGCGTCACAGTCTACACATGCAATGCTATTAGACTACACCAAACTAACATCCACTGCTGTAAGCTAGTCTGTCTCTATACTAGCTCTGTACTAGTCTCTGTACTAGTCTCTACCGTCTCTAATGTTCACTGCTGTAAGCTAGTCTGTGCTGTCTCTGTACTAGTCTCTGTACAGTACTAGCTTACAGCAGCAAAAATAACTGCCCAAACGTATGGGTAAATTCTGACCCGACCATATAATGAACCAGTCAGCCCAGTCAGCAGGGCCCCAAGCTCCTGTCTGCCATCTACCGATGGGGCTTCACTTTTTGGGCACTCTTGTGCCGCAGCCAGCCCCTCTAATGCCTGAAGCCATGACCCAGAGTCCAGGGCTGGCCTCTGCCAAACCAGCTGCCACCCCAGGGCTGCTCCAGCCCAGCTCAAACTGCTGCAGTCCTCGACATGTGTGTATCCTACACCTGGGAACAGCTGACTGGCACAAACGGTGCTGGAGTTCATTTCAGCTAATTAATTGTATTGTAGATGCATCCCCTCTGAATTAAACCAAACAAGACTAGATTGAGTGCATTTAGTCTGTACGTGAGTGCTTTTGATTCAAAGAAAAATGACATGCTTCCTTGGAGGCAGTGGCTAGGAGGTGGCATGAGGAAAGCTTTATGCTTTCTAAAGTTATAATCTGCCTGTCATAAACACCCATAATTATCAGCTACCAATTTCAAACATGGACCTAAAGTTTAAGCAAAGTCTGACATCTGTCTGACATCTCTCCCTCTTACACAGGCTGAGTGTCCAATGGAACCTATCACCAAAAACCCCTTGTTTCTTACATATTTCCTGGACTATCACAGTTCCAACACCCCATGCCCAAAGTTAAACCTTTAACTCGGTCTCTTGGCCTTATTTTCAGAGGTGCCAAGTCTTCACAGTTGCCATAGCCTTGGTACCTGTTCACTAGTGCATAGCACACAGGGTGTGGTTTGCATGTTCTTGCTGTTACAGTGGAACATATGACAATAACATAAGGCAGCTTGGAGATATGCAGTACGGCAGCAAAAGAGGGATGGGACTGGTCTGGTTGGCATGTCTGATACCTGAAGCGTGTAGAAAGCTTGTTTCTCCCGGTCCAGGGGTCTCGTCACATACAGAATCCCAGACTCTGGCTCTATTCCAAATAGTCCTTCTTCATTTCCAACCAGCTGAATGTTTGCCCGACCATCAACAGCAAGGTTTACCTGATGTTGAAAATAAAGCATGTGAGGGAGAGTCTTAGTGCAGAGTGAAAGGGTAAAGAAGTATTTTGCTCCTAAGAAGTGCATCTTATTTGCCAAACAGGACTTCACAGATACTCCCTCTCAAGTCACAGTGCTTGAGATGGTTACAGATGAACATTAAGGACCATTCATTGCCCCCAGTTTGTGCTGAAACTCTGGTGATACTAGCTGGAGTGCACTGCCAGGAGTGGCCCAAGGATTTGTGGGCCTTGTGAGAGGTAATGCATATGAGGGCCACAGGGTGATTTCCCCAGAAGAGTAGTCCATTCATAAAACATACAGAAGCTGGTGGGTCTTTTACCCCCAGAGGACAGAAGTGTTAAGTAGGAGAGGTTTGAGTGAATTTGGCAGGGGGAGACAGCTAAATCTCCCTGTTTCACTTTCAATGTGCAAGACCATTATGAAGCGGCAGGGGAGAAATGTATGTGGGCGTACTGAGCACTTACAGAAGTTACATCTTTCACAGGATAAGCCTCCTAAAGGTACTCTACAGCCATAGCATAACAAATGTTCACAGCTGCAGAGTGCATTTAAAATGGTTGATCGTACAAAAATTTAACCCGCATCTGATGAAGTATCAGACGAGGCGCAGTACAGCAGAGCACCTTGGAGAAGCTGTATACAGGTTCTATGTGAAGGTTAATTTTGGGCGATTCTACTTGTATCCCATGCAGCTTTGCAGGGCTGGGCTGGTGCTCTTGGCCCTCAGCCACATGGGTGCCCTTGGCCCTCAGGGCTGTCACAGAAAGGAGACAGTCTACTCCCTGCACAGTGGGGGAAGGGAGCCCCCTCTGCAAGGTGTGCCTCCCCCAGCTACCCCTGTTGATGTCTTTGGGGGGAGCTGAGCTGGGTCCATGCAAGGTGGGGGTCTCCCTTCCCCCACCCTCTGGCCCCCATGCAAGCACTTTGACAGTGGCAGAGGCTGCCATGGCTGGAGCTAGGGGACAAGGGGGGAAGCATGCCCCTTTCCTCGCATGCCCAGTCTACCTACCCCTGCTGGGTACTTGGGGAGAACCAGGCTGGGCCCATGAGGCAGGGGGACTCCGTTCTTTCCCTCCTTGCCCAGCTCCAGCTCGGGGCATGGCAATCTCTGCTGCTGTCAAGATGCTTGTGCAGTGGGTGGTAGGGTTAGGAGCCTGGCTCTCCCAAAGACCTCAGCAGGGGTCGTTGGGGGGTCACTCCTGGGAGGCTGCTAGAGCACCCCCACCTACTGCCCTGGACCAGTGCAGGAAGGCTCGAGCCCCCCATGCAACTAAATTTAACATCATTTCATACTGCTCTGTTATTGCTATTACTACAAATAATAATGTCTTAATAAGAACAGTAATGCTTAACTCTTACTTAGCCCTTTCCATCCATAGGTCTCCAAGTACAGAGTTTAAAGCCTAAAGGCACAAACATGATACAAAATACAAATGGTTCATTCCTGTAATACTTACTTAGGCAAAATGTCCTATTGATTTTAATGAAAGGTTTGCCTGGGTAAGAGTTTAAGGTTTCAGCCCTGTTGCTGGAATGTTTCCAGGCACGCACAAAAGCTTGTAAGATAACTTACATCAGGAAGAGGCAGACTGATGTCCAGTGAAAAAGCGGGTTCACTCTTTCTTCAGATATTCCAACCAAAATCTTGGGGTGGATTTTCAAAGGCCCACCAATAATACATCCATAAATATTTGCAGACATATATGTTTCTGTGCATGAAACTTGAATTTGCATGTGTAGCTGAGCAATTGGGTATTCAAACAGGTATCAGCCTGTTGGTACCTTTTCTGCATGCAAATCTTGGGGGAGGTTGCTTGTTTGTTTGCCTATTTATTTTTTGTTGCTTTTGTTTGGGGGTTTTGATGTCCTCTGAAAAATGTGGTCCTTTAATATTTTTATTTTAAATACAGTACCTGGTACCACCGCATTTATCTGTTCATTCAGAAGTGTCAGTTCTGAAAAGTGGTGCTGCTGCTATTAGTAGCCTCAGCATGATTTCCCACAACAGTGGCTCAGACTGGAAAATCCCAGTCTTTCAAATTATACTGGCTTTTATCAGTGTTGACTTTTAAGAGTCCTAACTGGTAGTGTAGAGAATGGAGCAATAAAATGGCATGTTCTGTTCAAAGTCAATTTAAGTGCAGACTAATGAGTCACAGAAAACACTTATTAAATGACAGATGGTGCTTGTGACCATGAAGGAAAATGACTTTATTTGTTATTCTAACAGAGAATAGTTATTGAAGTCAAATAGGTTGTTATGAATTAAAAACAAAACCCAGGTGCATTGCTTGTTACTTGATCCTGTTTTGTTTCAGTAATCCAATCTCTGGAGTGGAGTGCAATTTTCTTATTTTGAAATTATTTAACTTTTCATACATACCTGTGCCATTTTTCCATTACTAGGAAATAACCATTCATCAAAAATATACACATTTTATATATTCATCTTAACTAAGTGGGGTTTACACTTACTTATAGCTTTGGATCATCATTTTTGCTTTTCTCATACATTATGCATAGTCTACAGTTAGGCGCTAAAGGAAAATATAAGGTAGACTGGGTCCATTCCTGTTTTTTGAAAATTAAAGGCATAACCAATAAAGACCGAAAATTTGTCATAAACAGAAAAAATGTGGAAATGGTATTGCTGTGTCTTACGTGAGTCTTAGCCTGGGTCTCTCCAGCATTCCCTCTCTTACGGCCCAGCCACTCTACATTTTCACCATCCACTAAGAGTGAAGACTCCTGCAAAGTTCAATCATGGCTAGGCCAGAGGGAAGGCTACAATGCATCCTGGGAGATGTCCAGCCAGGGAGCTCAACCCATAGAGGAAAATGAGGTTGTGAAGCACATCACCTATGTGGTCCCACAGCAGCATTTCCACATGGACAAGTAACCCTCCTATTTTTGGCTAAAAAAATCAGAAATTATTTATGAAATTTTTCAACAAGAATAATTCTTTTCATTTACATTTTTCATGGCAGAAAACATTTTCCAACTAGTTGTCCTATGAATTGCTCAACTCTAGCAAATGAAGATCAGTCTGACCTCTTTCTTATTGTTCACATTGAGCTTCCATGTCCAGATTACTTCACTAACTCAAGAAAGGATTGTAATGGTTAATCAGTTATGAAGCCAATAGCTTGTTGTCAAAGACAAATATATTAAAATCAATATATTTTATCTAGTGATGATGACTATTTTCCATATTTCCTGGGTACTAGCGCTATAATGCTGGGAAGGAAGGAGCATAGATTAGGAAACAGAAAGTGAAGAGTGAAACTCAGTTTGATGTACAGCCAGGGCCGACCCTAGTGGGTGCGGAGCCCCATTAACACCGCACAGGGCCCCTGGGACCCCCACAGAGGCAGGGCACTGGCTCGGGTCTCCCCCATACTTGGGGGGAGGGGTTTCCACGCCTCTTCCACAATGTGGGGCGGAGCCACCAGCACCAGGCAGGCCCTGCAGGAGGCGCTGTGGTCACTCTGTCCAGCTCCACACGGCCCCTCAAAATGCAGACCATGGGGTTATTGCCCCAATTCACCATACCTTAGGGATAGCCCTGTAGACAGCAGAAAGACTTTAAAAACAAACCACCAGTATACAGCAGGTGATTTTCACTCTTGTATGCCAGTTTTCTGCTGGGATAAATCCAATGATTTTGATTAAGTTAGTCATGATTTACAGCAGAGCAAGCGAGAAGAAAATCAGACCAATTAAAGTCTTAGCTAAAGCAGTTTAGACCATCAACATCCACCATCTTGGCAGATGTATGAAATATTATTTGTATTCCTACCTTCTTCAGATACAGAGGGAGTGAACCACCATAATTTTCAGGTACTTCAATATGTTCTTTCCTGCTCATAGGATATACTGTAGATAACAGAGGGAAAACCTGTAGAGAAGGATTAAGCCTCTTAGTTTTGCCAAAACCAAATGAAAATTTAACTGTTCCTGGCAATATATCTCTGGCATGTTTCTTACTTTGGGAGATTGGATAAAGTTCTCATCTCATTTTGTGGGGTTATTCTGAATCTACACAATCATCATAGATGTGTTAGGGATTCATAGATGTTAGGGTTGGAAGGGACCTCAATAGATCATCGAGTCCAACTCCCTGCATAGGCAGAAATTAGATTAGAATTTGGTCCAAACTCTTCCTACTTTTCCTGGTGAGAATAAATGTGTATGCAGTGTCTATAAGGTGCCACTCAATCTCTATTCTAGTAGGACGGTGGTTGTCACCCAGGGGATATGCATACCCTTAGGAGTACTTAAAAAAGTCCTGCGGGTATGCAGACCTAATCTGGCCAATAAATGCATGTGCATAGCTGCAGCGTAGCACTCAGGCAGTCAGGAGAGTGGCCAGGTCCAGGTGTGTTGTAAGGAAAGGGACCAGGGGAGGGGTGCGAAGGCCTCATCAGTGGGGGAGGAAATGGGGCTGGGGCAAACGCTGCCCAGCCGGGGCAAGATGCTGGACTGAGCCATGTGGGGGATGGCTCCCTCTGCTCTACACACCCCAAGAGGTCATGGGGGCATGTGTCAATGAGGGCTGGGACCAGGGCTGTGCCGGGCTTTTCCTGGTGGGGGCTGGGCCAGGCCACACACAGGGTAAGGGCAGAAGCAGTGCTGGGAGAGGGCTATGGTGAGGCTGCAGCCACTCCAGAATTTGCTGACCCCCCCTGCCCCACATAGCCCCTTCCCAACACCGCTTCTGCCGCCCACCCCAGGTGCAGCATGGCCCAGCCCCTGCCAGGAATAGCCCAGTGCCATCCCCCAGCCCACAGTAGCAGCCCACCCTCCCCCGCACAGATCCATAGGCATATGCCCCCATGCTCTCCCAGGGGTGCGTGTAGCTGCAGGAGCTACCCTGCATAGCTCAGTCCTGCATCCTGCCCTGGCTGAGCAGTGTAGCAGGGCACTGTTGGTGCCTGCCACTTTAAGGGCTGAGCCAAGCAGCCAGCAGGTGTTTAATTGCAGCAGTGATTTTAGATCCTAGGCTGCCTATATAAACAGATAGGCCAGGCAGTAACATTGCCTGGCTGCTAGGCTGAATGCAACATCCTGGAGGTAAGGGCAGGAGCCGTAAGGGATGGTTGGAGGCTCCTGGTCCTGGTCATGACCTAAAACTGCACCCTGCCAGGAGTGGGTGGCTTGGTGGGGCTCCAGGAGCCTCCAGGAAACACCAGGCCAGTTACCAACCTGGTGAAAGGTGTTAACCCCAGCCCTCACCTTCAGGTGGGTCATAGGAGCAGGTAAGCCAGGTAAGCTTCAGGAAGCACCTGAGCCTGCTGGACAAGTGACCCCGCAGGGCCACACACGCTTCCAGAAGCACCTGAGCTGGGAATGGGGGACCCGAATCCCTAGGTGCAGGCAGGAGGCATAAACCCAACTAAGGGACTTGACTGGTCAACGGTGGAGCCAGGACTAGAAAGGCCAAAAGAGCCAGGGGCCCACTGTGAGGGATGCCCATGATCAGCAAAGAAGCTCAGGTCCTGACTGGCCTGAGACAGGGTCAGGGCTTATATGGAAACCGAAGGTCCCATGGTTGGGGCCACAGCTAATGGGCAAAGGGACGTTTGAGCCAACTGCCTGAGATGCCATCTGTGAGGCTTGGGCTGCAGTGTAAGGGAGGAACGGTGCCGCAGATAGTGCCCCCTGACATCAGGGCAAGAATGGGCACTATTCCGCCTTAATTAACAGCTTAATTAATTAACAGAAAGGCATGGCAGGAGAGACAGGTGGGTGGCATGCCCAAAGGCAAGTGGGGCAACTAGCGCTGTGGCTAGCTAGAGAACCCCACTTTGCCACAGGCAGCCCCTGTCCCTGCCTCCCTCCCTCCCCCACCATCAGGCCAGCTGTCCCTTGCCCTGTGCATAGATCTGGGGGCACATGCCCCCATGCCCTCCCAGGGTGTGTGCACTGGCAGGAGCCATCACTCCCTCCCTGCACCCCCCGGATGAGCTGCTTGTGGCCCCGACCTGCACTCTGCCCCAAGAGTGCAGCCCCAGCCCCACTCCCTTCCTCACCATGGGGGCCTTGATTTGCCCCTACCCCACTTAAAAACAAGAAAAAAATATCAAGGAGTGCCTGAGCTGAAACTTTGAGAGAGAAGGGGGACACTTGTTAAAAAAAGGTTGAAAACCCATGAACTAGGAAATGTGCCAGCAGTATGCAAATAGCAATCATTTTGTCATGGGTTCACAAACTAAACAGAACATCCTGTTATGCCCAGCTTCCTTTGTCAATGGTCTGAAATCCGGTAACTAAATAGCTGTCAGCCAATGTGCAGTCTGTTCCTAGCAGCAGGTAACATACTGATAGGTCTACTCATAGGACCTTATAAACGTCAGTTAAGGTAGTGAGATCAACACTTCCTCCTACTAAGGCTTTTGATTATGAGGATCTGAACCGCACTCTTTTTCAGGGCTGTTTTTAATCCTTCTTTCTGTAATTTGAATTGGGCTACTTGTTCAACTGGCAGCAGAAATGATCTACGTTTGTCTGAGATGATTACCTGTGTTAGTCACATGTATCTCTGAACCAGTCTGTCTCCAGTGTGCCACTCTGCCCTTCCTTCTGAATACTTAGGAGAGGAAACCAGGAAAGCTCACATTATACTTTTCCTTTAATAAGCAACTGCTAGAGGAAGCCCAGAAAACAGTGCCAAATCCTAACCCCTTTAACCACTCGAGAGAGGGTTTTGCAGGATTACATCTATGGCTCAGGCCTAGCTATAGGAGTAATCCATCAATCAGGTCTAAATAAAATCTCAGTCAGATAATCATCAGCTAGATGGCCTTATTAGGCAGGATACTACTTAAGTTAAAGGCCACTGAATTATAGAGGACTCATTGGTAACTTATGCTTAGAGAAGATATTTATTTGAAGGTTTCCTGTTTGTAACATTAGCAGCCATCACGGCAGTGAGAAAAATTGCTATATTGATAGATGTCACACCTTCCCTGAGGAGTATTTCATATACTCAAAGGACTAGATGTTTTACAAAATGCAAACCGGGACAACTCTAAATGTGGCTATAAGTGCAGCTTGCTCTGTCTATTTAATTCATATATTATGTAGTCAGCACTACCTGATGTGTAAAAGCATTGTTTCTAAGCGCTGGAGAAGTGATGTCTTCCATGTAAATATTTCTGTGAGGTTGGGTGGAGTTGTATGTTTTATATTGGTGGCGCATTCACAGAGTTGCAATTACAAGCAAATTACAATTTACTTGATAGCTAGAGTTAACAATTATACCTAAAACAGGCACAAAGAAAGGAAGATCCTCCATTACTGCACATTACTCTAATGCAGAGAAATAATATCTTTAGCTGAATCTTAGGCAAGAGAGAATCCAGCCTGTAACACCATAGATGATGTGAGCCTAACTGATAATGAGTCTGTTTTAGAATAGTACAGATGATTCAAAAAACTGTAACACTACAAAAAAAATGTAGTGGGAATGATGAGAGAAGAAGCAAACACATGAATAAGCAGGAGCTGTTGTTTGACCCTTCACAAACAGGCCAATCAGTCCTTAATATCAAAAAGAATTAATGAAATTAGTATTTGTCTATTGTAAATGTGGTTCTGGGTGTGTGAAAGAGAGAGAGAATGTATGTGGGTCAGAGTTTTGTCAGTGTTAAATGTCAGTGTGTGGGTGTATGTGTAAAGACAGATTTATTTGAACCTTATAAGGTCTTCATTATTAACCTCCTATGCTGTTACTGATTTGTTTTTTTGTACAGCTCTACTTCTGCTGGGTCATTGCTCTTGTTAGCTTCTTCTCTTTTAGACCTCATTATACAACAGATACATGAGTAAGCGTAGTGAAGAAAATGCTTTGGAAACTCATAGTGTTCATTTCTTTTGTGATTTGTATCTAGTCCCTCAGCTCATGATATATACACCCAGGGCAGGCTCATGACATGGTTTCAGGTAACCTTTAAAATTGTTATGCTCCAAGAACACCGTTCACACAATTCAGGGCCAGGAATATAGGAAGATCTGTATCATAATATCATGATCCAGATAACTATCACCTCACAACATGGCACTGTGATGTTATTATGTGTGTTCATTCCAGTTCATTAAAGCTTGGATTTGTCCTGTTTTGGCAGGATTGAATTCCAATCCTGTCCAAATTGTTCAGCCATCAGTACTTACCAGCTTCATCAGTATGGACCAGTTAGCATCTGTGATGATGCTGAGGAGCTATCCTATCATCATTTCCTGGTGTGAATGGCAAATGGGTGGGGAGAAGTGTTTGGTATTCTGCACAATCAATAAAGACTTTTTGGGGCCATTCTCTATATCCAGAGTGAAACTTTCAAACTTCAAGCTTCTTCAGTGGGTTGAAGCTTCTTCATAGTTGAACTTTGTGTAGCCATGGGCATGCTCCATATGAGCATACAGGAGAATACTGATTTGCCAGCACTTTGCATTCACTTTGCACAAGGTGCAAGGCAGTGAAGACTCCAAACCTGTGCACTTTGTTCTGATTTCGCTTACATCAGGGTAAATCCACATGGAGGGGGTAACTCCTGATTTAGGCCTCGATTCATGTAGGTTCTTATGTCTAATTTATTTAAGCATATAAGTAATGGGGACTCTATGCAAGATTGCTCATGTGCTTAAAATTAAGAACCCTGATAAACCAGGGGAGTGAAGTGAGGTCAGAATCAGGCTTAAAGAGAGTTGCTGAACTTGAAATGTCTCTAGACTCAATAATAAAAATCTAATTTCTGTTTCTTATTATTATTATTCAGGGAACGTCCAGATGGAGGGCATAACAAATTTACCATATGTTTTGCGATTTCACATGATAAGAGTTTAGAAACAAAGAGAATTGCAAAATTGTTCTTAAGGCTAAATATTGCTTTCTTCTCTCCTATGTGAAGTAAATGGTTTGGCACCATTAGAATTAGATGCTGTTTTCTTTTTCATTCTCAGGGGCTGTATTTAATACCTTAAGCTAAATATAGCTGTTCTGCTAAGGACTTTTCTTATCTGTCTTCAAAATTATAAACCATATGGTATCTTACAATATGTAACATATGGCCTCCTAAGATAGCATATCATAGTAAGGTTCCTAACATAAGCACTGCTTGTGTGTTCATAAAAACCTGCTATACAATATATCTATTATATGTATAAAATATATCACTCACTTGAGCGATGAAAGAGCAGACAACCAGTAAGCAAACAGGAGATATTCCTTTCAACATCCTAAAATAAAATTAAAGAAATAACAAGTGTGAATTGGAGTTTATTTCAAAGTAACCTTTTTGGCCTTCTGACTTTAATTCTCTGATTTGCTTCTGAATAAATAAAAATGACTTTCTACAAAAAAAGATACAATACTATGGTAATACTATGGTAAATATGAAAGATACAATCACTATGATAAATATGAAAATAAAATTGTATCTTAAGTTCCTTTGACATAGTTAATGACAGAAATATGGAGGATAGAAGTACATAGGCTGTATACTGGTAGTCAGAGATGCTTCTAATATCCAAAGAATCAAAGAGACCCAGGGTGCCTGTGGAAGCTGGGGAGCTGGGAGCTTTGCCCCACAGCTGCAGCTGCCACTTCACAGTGTGGGGCATGGGCTGCTGGAAAGCCAGAAGCTCCCAGCTGCCTGTTAAAAGGTCCAAATTAAGAAGCCCCTAGTGGCTAAGTATAGACAGTCAAAAAGCCTGAGGCTGAATCGATTCAGTCTTTCCAGGTTAATCTAAACTGTGTAGATTGAACTAAAAAGCAAGTGAACAGACATTCACTCTTGATTCTGGAAAAGGCAGCCACAGTGGCCTAGCAGGCTAATGGCAGGACAGGAACAGAACCTAGGCCTCCAGAGCCCCACTCTACTGCCATGTCTGCCAAATGCACTAGTTACCTGGCTTATTGCTGACTACGCTGAGGTTCAGAATAAGATCTTTGTATTCTTAAATATTTAAAATAAGGTCAATGTTTACACTACTCTTTGCTCTAGAGAAGTTCAGCAAATAGAATGAATTGTGAAAAACAGAACATAATGGGTAGATGCAGCAGATCTGTTAAGGAATGATCTAGTTGGAAAAATTATTACACTTAGGGCATGTTTACATGTGCAATTCATGGAAATAAGGCAATTAATGGTTTACTGTGCAGTAATTTACTGCAAGGCAAATCTGTCCTGGGCAATTGTCTTCACATGCAGCCATGTGGGAGTAGATTTGCTTCTCATGGTACTAGCCTTTTCCAGGCCTCCTCTGGCCCTGTTCTGCCCCTGCCTGCCCCCGCCTGCAAAGCTGGTGGGTGGGAGGCTCACCAGGGGGTGAGGGCAGCCACTGCTATGTCAGCATGGCCAACTCTCCTCCTGCAGGCTGGGGCTAGGGCCAGCAGGACCCATGTGTGGTGCTGGCCTGCTATGGGAAGCTCCTTGTCAAGGGCCATACAGAGCCTGATCAAGCAGCAAGTGTGGGGGAGATGGGGCAGGTGTGTGGGCTGGCTGGTGGGAGACCCAGGGCAGGTGCTGGGGCAGACAGACCTGGCTGCTGAAGATGCCACATCTCAGCTCAAGCCCAGGGCGGCTTGCGGCTGGGGAGCAGGCAGCTGCCAGGGGGCAGGTGGGGCTAGGACCAGGGGCAGGGCAGCAGGTGGGATGAAGGTGACTACCAGGTTCAGGATGGTGTCCAGCACCCAGTAGTCCTCCTCCGTGGCCTCCACTGCCCTAGCCACCACTGCCACTCCTAGGCATCCTGAGATAACATGCACAATACCAGGGGGCTATGTGTTCCCTAGCTTCAGACCAGGGGTCATGCACACACAGGTGCCCAGGGACAATGGTAATTTGACTGGGCAGGTCCTGGCACAGGTGGCCATCAGCTAAGCCCCTCATCCCCACTTACTCCACAGGGGCAGATGTGCTTGCTGCAGACAGTCTGCCTTCCTCACCCCCTTTCCAAGCTGGGATAGGCCTGGCGCCTGGCAGCACTTGCTGTGGGTGCTCCAGACCCACTACCTCCCATCTCCTCCTGCAGGCCAGACCATCTCCTCCCTTGCTGCCAGGCCCATGGCGCCCAGGCACAGAGGGCAAGGGGCTCCCAGCTGATTGGGACGTGGAACCAGTGATGCCCCCCCCCGTGGAGAAGCACCCTGGGGCAAGCCTCCCCCATGCATGCCCTGCTCCCTGAGCATGCCCCAGTAAGAGTGTCCCAGGCATTCTTCAGTGAGCTGTTTGTGTGGAACAAGGGGTGCCCGACCCACTATGCCCTGGTGCTGCTTATTGCCATGGTACCCCAGGCACACCTGATAACCTAGCCTGGGACCCTGAGCTTTGATGGTGCTGGGGCAAGCCCGTGCTTCCCTGCAAAGTTCACCACCACCTGGAGGGGTACCTGTGCCTACACTATACATCCCTCCTTCCAATGCAGAGCTTACTGGGTGTGCATGGCAAGTGTGCCCAGTGGCCTGGGTCTGTCCCTGCTGGTGGTGATGACATGCGGCTCTCAGTGGCATCCTAGGGTGCAGGGGCATGGCTGGGCAGGGGCCCCTCCAGGGAGGAGCTGGAGCTTATCAGTATGGGTGGTGCCATCCCCAGGCTCTCCTCCTTGGCAGGGCTGCACACCCAGAGCTGTTGGGGCAGATGCTGGCCTGGGTTGTTGGAGCTGCTGGACAGTGCTGGGGGTGGGGACCATGGCAGGACGTGTTTCTGGTGCCCCAAGGAGCCCTCCCCACTAACGTGGCAGAGGCTCTGACAGGCCACTCATGCTGGAGAACACGGGGCAGATCCACCTGGGGTCCTGGGGCGCAACAATGTTACCCTGCTGCCATATAAAAGGCACAGTCCTGTGGGCAGCCCTGACTAGTGGTTGTGGTTGGTGATGCAAACCCACTGTGCCTGCAGAGCCTTGACCATTATGTGGTATGGGCAACCAGTTGTGCCTACGCTTCCACATGTAGCCTGCTAGGCGTTTACAGATGTAGGTGTTGGAGCACCCAGTCCAGGCAAACTGGTTCAGGACCTCAGCCTCATCCCACAGTGCCACAAGGTCTGCAGTCTCATCCTGGGACCAGTTAGGATCCTGGAACACAATGTGGTATCAGGGACAATGTCAGCGTGGCTCTCTTGATGGCCCTCAGGGGCTGCAGGCAAGAGTCTGGGTCTGCCTGTGCAGGTCCCTGCAGTGCAGCACAGGGGCACAGCACAGGACAGGGCTGGGCCAGGGGCCAGTGTAAGGGTCCAGGCAGGCTGCTGTGGCTGGCCCAGGGCCACTGGTGGGGGACCCGGTAGCCAGAGGCAAGCAGCAGGTGGCACAGATCACAGGGTCACTGCAGTTTTAAAGGCCAGGCTGGGGCAGGCAAAGACCCACCCCAGCCTCAGGGCCTGAGAAGCTGCAGCCCTGGGGCTAGCCTGAGGGTGGGTCCCTGGCAGGGGGTGCTGACTGGGAGCAAATTTTGTGCTGTTAAAATCTTGAAAGGAGGATTTAAAGTATTTTTCTTTGTTGTTTACACGAGGCATAGAGTTTGAATTCTCTGTTTTTGTTGAACTGTTTGAATTATAATAAGCAATGTAAGTAGAAAAATATTTTTACTTTGGTTGCCTATTTAGTTTTACTGAGAGCTGTTTACATCAAACTTGAGCAAACACACGGGGGAAAAAAGTTCTTTTTGCACAAGATTCAGCCCTTTGTTGGAGGGCTGAGAGAGCTCCCACTCAGTCCTCCAACGAGTAATGTACCAGGAAAATGAGAGATGAGACTTAACATTCTGCAACATTTTCGTTCTGCTTGAGTACAAATAACCTGACCGTAGAGTCGGTCTTTTGCTATTCTGGGTTCCTTCAGGAAAATACTGGCTTGTACAAGCTCAACCTGCTTCAAGTAGTAAGTACTTTCACAATAATTTACATGTAGACCCTTAAGCCAAAAATCAAACACAAGGAAAACAAAACAAAACAAAAAACCTTTCTTTAAAGAGATTTGTAAACTCTCATATTCATAGTTTCAAAATTCTTGTTGTTTTTAAGCCTGAAAATTTCAATTTAAAGTAAAGGTGTGATGGTCATTTTTAAATATTATAAACCTTGTAATACCTTAAATAAAACCTTGTAACCTTAAATCATATTTAATATTAAATATTATAAACCTTATCAACAGAGATACTTAAAAGAGGGCAAATATGCATGAGGGATCTCATGTAATGTGCTCACTGAATAGCAAAAGATGGGTATTGCTAATGTCCTTTGAATGTTATGATTAAATATTGTAACATTTTAGCCGTAAGCAAACTAAATCACTGGAAATGTAGGTACAAAATGGACAAACTAGGATCACTTTTTATTATCCCCCCTAAAAGAACACAGTACTCCAGATGCCTCATAAATGTCAAATGGAGAGGACTTGTAGGGTGTAGCCAAGTTTTGCTTACCGTACCAATACTACAAACAGTTAATGTTAAAATAACAACATATTGAAGAGTTATAAATCTTTGCATATTAGAATTATATTTGTAATAGTTGGGCTACTAATAATTGGGCTACTTCTATTAAGTCCGAGAGGACATCTGGACTTATTAGAAATATTTACGTTTAGAAGGAAAACAATGAGAGACTGAAAAAGGGAGAAAGAATTTTTTAAAAGCCAGTTATGATTGCTACCAGGCTGAGTGTGAGAAAATTGGTATATTTGTCTCCCTGATGTAAAATAAATTAAAATACCTGATTGTTCCCAGGGTACCAGGCAATAAAACCAAGAGTAGATGAATCTTTCAGATTTCTTCTGTTTTTGTATATGTACTAAAACCAGTAATATATTATCCTAGTTTTCCTGATGCCTTTAAAAGTATTATTTTATCAGGAAAAGAAAACTGGATTGACCATTGAGAAGAGTAATGCCAAAAAAAAAAAAGCCCAATAACAACATTTATTAATTATAATGGGACAAGTCCTGTGAGCACATCCTCATGTTTCCTTTAGGAATGTGAGCTGTCCCTTTGATTTTCATAAAGTTTAGTCTGTATGTCAGTATTTGTAGTATCAGGGGCTAGATAATATTAGATTTTTTCTATATATTAATTTAGATTTTTGTTAAATGTTTAACAAATAGCAGCGTCTACACTCAGGCTTTGTATATGTTTCCTGTGTATGTTTCCTACAAACACTTTGACATGTACTTTATTCTACTCACATGAATAGTTCTAACCAGAACCATTCAGCTATGTAAAGTTAGGCACGCATTCCTCTTTGAAAAATCAAGACTTTAGTTTCCTTTTTTTATTCAAATAGAGCCAAGGACTTTACTGAAGTTTTATTGCCATTAATTGCCTTCCAGATATACACCATGGTTTTCACATTTAGTCATTCAAATATCCAAGACTTTGAAAACAAAAATAATCAGCAAGTCTTTGCTGGGTTCATTTTCTTGATTTCTCTGTCTAGATGCATCCTTTTGTCAAAAGATTCTTGCACAGAACATATAACAAGAAGAAGAAACAAGACTCACCCAAAGAACCTTGTCTGCCTAACAACAAGAAGAGATTTCAATTCTTCCTATTCATCATTTCATCCTTTTCTTCCCATTCACAGGCTTCAGTTTTTAAAAAAAATATTGAACATGATGTTCTTTCTTTCCCTTTGTAGATGCTGTAAGGGATTTCAAGGAATATATAAACTCCTGGCCCCACTGAAGTCCTAGGGCAACTGAAGTCACTAGCAAAACTCCCACTAAATTGAGTGGGGCCAAGATTTTATCCCTTGTATTTGGAAATGAAACTTGGTAGGAAGAAGGAACTCTTCTCTCCCCACCTGCAAAATTTTCTGTATTGAAACAAAAGACTGTTGGCATTTTTCCACAGATGATGGGAGAGAAGAGTATAAGTACAGCTCATCTCAGAAGAGCAATTAGCCTAGTGGCTAGGAGATTTGCTTAGGATGTGAGAACTCTAGGTTGAAGTCCATGCTTATGTAATCATGGAAAATGAGGGCTGGAAGGGACCTCAGGAGTTCATCTAGTCCAACCCCCTACTCAAAGCAGTACCATTCCCAACTACATCGTCCCAGCCAAGGTTTTGTCTAGCCAGGTCTTAAAAACCTCCAAGGATGGAGAGTCCACAACCTCTCTAGATAACCTGTTCCAGTGTTTTACTCCCCTCCTAGTGAGAAAGTTCTTCTTGATATGTAATCTATACTTCCCCTGCTGCAAGTTGAGACCACTGCTCCTTGTTCTGTCATCTGCCACTACTGAGAACAGTGCAGCTCCATCCTCTTTGGAAGCGCCGTTCAAGTAGCTAAAGGCTACTACTAAATTCCCTTTCAGTCTTCTCTTCTGCAGACTGAAGTCTCTTCTGAAGACTCTTCCACTTCCCTCAACCTTTCCTCATAAGTCATATGTCCCAGCCCCCAAATCACTTTGCTGCCCTCCACTGGACTCTCTCCCATTTGTCCACATCCCTTCTGTAGTGGGGGCCCCAAACTGAACACAGTACTCCAGATGCCTCACAAATGCGAAATGGAGGGGAAGAAAAACTTCCCTCGATCTGCTGGCAGTGCTTCTACTAATGCAACCCAGGATGCCATTAGCATTCTTTGCAACAAGAGCACACTGTTAGCTCATATTCAGCTTATTGTCCACTGTAACCCCCAGTCTCATACAAAGTGGATTAGGGTAGCTGCAGCAAGAGAAACTGAGGCAGACCCATCCCAGAACAGACAATTGGCTGCTGGTCAGTTGTATCTGAATCAGGAAGAGTGAGAATCTAAACCCGGGATTCCCACATCCCAGCTGAGAGCCCTTCCCACTGAATTTTTGGCAGTTTGGGGGTGGGTGAGGAGAGAGGTTGTCATTTCTTCTAATGAGGTGTACTTGATAGGTACAGAATGAATACTGCATTTCTTTCACAAAGTATGGTATATGGTCACTAACTAGGCACAGGAAATATCAAGCATTTGTGTATAATAAAAAACATCAGCTAAATTCTGCTCTGAAGTCAGTTGTGTTACTCTTGATTACCTGTAGTGCAATTCAGGACAGGATCTGGCCCGCCATTGAATTGATTGCAACTAGACAATTTCTTATTACAGAGATCAACATTTTTACCAATCCTAAATGCTCAGGAATCATAAGTCAGTATAACTCTGCAATGAAATTATGATTTTTTTTTAACTTGCCACTGGACCAACTGCATAGATGGAAGAAATGTTGATCCAATAAAAGGTATCACTCAAAAAACCTTGTTTCTCATTTATTTCCCAGATCAGCACAGCTGCAACAACACTCCAACTCCACTACAGCTTCCAACGATTACTTTGTACCAACTGTCTTTCAAGATTTGGTTTTCAAAATATAGTGCCTGATCCTGAAAACATCCCAGGTATGTGCAAGCCACTTATTAAACATGGAGTTTCACGAAGGGCACAGACAGAAGTTCCATTTGTTGTGCGATTGACCACCTGAAGGTGCTCTACAGCTGCGCTGTAACAGAAGTGCACAGCTTCAGAACACTTTAAAAGTGGCTGATCATGCGACCAATTAACCCTCATCAAATGAGGGATCAGATGAAGGCGCTCCACTTTGGAGCACCTTAGGGAACTTCTGTTCTCTAGGGTCAATCTGTTGCATGATCGGGGGCTGGCCTGATGCAGCCCAGCTCCACCCTGCAGGAAGAGAGTGGGGAGAAGAGAAGAGGAGCAAGATGAGGGCTGAGGTTTGCCCAGCCTGGAAGTGGGGTGGGTGGATTGGAGCTCCTCCACCTCGTGGCTGCTCCCCAGGCTCCTCCCCCCCCCACTTCCACCCCCCCAGTGCAGGTCAGGTCAGACAAAGTCCTGCCTGCAGCCCACTTCCTCTCCCCATCTCTTCCTGCAGCTAGCAGCAGAACTGGGAGGCAGGGGCAGGACTAGGGGAGAGAGGCTGCAAGCAGGTTTCTCAGCTCCAAAGTGGAGCTCGATTCCACCCACCCTCCCACCCCCCTGACCTAACAAGTAAATGTCTGTTGGGGCAAGGGCACCACTCTCACTTATGGCGTTTTTTGTAAAGTGCCTTGAGTTAGAGTGGGGGCCTGTGCATCTGTCAGTGCAGTTTAAACTTTTGCCTAATTAGACATGTTGCAGCAGTCCCATTGCATAAAAATAAGCATATGCTTAAATCTGTGTAGAATCAGGTAAACATCATTGAATTACACTGGTGTTTCTTGGAGCAGAATTTGTCCTATTATGTCAAGTGAAATTTTACTCACCTAAGCATTGCTCACAGAAGTAGAAAGCTGCAGGGTTCGACTTATGATTTGAAATGCTTTTTCTTTCCCTGCCCACCCAAACATGTTAAAACTGTAAGTAACTTGAGGATTTTCAGAGGGGTTTTCTCTCTTCCTCTTGGTGGGCAATTTTCAAGTTGCAAGAAGCAGGAATAAAAAGCACTTTGTGGACTTTGTCCATTCTGGTCCAATAACCTTACACCCCACCTTCAGTGTCATGCAAGATGTTTTAGAGATCACCATGGTTTTGACAGCTTTCACTAAAGTAAAAAAGAATTTAAGAAAATGTACAGTGATAAAATGTCATCACTTAACGTACAAAAAGGGATTTTCTTGTTGCAGTGCAGGGGATTTTTGTGGCTTAGGTGAGCAACAGTTTGAGTTTTCATTAAAATCTCTATTCTGCCCATTTGGAAAGTTAGGCTTGCAGTCAGTGAATTAAAAATAGTCTTTTCAATATTAGTGTCTCCTTTTGAAATATGAAGTATAGGAAACTGCTCTCAGTGGATGAGACTATGAAGAACTAACTCTTATTTGGGCATCTAGAGCCATCTCTCCCCTACTCCCCTTCACTTCTGCTTAGGCAAAGCTCCAGCTGAAGTCAATGAGCTGAATCCTGGCATCATTTCTTAGGGCTAAAACCTGACTATGATGCAGCTAGCAATGAACCAGAGATAAATTCTTTATACCAGTAAAGAGCAGCTGCACTCTAACCTGACCAACTCTTCTTTGAACGCGCAAGGTGCGGAGAGGTGAGGGGACCTGCACCTCTTTGAGGAAGCTCAGTGGCAGGAAGTGAATGCAGTATAAGTGGTCTGTTTATTTCCTCAGCCCAGTTTGAACTTCTCTGTATCTAATGCTGGGCGAGTCCAAGTTGGGAGAGAAGTAGGAACTTACGTACCACTTTGGACCAAGGCTCTGTACTCTCAAGAGTTCAGAGGAACAGCAGGTGCCTGGACCTTCCCCCATGGACTGCATGGAGTGTATGCTCTGTTGCCTTTAACTTGAATCATTCCATCATCTGTCAGACAGAGGCAGGGGCAGGGACTAGGGCTGGGGCACATACTAACCTCTACCCTATGGAGGCATCAGGCTGCAGTAACCTCTATAGACCTTCTCTGTTACTTCTCTGCAACCCATTGCATGCCCTCCCCCATAAAGTACCCAAGAATGTAGTCAGGTTGCTTAAGAAGAGTACTGAGGTCTGATTTGCCCGTGCACTTGAACACAGATTGTCAAGTCTGGAGAACTGCTAAACAGCAATGGCTCCCACTGACTGATAAAATTATCAGGAGCTCAGCTCTTTCCAAGATTTGCTTCTTCTGTTTTTCCTTTCTAAACACCAACTTGCACTCAGGTATCCTGTTTGTAGCCATATTGGTCTAGAGGAAAAAGCAATCAGGACTCGAGGTAGAGGTGATATCTTTTATTAGACCAACTAGATTTTTGCAAAAAAAATGTCTTTAATTGCAAGCTTTTGGACACAAACACCCTTCATCAGGCATCGGAGAAAAGGTTGTAAAAGGGTAGAAACGAAAGTTCATATTTCATAGGAGAGTAAAATGCACTCAACATTTATATAACTTCATAATTTTTTGTTGTACCCATTTGCTCTTCTGCATGGTTATTCCAAGTATCAAGTTAAGATGTTTCACCTTTGCTTTAAATGCAGAGTTGTGATTCAAAGTCTTTAACAGAAAAAATCCAGTTAAAACATGTTAGACTTTTAGCTAAGTATTCTTAGGCTTGATTTCTTGTCATTTTGCCACCAACACATATCACATCTACCATAACACGAAACACTCAGAAACACCACGATCATTTAGAAAATTATTAAATTCAAACCTACAAAATACTTATGTTTGTTAATGTAGTTAATATTCAAAACCTTCAGCTGTGCAAGAATGACATCAGGTTAATACCCAAGGTAAGAATTCAACTTATAATAGTAACAAAGTTTCTAGTGCTGCCAAAAATTGCAGTTTTTTCCATTTGGTTTAATGCTAGCTCTCAATCCTTTCATCTGTATTAATACTTTATTGGCAATTATTTAGGCATGTCCATGAAACAAGAAATTTTAAGAACTGAAATCCAAGCAAAATGCCCACTGCTAGCAATAAGTTTGGCTTTCAGATGGCTAGGCATTGACTGTGAAGGATACCTACATGGAATTGGTTCAGTAGGACCAGTGTGAGAAAGGGGTTCACAATCTAGCCCTTCATCTCAGAAGCAGTGTAGAAAAACTAACCAATTACAAAATTTTCTTGACAAAAGAAAAGTGCTACTTACCTCATCATGTTCGTGAAGGGCAGAATATAACTTTGAGAGTGAAATAAAAAGGCTTGTTGGTTAATTATTTACTTTATAATTAAAATGTACTAATCACTAACCATGCCAGAATCCCAAGAGGTTAACTAGGCATTTAATTTACAGCTCATTTTCCAAAAGCTGGGTATAAAATTATTCATCATAAAAGCTGTTAGCTTGTTGTGTATTCATGAAATTTTTAGAAAATAACATGTGTTTGTTCTTTTCTAAGCTCTCATAAAGCAATGGGAGTTTTCTCATTGACTTCAGCAGGAGCAGGTCTTGGCCTTAGTCATGAATGCCAGGGCAATGGAAGACACAGGGATCTTTATAAGTAATGATGAAACTGTATGTTTCCACCCTAAACCTTGTTTTCAGGGAATGTATCTATTGCAGCCTTTGAAAAGGCATTTAATTATCTCTCCTTTTTAGTGAAGTAAGGTTGTGTTGTGCATGTGATCCTGACTAATTTAGCTGTTTGTTGAGCGTACATATTTTGCTAGATGCATATCAAACAAGAGTTGTCTCTACAGGAGTCATCATTAGCTTGACCATTGCTTTTAAATCCTCTAGGCTAGAGACAGACATTACACATAAACCGGTTTAAGTGATCAGAAACTGGTTCAAACCTGTAATAGAACAGATGTTCAGTGTACATAAACCAGTTTAAAAATGGCAGAAACCTGTTTGAGGTAAACCGGTTTGAGATAAACTTGGTTGAATATAGCATCTGACTTCACTGATTTGGGTCAAACCAGACTCACCCCAGCATCTTGGCATGCTCTCGGGGCTGGGCAGGACTCTCTGCTCCATGGCAGGGCTGGCCCCTCCCCTCTGCTCCCTGGTTTCAGCTCTGGCAGAGACTGCAGGCTTCTTCCGCCCTTCCCTGGTCCTCCCTGCCCCCCTCACCACTCCCTGTTAAGCAGGAATTCTCCCCTCCCCTCTGCCTGTATTAGTTAGCAGACCATGTACTGGGTCCGGAAATCAACAAGTAGCTGGTAATATCCCTCTGCCGTTTCTTAATGGGTGATAAACACTGAGTTAGGGGTGATAAACACTGTTATCAATTCCCTGCTAGGCTGGTCAGAAGGCAGAGAAGGAAGGAACTGCTCCCTAATCAGAGGTTGGACTGGGGCCTGGCCACACCCTGCTCAGCTCAGCACTGTACAAGAGAAGGGAGGGCTGCTCTAGTGCCCCCCGGCTTCTAGCCTGAGCCACTGCAGGCATGTGCCTGCATTTCTGGGATGCCTGAATGATTACAAACTGATTTAGCCTAGCCAGGTTCGACTAACCTGCGAAGATTGAATCAGTTCAGGCTCAGACTTTTTGAATGTCTGTCCCTAGCCATAATGTCCCACTAATTATATGTTCACACTGTTTGAAAAAATTAAAGCTATGCTTTAACTTATTTATGCTTAACTTAAACTATGCTTTAACTTAATTAAAGCTATGCTTTAATGGGGGTCAAACTCGATGATCTATTGAGGTCCCTTTCAACCCTAACATCTATGAATCTACGAAACTTCTTATATAACAGAAAAAGAAATCTTTTTATTAAGTGACTGGGGGAAATGAGGCAGGGTGGAGGGGAGAGGAAGCTATGTGTGAGAAAGTCTTATCTAGGGAATTCCAAAACCTTTATTGCCAAACTAGTGTCAAATTGTCTTTCCAGCCATCTTAACTCATTAGCAGAGGACTCCCTGCTATATAAGCAAATTCTCCCATGATATAGATGTGGCATAGCAGCATCTATGCTGCTTCTTTCTTAGCTGCCAGTATAGTGATTGTAACAGGATCTCCCTTTGCTTGGTGATTCCTTGTTACTTGTGCCTCCCTCATGAATGTAGGCTGGCAGCTAGATGTAAAGTTGAAAAACCTTGAGGTGGTTCTACATTACATCAAAGTAGATGCCAGCTGTCCTAAGACAGCCTATGGAAAAGAAGGACCACAGGCATGGCTTCAAGTTCTCTGTAGTCCCCACTGGTTCAGCACCAAGCTCAGTGCTGGATCATTTTTATTCTTATCAAGCATAAGGCAGTGTGTTAACTCTCAGTAGTCAGATTACAAACTTTTTGGGATAAGGACTTGTTTTGTTCCGGGTCTGAACAGTGGCAAAAACACTGACATCCTGGTTTATGACAGGGGCTTCTAGCCTTTCAATACACAAAAAAATTATAATAATAGTAATATCTCACATATTCATGTGTATTGTTCGTCTTTTATATAAATAGATAGATTCCATGTCTTTACCTTGTAAAAGTGAAACTGTATTTATGTTATAAGATTGAAAGAACTAAAACAGCCTGATCTACTTGTCACCATTTCTGCTTTGTTTTTTATCTTTGCCATGTATAGGCAATGGATGTAGACTGGGTACAGAGATGAAACAGAGATGAGTCAGAGACTATAGATTATTGATAAGCATGAGCCAGTTTCATAGGCTCATAGTTTCCATAGTCAGTTTTTCCTTTCAGATTCTCATGCACTAGCACAGCGCTACAATATGAGGGTTGCAACACTGCAAGGCAACATTGATTCGTGGAATAAAATGTTTTCATTGGCAACATTTATATTGCTTTTAAGTGTGCCCTGATTGGCTTTCTTCAAGCTCTCATGGGTCAAGAGTCTAAGAATATTTTCCAACTGGGACTGGGTAGTCTGTGTAGGCAGCCAAAGGCTTGTTGAATAGCAGAGGGCAAAAGACCATATGCAACAATACTGCATGTCTAAAAAATTCCTACAGATAAAAAGACTGTAGGGTAAAAGGAGGGCTGTCAGATTGCATAAGCTGTTAAAAATTCCATCCTTTTCCATCAACAAATTAGCTAAACATCCTCTCTTGCCCAGCAAATGCAACAACATCCCTGACATTAAAGGAGAGAGTGATTTAATTTGCTATGCTGTCTTAATCATGAACTTATGTGCAGCAAAATCTGACATTTTTATCTAGACCACATTATGTAAAGCAATGAGCTGGGGGACCTGGTTGATAGCTAATATTTTTCCAGTAAGTCTTGTAACAGCAGAGGAGTACCACTCTAGAGCTCCCAGTGTGCTATTTAGCCTCTGCTGTGAAAGTGACAGCGGGCGCGTCTACACAAGACACTAGAAGCGCAGTAGACTAATTCTACTGCATATTAGCACATCACAGCGAAAGTCTACTGTGTGTTAGTGTATAAAAGGCATGCACTTGGGCCACTGCACAGTAGCACTGATTATGGTACATTAAGTTAGTACCCATTATTACAAGCAGTAAACCTACTGTGCTGTAATTACATTAATGCACGTGTAAACTTGCCAAATGTGTAACAGTGGAGGGCAGAAGGATGAAGCAGAAGTCGCACAGTTGAGATACTCGCAGCTGAGATACCTGTAAGATTCTGCCTTTAGCACTCAACAGATACAAAAAGGGGGTTTCATTATTTTTTTGTAGTGGCTGAAACATACACGGATTCCTCTGACAAGATTGTTTGGGAATTGAAAATGGAGTCTATGTGGGTTGGATTGGTTTTAATGTTTATTGTAGGATCTAGTTTGGCTACAGTGCATTTTTGTGTCTGGATTTTTTGTACCTTTGATATACCTAAATAAAGCATGACCTATCCTAGGGTATGTATCTTCCCAATGATTCCTCATAATATATCAAGACATGAGCTGAATGTAAATTCCATACAAGTATTTGGGGTAAGGGAATGCTCAAAAACATGGAAACATGAGGAGTGAGGCAGTCTCAGTGTCAGCCACATCCAAGGTTATTTACAGTTTCTAGATAATCATCTGCTCCTTGTATTGCAACTAAAAAGTATAAGAAGCCAAGGCAGACCACAGGAATAATATACTCATTTTGGCGTGACCATCTTTATTCATGTGATCATAGTCTCTACTACAGCAGTTCCCTATCTTGGGGTCATGACCCCATTTGGGGTCACAATGATAAAAAATGGGGTCATCAACTCCCAGGGAGGGAGGTATGGGGGTCACATGCCCCCCAGATTTATGCATAGAGCAGGAGCAGATACGGGCTACCCGCTGTGGGCTCAGGGTTCTTAAATGGGGTCATGCTGAGGAAGAGTTTGGGAAGCACTGCTCTACTGGCTGAAATCTCTGAATGTTGGTTATTCAATGCATTGCATTGCAACAGTCCAGCCTGGAGGTGGTACAACTTAATCTGTTCTTCTGCCATGGTGAAGTCACATTTCACTGTGGAAGGCCAGACTGGTGGAGTGGGTGCCTATTCCCCAAATTCATTCCCCAAATGTTCTTGGCCTGAATCTCACCTTGTGAAATTTTATTTGAAAATTGTAGCTTTTTTAATACACATGATTTATTCTTCTTCCAAGCATGTTCCCACTAGCTGTGTGCTTTTGGAGCCTTCATTTTCCAAAAGCTTCTGTCCTTTGCTATCTTTTTCAAAACACCTCGGATCTGGTTTTCTAGCCTTGCATCATGTCTTAGGTCTTTCCTCTTCCCCCTGCTGCTTGCTCTCATGGACCTAACTTTCTTTCCCAAATATTCTCGCAGGCCTTCTAGCTACTGGAAAGTATTAGGACATGTTTGGAAATGCCTAATTTGTTCCAGTTGCTTAATTTAAGCAGTACATTTTGAGACGATAAAGACAACAAAGGGAAATTCTTAGAAACGTGCCTTAAAAACCCATTTTGTCTGCCGTAATAATTCACTAAAGAGAGACAGAGGTTAAAGCATTGCTAGGCAAATTGTGGCAAAGTTGTCAGGGTACATAATTAATAGGAGCAAGATAACTGGGGACAGGGAGTTCAGTGAATTTGTTAAGTTCAACAGCTCTCCTACAGCTGAGTTCTGGAACTTCAGATAAGTTTCTAGAGTGAATAAAGATATTTTGGATTTTAAATACTACTGCAGACTAACTTAATTCAGGAATAAAGATCAGATGCCCCTACTTTTTTTTTCTGTGACATCTTCTCATTCTTTCTTATCTAGGTACATAAAATGTCAGTGGCAGAAGCAATTTAATCCATTTCAAATTCTTAAAACAAGTTTTAGTTAAAAAATACTAAATTTTTAAAAATATTTTTATTGGCATAGTATAGATACTGTTATTCAAATAGCAAGTCAAATATCCCATCTATTATAACCCCTGGGGATCAGACAAAACAATTATGGAAAACTCAAGCAGCACTCTTGCCTGTGGGTAGAAATTCAGTGGGCTTTTTGTTCCAGTACATGTGATTAAGCTTTAAATTGTTCTTTAACAAAATTAAAAGTACCTTGGCTTATAAATTCAGTATAATCAAATGATTACACTACCTTCCTCCAGGTAATGGTAAGCCTGCTTTGTATTAGACTCATTCTTTTCCAGATAGGATTAATCATTATAGCTATGTTGTACAAGTTCACTATGGGGTTGTTCTAATAACTTTTGAGAAAATATTTCAAAGTTCATAATGTTGTGACTTCCCCAGGAATAGACACCATGTCTGTGGATAGGTAAATCTAAATCTTTACTATGTATGTTTTTTTCTTGTGGGGAGGGATCAAGAAGGAAGGGAAGGAAGAAATTTCTCTCTTTGGTATTTTTTCTTATTTTAAACCATTCCATAAGGTACTATTTTAATTATAATAAATTGAGAGAGTGCTTTTTTTTTCCCAAATCTGATTTATGAGTCACAAATAAAAGGCTCTATCCTTCCATTATAGAAGATGCTAATAATTAGAGCTGTCCCCAACATAAAATCCAGCACTGCAGTTAGCATCTCAAAATGCAGAGATTTAGATAATGGTTGGAGTTTTCAAAATTACTGTTCACGGTTAGCTGTCTAGTTGTTACTAACTTTCTATAGGAGCCGGGCACCTAACTCTCATGGGTGTCTTTGAAACTACCCCAGAAAAATACTTCCATGTTAGATCACTAATATGAGGCTGGTAGTGGGGGAAGGAGTATCACATCCTCGTACATTGACTTCAGAAGTATTGTCCCTAGAAAACAATGCTTATGGTATAGTGTCATGGTGCTGGAAATAAACTGGGATTAGACCATAATAAACATATCATTATGATTGCAATGACTGCAATAGCAACCAAGAGCTCCAGTCAAGCCCCTGGACTTATTTGTGGTATATACTGTACAAACACATTGCAAAAAATATAGTAAAATAAGAGTTTGATTTTATTGTTCATATTTGCAAAGGTAAAGTTTTACAGAGTAGCCCGGGAACCGACCCATGGTTTATTCGTTCATATGACAAACTTTCAATATACGAAATTAAATATGTTTATACTATCTAAAATAATCTCTAGTAAAGTATCATCATGACTAGCTCAAATGTAGAAGTAGTCCAAAACCCTAGTCTTTTAAATTCACGAGGAGAGAAAACAGTCTGATTTACAAGGCAAAGTATTCATGAGCACAGCTATTGTCCGTGACCTTGAGATTTTGCAGCCGCATTCATGTTGCAGCATCAAAAGTGATACATCATCCTAACACATTGCTCTGAAAAAACAAACTTTAACCAGTGAGTTTACAGCACATTTCTTATTAAAAGTGGAATTCAGGACCTAGGTTGACTGAAACAGCTAGATCTAGTGTGTTTTACAGACAAGGAAGAAAAAGATAGTCAACAGTACTTCCATCCTCCACAGGTCATTCTGAAAGCATAACAGCAAAAACTTCACAAGCCAACACAGAGGATCTCATAGTTTTGCTACTGGCTTCATTGGGAACATGCTAAGACTCATGCACATGAATAAGGACCTTGTACCATTTTTTTCAGTGATGGTGCAGCTGCAGCAATATTAATAGTTAAAGCTCCAATGTTAATGGATGCAGGGATTGTTACAGGGTCAGATGCTAGCGTGAGACTTGTTTAGGGCAGGCACTGCATTCAGCTGGACTTTCAGGATGCCTGGATGGGGTTCAGAGAAATGGAATAGAAGCCCCAAGCTGGACTTGGGCCAGGACATCAATGTTAAACATTTAAAAAATAAATAAAATTTCCATGGGCCTTTTACTAATCAAAAGTGCTCAAGGACTTGTTTATATCTGAATAAAAAGCCAATGTCTTTGGCCCATAAGCACTATGCTGGGGCTTAAATTCAGTACAGATTTAGGAGAAAAGAATGCCACCTCTGGGCACAGTGATTTCTTTTCCTGAAGTACCAGTTATTCTGTTGCTATTAGTGAACTACTGACCTAACTCAAGTAAGCCCAGGAGCAAGTATAAGGTGAGAATTCATCAAGGAGTAGTTTTTTTTCTTGCGACACAGGAGTGCAGGAGGACAGAAAACAGGCACCCACCCTATAAATAACACAGAAGTGGAAATTTGTAGGTGCAATCTTCGAGGTTTCTTTCTGATAATTTTTACCCCAGCCAGGGGATGGAACTGGTGGGAAGAGAAGGAGGCATAGAAGAGGTGAATTAGTTCAGAGTCTAGTTATAAGAGCAATGCAAATGCAGGGAAAATTACAACTAATGCAGGAACTGTGAATGCTTTTAGCCTCTAGCGAGTGACCTTCCTTGAGATACTTTTCAAACAAGTCCTTTAACCTTATCAGTGGGCAATAAGGAGGAGTTAGACCTATGATTATAATGAAACAAAGTTGTAGTTAGAAACAGTATTATAGGCTAGCATCATAAACAAGCCTTACATTGCTCATGGCTAAAACACGTCCAGACTGAGGCTTGTACAAGAGCTGCCCAGGTGTCAAATTGATCTGTTTTCCTGCACAAGGACAGTTTCCAACCACCAGATTTAGCCATGCAAAGTTGGTATTGCCCTCACAGAAACTACTAGCAAGCACATTTTCTCCTTGAAGCTACAGGTATCCTACTATGCACTTTAATAACAACTATGCACAAGACTTATTTATGTCTGATTAAATCCCTTGGGCTGGGGGAGGGACTGCTTCTGTTGAAGGCCAGAGCAGTTTTGATTCAGGTCAGTGAAGGACTGGGGGCTATGTGGAAGATTAATTAAGGAGCAAATCCTGCTTTCCTTATTTACATGAGTAGTCCCAGTGGACTAGGCAAGCAGGGTCAAGCTATCTACACCAGCTGGCAGTAAGAATCTATATTATAGTCTCTACACTATTTTGAACATTTTTGTGCTATAAAAAAGCCAGTGTACAAACCACTGCTGCCTGTCCTTTTGTGCTTGCTGTGCAAGAAACAGAAAACAAAAACCCAAACCCTATTATAACAGGAAATAATACTTTATTATTATAAAATCTGCATGTAAACAAGTAACAAAGTAATTTAACAGGTAATGGAAGTGCAAATTAACTTCATAAAATGATATTTATTCTGTATTTAACTATATATATATTTTGCTTTCTCCCATACTAATGTGGTTCTACTGTCCCCCACATTTAATTTTAAAAAGATTTATCATTGCTTACTTTATACTAAAAAGAGTGTACGAGCCTGCGTACAAAAGGTTTTCAAGTTTTGCTCTGCAAAGGAGACAAGTTTATGGTGATATTTCATTTTCTATCATCATCCTTTCTAATCTTTGCATCTCCGGTATCCGTAGGACAAGACGACATAACAAATATACACAGTGAAGAGGTGGGCATAGGAAGCCACTTTTGTAAAATCAGTTCATTTACTTGCACACACGAAGCTTAAACCATTTATCACTGAAGCAAACATTGTAATGTAACTTCCAGGTCTTGCTTATGAACCTTAAGGCATTAAGGAGACTCTCAAATAGTCTTTTTTATTTTAATCACCATGTAGACTGTCCATATAGTTTTCATAACAGTCAAATGCTTGTTCACAACCCATGAGCAGCATCTGGCCCTGCCGAAAGCTTCTAAAGCACAGATAAGTCATGGCAAGACTTTGACTTTGCTTTGAAAGCCATCTTCTTATTGTTCTTTGCCACAATTTTCCCAAGGAACCGCTTTGCCTTTTTGCCTATGCTTTCTCTTCTCTTAGTGTTGGCCATTCTCCTGGCGTTGTCCTCTTTACTGTCTTTGCGAAGTCTGATTTGTCGAACTATGCCTTCAAACAGGTCCTTCACATTATGATGAAGAGCAGCTGATGTCTCGATGAATTTGCAGTCAAATACCACAGCACAGGCCCGGCCCTCTGGAAAGACAGAAAGGAGTGAGTGAATGACATTAAAAAATACTATTTTTTTCCTTCATTCACACTGGCATCAAAAACTATAGTGAAAACTTCACACACACCCCTCTCTGCCTATATATAGATTGTGTAAGGGAAAATGGCCTTTATGCCACAAATGTTAAGAAGATGAGTATTTCATAGTTCCTTTTCTTGCCTTCAGGGTTATACCACTGCCATACTTAGCTCCACTAAATGTGATGGGATATAAAGCAACTGACAGTCTCCAAGGTAGCGTGGCCCACTATTAAAAGGTTTAAATATTGTGCGTTTGTATAAAAGTGCATCCCATATAGGGTGCAGAGAAAAATGTACCACTACTTATTTCAAATTAAAGCTGTGGAGCAGCAGTGCAAGGAGACAAGACATTTTGCAATACCTGAAGCTAGCAACAGTTTCCTAAAATAATTCTATATTAGAGCAAATTACAGTTAGAAAAAAGTCACTAGACCTGTCAGAGGTCAGAAGGCACAGGGCTATGGTTGTGATAAAGGGCTAAAAGTCACTAAAGAAGTTTATAGGATTATAGGAAAGTAGGGCTGGAAGGGACCTCACAAGGTCATCTAGTCCAGTCCCTTGCTCAAAGCAGGATCATCCCTGGCTAAATCAGGTCAGCCGAGTGTCTGTTCAACTTGCTCTTGAAAGTTTCCATGGCTGGAGATTCTACAGCTTCTTTAGATAGACTGTCCCCATGCTTGGCTATCCACATTACATACATATTTCAGATTTTATTTACATATAAAAAGAAAAAAGTTGCCTCATGGCTGAAACATGTCTTTCCACTTTCAGTTGAGGATTAAAAAAAAATTATTGCAGAGTTGCAAGCTTTATAAATAAACTGGATCCTCATTCTGAGTCACGATTCCTTAGAGACTGCCATATTCCCCACAAATAACAGCTTCATGCTATCTAGGTTGAACTCCAACCAGCCCCTCATGCAGGCATGTGTGCCAATTTAGGCAGGAAATAAGGACCAGACTGCAGAGCTGGAAACTTACTAGGGCACGAATGATGTCTCTCAACATTTTACCGTGTAAATACAAAACTTTTTTTTTTTTAAACAACCATTGTTTCGGTGCCACTGGCATGTGTCCAACTGGTTACCAAAACAGAACACTTAGAAAACTCACTAGTTACAGCATATTTGCAGAACAGGGACAGCATGGATTCAGCCCATGCAAGCCTGGCACCTATCACACCCCAAATGCAATAGAATTATTTAGAGGAGAAAAGAATTGTGCCATTTCTGTGACCTTGCCCTCAGCAGAGATGGCGTGCTGCAGTGATGGATTTCTGATGCGGACGTCTGTCCATCCGGAGCAGGCTTGAGATTATCAAGTCATTTAATAAATACCACTGTACAGCCAAGAATTGGCTAAAATCACTTTTAGTAATTATTGACAGAGTGTGACTCTGAGTACTGTATGGAGTAGCATTTTGAGGTTGCTGCACTGAGCCATTTTCATATTTACTGACACCTCAGGACACTACTCAGTGGCTAGTCATAAAAATCACCACCGCTACTTCATGTTCTGAAGTCTTGAATAAGGAGCCCTGGTTATCAGATTTCTGCACTGTATAGATTACACACACCTCAAACGTACCCTGTTCTGTAACAGAACTGGACCAGTTCCACTAGGTTAATCTCGGTTGCCAAATTAGACTTAGATTTACAATTGAATAAGTGTCTCTTACCATCTACTGAGACTTCCCTGGATCGGACCAGGTCACTTTTATTCCCCACGAGAATGATAGGAATGTCTTCTGTTTGTCTTGCTCTTCTTAGCTGAATTCTCAATTCGGAGGCCTTCTCAAAACTAACTTTGTCTGTCACAGAATACACAATAATATAGGCATCCCCCATTTTCATACAGTGATTCTGAAGCCACTGGCTGTCATCCTGAAGAAAGAAGGAAAGATAGAAAGAAACTATTTATTGAATTGGAAATATTAAACTAAACATTCCTGGACCCGAATAATGAATTAAATTATTGTAATAGCCCTAGACCTATTCAGCTAGCTTATTATAGGCATGTGGGAAGATTTTAAAATATATATATTACTAAGCTGTTGGGCAGAGGGGGATCCCAATTTTGAATATAACATCATAAAACACAAACTTGGCCGCTTTTACAAGTTGTACCACAGGCAGGCATAGACCAGATTGTAAACCACTGACTTTGACAGTAGTATGCACAGAAGTAGCCTAGCTAGACAACAATTGCTTGGACACAGCAAGATGAGGTTTGTACCCTGGTGCTGTGCAAAGTCTAAAATAAGCTATCCAAGTAGTAGAAATTGATCACAGGAGATGGAGTTTAATCACGGAACAAAGAATTACAGTATTATTATTCTCCTAGGATACTGCCAAAACTTGGTGCAATCAAAAAGCTGCAGAAAGAATCTTACTCTAAATTTGACATGGATGTGAAAAATGACCCAGAAAAAATTATTTTAGTTATAAATACCTGCTCCCAGATGTCAAACACCACGAGAGAAGCTTCTTCTCCATCGACTATAATGGATCTGTCATATGTATTTCCTAGAGGAAGATGTACAGAAACTTGTTATTCTATTTGCTTATTGTGAAAATGCTACGAGATCAGATAGCAATGCAGAGAACACTTGATGTCATCTACTAATAATAAGAGAGTGGTGACTCCCTAATCTAAAATGATACATTAGTGCAGCTGCACTTTTTTGAGTTATTGCTTCCATCACCCACTGGCAATCTCCTATTTAACTGCTGGAAAAAAGAGAACTGCCTGTGTGTAAAAGGGCCAGTTTCTTTTTCTTTGGACTCATTCAGCACCGTGTTTCTCAATGTATTTAGGTAGTGGGTGACCCTAAGCTAACAACAGTCAGGGTCCCAGTCACAGCGATCCCCGTCTCCCTCTGCCAGGCTGTTACAGCATCTCTTTAGTCTGGTCTGTCTTTGAGCCCCTCTCATGCACTGAGCAAGGACAGCAGGGACCAGACTGGCTGTATTATTACTCCTGACACAAAGCAGGTGCTGCACAGGGACGAAGCGGGCACTGAATGGGGACGAAGATTTAGACTAGACATTAGGAAGAATTTCTTCACAGTTAAAGTGGCCAAAGTCTGGAATGGGCTCCCAAGGGAGGTGGTGCTCTCCCCTACCCTGGGGGTCTTCAAGAGAAAGTTAGATAAGCATCTAGCTGGGGTCATCTAGAGCCAGCACTCTTCCCTGCCTATGCAGGGGGTCGGAATCGATGATCTAATGAGGTCCCTTCTGACCCTAACATCTATGTATCTATGAATATGGTACTGCATGGAGATGAAGCGGGCACTGCACAGGGACAAAGACAGTACTGCATGGGGATGAAGTGAGCACTGCATGGGGATGAAGCTGGTACCGCACAGGGATGAAGATGATACTGCACAGGGACAAAGTGGCCACCGCACAGGGACAAAGATAGTACTGCATGGGAATGAAGCGGGCACCACATGGGGATGAAGAGGGCACTGCACAGGGATGAAGCAGGCACTGCACGGGGACAAAGACAGTACTGCAGGGGGATAAAGTGGGCACCGTATGGGGACGAAGCGGGCACTGCACAGGGATGAAGCAGGCACTGCACGGGTACAAAGGTGGTACTGCATGGGGATAGAGTGGGCAGCGCATGGGGATGAAGCAGGCACTGCACAGAGATGAAGATGGTACTGCATGGGGTTAAAGTGGGCAGCACATGGGGATGAAGCAGGCACC
>JAGPOW010002791.1:15140605-15157574 GCA_030014935.1 Caiman crocodilus
AGGAATGCTGTTTTTCTCCGTATGCGGTGATGAATATATTGATCTCTCCAGCTAGGTTCCAAGGGTTTATAACACTAACTAAGCAAATGCTGCATTATTTGAAGGGAACTTGGCTCAATTAGGGGAACTACTGGAACATGGGCAGTTGCAGCTTGATTCCACTGGGTCACAACCAGGGGGCCAGGAGCAGACAAGGGCAAGGAAGCAGGGGTACCAATCAGAGTCAGGAGTCAAGGGACCAGGAGCAGATTGATGAGGAGGTCAATGTCTGTAAGGGACTAAGATGTAGGCAGTCATTTGGGGTCAAACTACAGGCCAAGTAGCAGAGATCCAGACCAAAACTGGGGGGGTTCAGAGAAGCATCCTTAACAGTACAGGATTGGCATGTGGGCAGTTGCCAAAGTAAAGCCAGGAGTCAGATGTTGTAAGATATGGGATTAGGCTGCCATAAGGAACAGAGGTGGGGGTGGATTCAGGAACTGGCAAGGCTGGGACAAAGGGGTCACTGCATGATGTATATCCTGCCTAGCCAGGCATTTATGTTTGATTTCCCTCCACCCTAACAAATGTAAATGTAGTGGTGTTGTTGTCAGGGTGTTGGGCATGCCAAACATCCAGGTCTTTGAACCCATGGACAGAAATCACGGACTAGGAACCCACAAACAGGAACAAGGATGAAGCCAGGAAGCAGGGTCTTTGGAACAGGAAAGTAGGAAGCAACAGATAGGACATGGGGCTACACTTTATTTGCTACACTTAAATGGCGAGCCCAGGCCCGCCAAGGAACTACAAACCCCTCTCAGTTGTTAGAGGGAGGCCACTGACTGTAACAACTGAGTACTGAGGAAAATGGTTGAAAAAATGGGAAGAAAGTTCAATAACCAGGGTTCCAGAGGGGAACACCATGCAGAGCACACCAGCTAGTGCCCACTCCTCTCAGATGTATCTAAGTTGCCCAGTGAAACTCCCTGGGTATGTGCATGGAGGAGTGGGAGGAAAACAGCCCTACAGTCACCTGGGTTCTCCCTGGCCCAGTTCTGCTTATTGATCTGGGCTTTGCTAAGGCCAAGAAGAAGTTGACCAGAAGGTACCAGGCCTTAATGGACCCAGGAAACTAGGGGTCAAGTCCGAGGCTAGGCAAAGAGGCAACCATCCTCATGAAAAACTTGCTGGGCACTAAAGGGCTGGTGTTTATAAAGCATCCAGCTGGCACCCTTGCGGGCAACTGGGGCTAGTTGGATGTAGGTAGGCTGCTGGCAGTCAGCTAACCAAGGTCAGTTAGAGGCACTTTAGGCCTGCCTGCTGCCCTGACTCCTGACACTATTTCTGCGGTGTGGCAAAGAAAGCAATCAGTATTTCAGCACTACTGGCTCTTCCCAGTGTTCTTTTGGTCACAAATCACCTCTACCCATTTTCTTTGCCCCGGTAATATAGAACCACTGGCTTAAAGTAAAGCAGTTATTTTTCTATCCCCCTAACAGGCTAGTTGAAGGAAACCCTCATGCCCAAAAGAATGTTTTGGAATTAGGTGGCACGTTACCGCTCATTCAACTACTGCAAAAAAGTCAGAGTCCGCATGTACAAGAAGTTGCGGCCGATGCTTTATGGGCCTTAGCTGGAGCTGAAACAGAATGTCAGAGGACAGTGGCTGAAGGCATGGGTTTGTATAAGCAGCAAAAGAAACTTGCTCTGTCAGATTTGCATGTTAAATGCTGTAGATTAGAATTAGAGAATCATCCTTTGCAAATGTCAGGATGTCTCAGGATCATTTGCTCTTTCTAAGTATTGTGATGAATTTCACCTCTGTGTTATGAACCAACACCAGGCTTGAGGCCCTTAGTCTACTTGTGTGCTTATTTCTGCTTGTGCTCTCCAGAGTTGTAACAAAGCAAAATTGACTGGAATTTTATTTTCAGTTCTGGCCACAAGGTGTCCGGTAGCATTAGTGAATTCTGACAGCATTATAATAAGATTTCCTTCTGCTTCAGTTTGAAAAAGCCCTGAGTATCCCCGGCAGTCTTGGAGCTGCCTGTTTACAAACTTCAAACCTGAACTGAGTGTATCTTCTCACCCCAAAAGGGCTAGATATTATAATTAACATTATATTGGTAGTACTTCCACAATTAACTACCATTAATTATTATGCTGGTAGTACTTACACAGAAAAGTATCATATATGGTATATCAGAGTGGATTATTCTTGTCACCTACAAGGGTACTTTCTTGTCACTCTAGCCTAGAATCAGTGTTGTTTGTTTCCAGTGGCACCTGCAACGTAGCAGGCAAATTCCAAACATGAAAGAAGGCACAGTCCTTGCTCTGGTTTGAAAGTGGGAAAGGAAAAGGGTTTCCACACACTAACACCTCTTGTTATTGTATTTTAGGAGTAAACATGCTGGTTGGTTTTTTGCGCTCTGTATCATGGAAGCTCCACCAAATTGGAATAGAAGGACTCGGAGTACTTTTGCAAGGTCCTAGCGACGTGAGAAATGCCGTTTCCTCAGCAAATGGAGTGGACCATCTCGTAAGGATGCTGTGTTCCGAGAGAGAAGATATCGTGCTCAGCACAATCCGTGTTCTTCGCCACGTGTGTCTTGGTATTGGTGTGTATGTCATGTAACCTTTAACATTTGGAGCTGTTAGGGCACTGGCAGTACGCAGGACAAACTTATTCCTAAGGAGTTTGCTGTAATGTAGTTGCATCAGTTCTCATTGGATTAACTCACTTGAATAAATAGGATTTGCCCCCGGGGTGGCATTTCTCTTTCTGAGGAAAAATTAGGAAGATGTTTCTTCTTCTTAAAATAGGAAAAAGTCTTCCTTTTACATAAGAAAACAAACCCAAAAGTTCATTTGATTATGTGCCATATTTATTTCAAACAACATGTTTGGCTAGGAAGGGGAGAAGTAGCATCGTTGTCTGTTTGACAGACTAAAGAGGATGGCTTTTAACTACTGTTAAAAACATTGCTAAAATGTAGTTTATAAAACGAGTCTCCAGAGGGAGATATTTATCAGACTGTTACAGATGTAAGCTCATCATTCCCGTAGCCAGGCAGAAGACCAAAATAACAAGACATTCTTCTTACAAACTCTTGCAAGTGTGTGGTATGCCTTACAACACTTCGGGATAAGGGAAATGACTGGGATAAGTGTCATCCTTCAAAGTGTAAAATTCATCTTCCCACAGTTTCCATGAGTAGTGTTTAGCTGTGTCTCTGGGTACGAAGCTATCTCAAGACTTTTCTTACCTACTCAAGGTGAAATTTAATTTTGGTACAGAGGGTCTTAAGATGCCCCACAATGAAACTGGGGCTTGTTAAAAAAGGGGGCATGGTGATTTGAAAATGACTGTGCGGGCCCAGAATATACCAGGGTATAAGGATTAGGAATATTGAAAAGTTGCCAACATTAGAGATACTGGACACACAACTGTGCACTGCAGATGTAGTGGCTCAAACCCTGCTGTAGGACATGGGTTGTCTGCAAGTGCTATTGTAACGTGTGGATTAGAAGAGTGCTGTGGAAGGGTTTGTATTGCAGCCCTGCTCTCTGCTGAAGGACTGAATTCAATGCCCTGTGGAAGGACCTTCACAGAAATGCTATGGTGTGATTCACCTTCCCACCTTGCTGCTTATACTGCTTGCACGCTGCATGAGTTTGAGACAGTGTATTTTGCTAGGAAGAGAAGTGATGTCGTCCTTGTCCCTATTGGGACAGGCTTTTAACAACTATAAAAACTATTGCAAAAAATATTGCAAAAAGAGCCTCTTGAAAAGTTGGCTTAGCTTGCTTGTATCCCACATATCTGGTCCAAAGGGGCATGTGTTTGAGGGGACAGATTCCATTATGAAGTATAGAAATTTAAATGACAGTGCTTGTTAAAAAAATGTTTTAAAAGGTTTAACTTTTGCTTTTTCTTCTCCAACTTTGTTCTTAGGCTACATTCCACACTACAAGAACCAAATATCCATTGCTAATTCCAGGGGTCTCAAGTTTCTGCTAGCACTGATGATACATTCTCCGTCTGAAGCAATCCAGGCAGAGGCAGCCTATACCCTGAGTGCTGTGGTCCTAGGTAAAGCACACTGAATAATACTCTAGCCTGAGTTCAGCTGCTAACAAAAATGATTAGACAGTAAACTAGAGTGTGATACATGCTTGGGAAGAACTGGTGTTGGGATCACGCTGAGCACTGTGGGGAAGCAACCAGCCTGGTGGTTAGAACAAAGGATCCAGAGAAAGCTCCTGGGTCCTTTCCTTGCTTGTGACCTTGGAGAAGCCCCCTAAACTTTCCATGCCTCAGTTTATTCTAGTGAAAAACGAATTTAACATTGTCTGCCTCCTATAGGTTAGTGAAGGTTAATATTTGTGAGAGGTTTGCAATACTTGCATAAAAGAAGTTTAGCAAGATCAAAGTACTGTTAGCAGCAAAAAATCACTTGGCTACTCCAAATATGCACATGTATAGTTGCCTCCTTCCAAAGTTAATATGGCAGTGATATTTAAACAATTCCCTCCTCAATTCCAAAATATTGTATTAGCTGACTTCAGGCAAAGGAGCAGAGTCCTAGCAGATGTTGGTCTTTACTCATTTTGAAAATCAGCTGCACTTCTTTAGGGGGTATTAAAAAGAAATGACCTCAAACCAGTAAAATCTTCTGCCCCACGCAACATGCACCTTTGTTTAAAAAAACAAAACAAGGGATGGACTAAGCAGTGTTCACATTTGAACCAAATCACCAAAGAAAAATATTAGTCATTGAAACCACTGATTTGCCCCCTGAAGCACTAAGATAACTTGGACCAGTTGTCCAAATGCAGGACAGTGATCCAGGGCAAACTTCAAATTGAGCAACAGCTATTGAAAATACAAAGAACCAAAGACCTACTTGTCCTAAGTCCCAGCCTCAGTACCCTCTGCCTCAATCTTTTTAGCAATTGTCTGAGACAGGGATGCTTAACCTCCAGCTTGCAAGCCAAATGCAGCCTGCAGAGCCATCACTTTTGGCCTGCGGGGCTCCCCATGGTTCAGAAAATTTGGCCGTGGGGCATCAGTGACAGTATGGCCACCCTCCCCCTTGATAGATTTCCAAACCCCAAACCCTACACACTGAGTTGGAGCTGGGCAATGCCCCTTGTTCCCCCTTTGCGCCCTCCCACCCTCATCCCCCTATGGCTGGGTTGAGGCCAGACCATGCCCCTTTCTCTCTTCCCTGTCGCTGGATCAGGGCCATGCTGCACCCCTTCCTCCTTGCACCTGGATCAGGGCCATGCCACCTCCCCCCCACAGAGCTAGATCAAGCTCCCTTCCCCCGTGGGCTGGTTTGGAACCAGGCTGCTCCTTTGCCCTCTTTTACACAACTGGATGGGGCCTACCCACCTGCCCCAGACAATGATCAAGATACTTACTGGGCACTAACCATTCCACGTGCCAGGCAAAAAAGACTGAGCACCACTAATGTGAGATGTCACATGCTGGTCACACAATATCTTCAGCTGTGTAAGTAGCTGTACTGTACCAGGAAAACCTGGTGAATGTACAGTCTGTATACATGCACAAATTGCATTGTGTCAGTCCTGTATGGCAATCATACTTTACCCTTGGGGAGCCTTAAAGCAATTTACACACATTAATGAACGTAGTTGTGCAACTACTCTGTAAGGAAGACTAGTTCTAATTATCCACATTATACAGTTAGAAAAAAGTGACAAAGTATGCTGTCTATTGTGATGCAGGGGATAGCTGCCCTGTCCATTTTGCCAGTCCTCTATCTTCTTTACAGGGCACCCTTACTGCATGTTATTGCAAAAGGTGTAAGAAAGCATGCTTGTGTTTCCATTTCCAGAAGCAAATGCTTACATAAGGCTACTTAAGGAGTGGTACAAGGGTAAAAAAGATTTTCATGTAGTCATGTCCATTTTACAGTTTGCACGGAAACTTGTAATCCCATGGTTGTGGGGCAATTCAGTTTTGACAGACCAACAGTTTCTCTAGACTCTTTGCTTTATACATTTCATTTTGTTAACAGCATATCAGGTACTTCATTTATCTGACCAATGAATGGTTAATTTGCTTCTAGGAAAAATGCCCAAAACATTAGTTTGAATAATCTAAACTGTCTCTAACGAGATGACTGACTGCCTTAAAACTCATGTCTAGCAGTTAGTACTGTCCTCAGCCCTTTTGGGTGCATGCTGATTTGGTTCATTTGACAATGGCTGACCTTCTGCTGGTTGTTCTCAGCTTATGGACTTTCCTTTAGCTCAAAGGATAGAGGCTTCTGTGAAAATACTCTCTGCCTAAGTGCTGCAGACCATCATTTGATCCTCATAGACAATAATGGCATCTGTTTGCCATATCCAGCTGTTCAAGTCAGTGCAGGGAGCTGGAATCCACCTTGCATTCTGCAGCTACAACTCATTACACTTGCATCTGACACAGTCTGGCAAAGGCATGTCGTCAGAAGGGACCAGAGCACTCCTCCGCTGTTCAGAGCCTATTTCTACAGCAGGTGTTATTGAACTCCGTAAACGTTTCTCTCTCCTTCCACATTATTTGTCCCCTTCCCCTTTAACTTACCCCTAGCTCCTCTTTTATCCCTCAAGCAGATCGTCAACACTCGTATTTTGTAATATGCAACTACGCTTTTACCAGAATCCCAGAATTCTGGCTGTGTTTAAACAAACTACTCCTTTTATTTCCATTTCTCTTCACTTTATAAACAATAAAGATATTAAAGGAAAGCAGTGGGTGTTACCATGAGTTCAGCTGTAGTTAATGGAAAACTTCCTGCTGACTTCACTGGGACCAGAACTGCACCTAGTTTGTTTAAAATTTTGGAAGGGCTTTTTCACATAATATAAACACTGCCAATGACAACTGATTTCAAAGCTACACTCTGAGTGCTTTTATTATGTTTCAGTAGATATTATGTCACACATAAGAGCCAGCTCATAATTCATGAGTTTCTTGGGAAATTTGGGCTTGGAAAAGATAAATGACTTGTTTTTTTTCCTGCTCTTCATTCAGGCAACAGTGAAAACTTGGAGATACTTTCCCAGAGTTCAGCCTTCCAGTACAGGTGCATCCTTCCCCTGCTATATTCATCTGAGGAAGAGATTCGCCTTCTGACAGCTGGGGCCTTAGCAACATTTGCTTTCAATAACATCAGCGAGCAGCGAGCAATCAATCGAGCAGGGGGAGTTAGATGGCATCACTTTCAACCATTCCTGCAGTCCAGCAAAGAGATTCACAGAATACAGGCTGCTTTCCAGGTAAGCTATTCCAGCGCAGACATTTTTCTTACTTATAGGTGGCCATCAGATCACCCCTGAGCCTGCGCTTTTCCAGGCTAAACAGCCCCATAGCTCTCAGCCTGTCATCGTAATCTCTGTTTTCCTGACCTCTGATCATGCGCATGGCTCTTCCCTGGACTCTCTCAAGCTTCTCCACATCCTTTTTGAATTGTGGAGCCCAAAACTGGACGCAGTACTCCAGCTGCGGCCTCACCAAGGCTGAGGTACAAGGGGAGAATGACGTCCTGGGATTTGCTTGAGAAGCATCTATGGATGCAAGCCAGCGTTTTGGTCACTTTACTAGCCTCAGCATCGCATTGAAGGCTCATGTTCATCTTGTGGTCGATCATGACCCTCAAGTCTCTTTCTTCCGTTGTGCTCACTGGTGTAGCACTGCCGAGCCTATAAGGATGATGCAGGTTTTTCTTCCCAAGGTGGAGAACCTTGCATTTTTCAGTGCTAAACACCATCAGGTTCTCGTCTGCCCATTTGCTGAGCCTGTCCAGGTCAGCCTGGATCACCTTCCTGTCTTCAAGCGTGGATGCTTTGCCCCAAAATTTGGTGTCATCGGTGAACTTGGCCAGTCCGCTTCTGACTCCAATGTCCACATCATTAATGAAGATGTTGAACAATATGGGTCCAAGGACAGAGCCTTAGGGGACCCCACTGGTGACAGGGCACCATGATGATTGCCTTCCATCAACCACCACCCTCTGGGTCCGACAACAGAGCCAATTTCCCAGCCAGCAGATTGTGGTGGACCCAAGGCCACAATTGGCCTGTTTCACCAAGAAGTGATCATGGGATACTAGATCAAAGGCTTTTTTGAAGTCAAGATATATGACATCAATTTTTTCTCTCTTCTCCAGGTGATAGGTCACCTGGTCATAAAAGGAAATGAGATTGGTCAAGCAAGACCTACCCACAAGAAACTCATGCTGCCTATCCCTCAGGGCATTGGTGTTGGATAGTCCATTAAGGATGGCCTCTTTAATAAACGTTTCTAAGACCTTCCCCGGGATAGAGGTCAGGCTGATGGACCTGTAGTTTGGTGGATCCACTTTCCTCCCTTTCTTGAAGATAGGCACCACTTTGGCCTTCTTCAGGTCTTCGGGCACTACAGCAGAGCACCAGGAGTTCTCAAAGATCCATGCCAGGGGCTAGGGTATGATGCCCGCCAGCTCCTTGAGTACCCTGGGGTGCAGATTGTCAGGGCCAGCTGACTTGAAGGTATCCAATATGGGCTAGGAGAGCCTATTGTTTCTAATTGAACTACATATTATATTGTATGCATGCATCTAGTTTATGTGAGTCTAGTGACTAGAGGCTCTAGCTGGGTTTGAGATCATTGGACTATTCTGCAGAGGGATCGAGCCCCCATGTTGACTCTGTGTTAAAGTCCATGTTTTTTCCTTCCCCCTGCCTTTTTTTGCAGTAAGACATGTACACATCTACTTAAACTCTTTCAGTTTGCCCTTATAAAGAAGCACAAACAAGGCAGAAGCCTTTCTCTTTTCCCCAAGGCACTGGGAGAGGTGGGGGAGACAGATTACCTTAACAAGTTGCAGCATGTGCTACCTTGGGTACCAGCTAACGTCATCATGTTCAAATAAACCAGTGTCTCTGATTTATGACACTGAGCGTGCCTGTCTTAATCCCTCCCTTCAGCTATGAAACTTTTTAGATCAGTCAGTAACAATAAGTTGGCCTAACAACCAATATCAATCAGAGGTGACTGATGCATTAGTTTGACTGGAGGTAGAGCTCTACTAAACATTATTTTTTCTGTGTAATGTTTTCTTGCAGTCCATTGTTCTGTCTCGAATCATTCCAGATAATGAGCCAGCTAATATCACTGCCATAGGGATCAGAACCATTGTGGATACACTGGAACGTTCCCAGGCACACCACACACTGGCTTTGGCTGCTGATTGTGTGGCCCGTTTAGCACACACCCGCGCAGGTAAAAAGCAGCGCACCTGCTACCGCTGTACTCATTTCCAAGTGGAAAAACAGGTATCTGAGACGTGTCTTGGGAGGATGGAGATGACATCAAATATATGCTGTATACACCTGTGTCTGCATTCTTCCAGGAATCACTGCTGCTCTGGTTTCCATAGATGCAGTTGGCCTATTATTCCAACTCCTCTCCAGCTCGGTAGACCTGGTCCAGAGTTGTGCTGCTGTCGCACTTGGGTTTTTGAGCTTCAATCATGTAGCAGAGAGACAGCTACTGAGAAGGTACTGTACTCCTGCTCCCATCGGAGGATGTACTGTTTCAAGCCAAAGCCACCGAGTAGGTTTTCAAACCACCATTTTGTCACATCGGCCTGCACACAGTGCAGCTCAGGGGAAGGAGGTGGGAAAGCTACCTCACTGCTTTGAGTCCTCCTGAATTCCTTCAACCTGCCCGGAACATGTTGCTTGCCTGTGTTTTCACGTCCCAGCCCATGGGTTTTCAACCTTTTATAGTGTGTACTCCTTCTGACCCCTGTGCCCCTTATATTTTTTTCTTGTTTTTAACAGATTGAGGCCCCTGCGGCATGGGAGGGAGCAGGGCTAGGGCAGGCACTGCACAGCTGGGGCAGGGCACAGGACGGAGCCATAAAGAAAGGCAGGCTGGTCTCAGCAGCAAGGGAGGGAGTGGAGTTGGAGCAGGGGCTGTCTGGCTGGGGTGAGGCGGTGGCTCCTGCCACTGTGTGCACTCCAGGGAGGGCATGGTGGTGGGGGCATCTGCCCCCCGATCTGCATGGGGTGGGGGCTGGGTCAGGCTCTGCTACGGGAAGGCGGCAGCAGTGCTGGGAGGAGGATTGGGGGGCTTATGGCAAAATGTGGAGTAGCTGCAGCCCCCTTCCCTCTGTGGGCCCCTGTGGGGAGAGAGGGAATGGGGCAGAGGCAAGTGCTGTATGGCCGGGCAGAGCCTGGGACTGAGCCCCGTGCCTCAGGATGGCGTAGAGGGTGCGTACCCCTGGATCTGCATGCTGGATGGGCTGGGGCAGCCCTGGGCTTTTCCTGGTGGGCTTGGCTGCTCTGGGCAGGTGGCAGCACTGGCAGGGGGGCTACAGGAAGGGATGCAGCCACTCCAGAATTTGCCATAGACCCAACCCCCCTTCCCGGTGCTGCCTGCCCCAGCTCAGCCCCTCCCCACCAGGAACAGCCCTGGCCCCAGCCTGCTACGCAGATCCAGGGGTGCATGCAGCAGCAGCGCTGGGGGGTGGGGCAAAGTGGGGGAGAGCTTGTATGCAACAGCCACCACTGGCTACTGGATGAGGGCAGCAGCCATGCAGGAGAGCAAGCTGGGGTTGGGGGCGGGGAGGTATCACAATATGCCATGTGGGAATGGTGGTGTCCAGCACACCCCTCTCCCAGGTAAGGGACAAACACACTGGGGGAGACACAACTGCCGCGCCCACTCCATCCTCACTCACCCACACACACCCACAAAGACCTAAGTATGCCTGGGGGTACATATACCCCCGGTTGACAACCCCTGTCTTAGCCTTTAAATAGACAGCAATAAAAATGCTGTCCTTGTCCAGGTGCAGGAAGAAACCTCATCTTGTTAGGAACCTGCTTCTCTATACCAGAAAATACAAGATATCATCAACATTTTTGGCAAGATGGAAGCACTCCCAGGAACTGAGGCTGCCCCCTATTCGGTGAGTTTGTTTACAGCAGCGGTGGCCAACCCACAGCAGGGGTGCCACAAGGCAGATCACGGAGAGGACAGGCAACACAGTGGCAGGATAGAGGAAGCAAAGCAGCAAATCGGGGTGCACAGGATAGGAGGCAGAGCAGCTTACTAGGCAGATGAAGGGGATTAGAGTAGTATTGGAGGCTATGGCACCCCCATGCCCTTGGGTTACAGCATTCTGCTCCCGGGATAAAGCGAGTGGAACATCTCTTCCTAGCACTCTGGCTAAAGATGCAACATTCTCTATTCAAGTTTTAATATCTATTTGTATCAGATCTATGTAGCCTCTTAGCTCAAGATGACTCCAAACAGCTGTGTACTACAACAATAGTCCCAACCCATGACTTGGAGGAAGCATGGTCAAAACTCTCTGACAATGCTCCTGCCCCCAAGAAATAGTCAAGACAGAGATTGACAGGGAAGTATGATGCTGCCTACAGCACATTATCTGCTCGGTATAACCTTTACTGGCTCGTGAACAGTTAAGGACCACTATGCTGCAAGTATATTCATTAATGGTCAGTCATAGTCATTACCATTACTTATAGTGGTATAGTGAGCAGATGTCACAAGGTTATCACCACACTCTACCTATGATTACACACACACCTCCCCCCCGCATTGTCTGAGAGGTAAAATACCTCAGCAAAGAGCAAAACTTTACTTTCATACACGTACACACACGCACACACACACCCCTCTGAACCGAAGCTACACATGTGCATTTAAAGAGACACAAGTAAAGACAGACCTGAATACATTTCTTATTCTTTAGGATGCCACGGATGAAATGTATCTAGGTTGCAGAGAGGACTACCACTAATCCCTAAAGGATGTTCCCAGGGATATTTTAGCAAGTGCAAGCAACCAGATCCCAGTTCTGTGAGAGTATAAATCCAGCAGCACAGCCTTCCTCCCTCACCAGCTAGGAGCGTGAATTCAGCACTGAGTTACCAGCACTTAGATTGTTCTTGAAACCAAAGTACAGGTTTATACACACACATACATACATGTCTTTGCACAGAACATGAACAGACATTTTCTAAAGACTGTCTCAATACTTTGCCATCACAGGAACAAACCTGCCCTTGCATCATCTACACATATGAAGTTTTCAGAAGTCCACTCCCTTCCTGGTAAGTGTCAATGGTAAGAGTCATGTTCTTATTTTCTGTTCCTCAAAATGTCATCACTTTTTGAGATAGTAAGCAGTCATTCCAACAGTGCTAGAAAGAACTGTTTAAGAGAACATGCATGATAATGATGTTGTGACTTATTCTGCAAAACACAGAAGTTGCACTAGATGCTCCAGCTATCTTTTTCGCAGTCTCTTGTTACTGAGTAAATCCCTGGTCTGTTAATGTTCTTATTCAGAAATAAGAAGTGCTACTAAAAAAATCCAAAGCAAACTGACAGTAATTTTTTCTTTTAGTTAATTGGCCTCTGAACAATTTTTTGCAACTACATCATATGTTTTGACTTCCCTTCCCACCAAAACTAGTTAACTAGGTTCCACATGAATTGACTTGGAGGCAGAAGTATTTTCTACAGTATATGTTGTATAACCTAGGATGCAAAGATGAAACAAACATTTGCCACTGTTATACAGTATCAAGGTGGATTTATTTAAATTCTGTTTAAAGGTTTCCAGTTTCCCATTTTGAATTCTGAAGACTTCTTAACCAGAAGTTGTAAATCAAGGTCTCACAGGGAGCCTGAAGATAGCAGCAAGAGGACAAAAACCACCCTAGAATTCACCCCAATGCACCAGTCTTTGAAAACACATGCCAAGCATGGCAGACTCTAAATACAAAACAGTACAAGGTGATACTCAGCTATATTTATTAATTAAATGGAATTTAACTAGAGATTGTTACTCTATTTGTACATCTTCAAATTATGCAGTCTCTATACATTGACCCTTATTTCAAAGAATGAGTTCTTTACTGTAAAATGACACTAATAAATTAAAAAAAAAAAAAATCTCTGGGTGCTGCTGCTTGTGTGCCTGAGAACAACTGCTACCGAACAGGAAAGCAAAGTAAATAAATACTCAATGTTAATTCTGTCAATATTGACAAATATGAGGCTCTGTCTTTTTCAAAGCAGTTTGTGATAAAACTTAAAACTCCTTTCTAGGTTTCATGCTATCAGACTTTGCAGGGGTAGAGAGTCAGATGTTGCAGCAAAGTCAGACCAGAACTGGCTTGAAAGCACATTTGTCCCTTCCTTGAGTTGTAATGAATGCAGAGCCTCTTCAAATCACTTGCTATTTCATTTCTGATAGCACATCAACATCAGGCTTCAAAACAGGAAGCATTTTGTAAGCTTGTCACTCACGGTTTTTTGCCAACAAAATCCAATTCAGATTAACATTTTATGACAAAGTAGATATATCAACTACAGGAAGGCTCCATGAAACCATGCCTATAAAATTACTTCAAGAAAATAGGCTAGTTTTTTTAAAGTGCGTGTTTATTGCTATATGAGCATCCCAAAGCCCTGCAAATTTGTCTTCAAATGCGAACTGTAAAAAAACTCAACTTCTGAAGTTTAATATGAGCAAAACAAGTGAAAATGCCTGTCTTCATGTGCCAAGAACAGAGACCGAAACCATTACTCAGTGTGCACAATACATTCCCAAATCCAGAATATAAATAATTCTTGGTTTAAGACAGTGAGGACCATGGCCAAGGTATGTGGAAATTAATTTTTATTTTATGATTTGTTTTGTACTGTGACAGGAAACATTTGTGTTGCTGTTCCTGAATTTAATATTATAAATATTAAAATCCTCTTCTGACAAAATAAAACTGTAATATTACATTAACAGTATTTTAGACACACTGTCACTCTTAAGTAAATTTCCATAGGTTAACTCTTGGAAGAGTACTAGAACACTTTTATAAAAATCAAAATTAGAATAGCTTTATTTTGCTTATAGATACATATCCAACTAAATACTAGCAGCACTGTTTATTTACAAAGTTAGCCCACCATATCAGAAAAGCAGAGCTTATCAGGCAGTTAAGATCGAGCAGATAAACACTGGTTCACCACTTCCAACAAATGAGAATTCTCCAAAGCGGCAGCTACTCGCTCTTTGTCAGCAAGCTGTTTGTTTACTGTAAGGAAAGAGTCCCACAACACTTGTCAGGGTACCTCAGCACGGCAACGTATTGTTAATGTTTTACATACAACCTGACTCTTCCTCAGGCTGTCGCTACGGTAGGCAGGGCCCCATGTTTTTCACAATTTGGTAGCGCTGAATGTGCGCAGAATTGTGCTTAACAGTTGAGCATCATTTTCTCCCCTCCACCCCCAAGATGACTGGACCTCAGTGCCACACACAACTCTAGTTCATCCACTATAGTTTTGTGTCGGTTTAACTGCCTGAAACACAGTGACGACCAGAATCTAAATGTCAACCCCTTGGTTTCTTGCTGAATCTGCTCAGCTACCATCCCAATCCATTTTGTTGAATTTAATGGATACTGGGCTGAGGGTTGTGGAATCCTGTAACACTCTTCCCTGACTTCTAGTTTGCTCTCCTGCTAAGCTCTCTCTAATCTCCAAGGTTTATACATAATGAAATACCTTTGCAGAACACTTTTTATATATCTGATTGGGGAAAAACTCACCTGCATGCTCAGAGATGTGTGTTCCTGGCGTTATGTGAACATCAACCTAAGTAAAATGAAATGTAATCTGGTTATTTATAAGACTGTTGACTTGCACTACGTTGGTGCTTGGATGTGGAGTGAGGTTAAAGTAAAAACGCATTAGTTCAGCAGTTCAGAAAGCAGCATCTAGTATTATAGTCCCACTCAAAAAAATCCATCAGGGTCATTTGTCAGCTTCACACTCATGCCTACACACTCACTGGTATCACATGCAACTACATGTATTAAAGCAATTTTTTAAGAGTTTACTTTTCACATCTGACAATACTTAGGCTTTGGCAAGTTTCATGGTCCCTCTCCCCCTCTTGGTCAGTTTCTTCCTTGTTTCAAATATTATAAGAAGGTGGGAAGACAATGGGAAGAAAGTCTTTAAAAATGTTTAAAAATAAATTCTAGCTGTGCTACTTAAAGTAGTTTTGTCAAACTATTTTCCCCTGTATTAGTTCAAAGACATCTCATTAATACTGTTTCTTTAAGATTTAACATTACTACCAAAACAATTTCATAATGAAACACGAAAACATAGTCCTTGGCAAGTTATCATCTCCTGCCAGATCCTCCTCCACAATATTCAAAGCAGCATAAGCTTTCATTAGGATAAGGATATGGTGCAGCCATCTGATCCTAAAACCATTAATTGGAAACTCCTATATTTTAATCCTGCTTTGGTTGTAAACTCCCCTTTTAGACTGGTCACAATAGAAAACTTTCTTCCTTACACTCAGACTACCCTTTTACAAAAAGGGGATAAATCTCCCTTCCACCAAGGATCACTAACACTAAATGTTATATACTATTTCTCACCACAGATCCCATTCAGTCTAATTTATTCTAAGAATCAGACTGATAACTGTGCCTGCTTGTAATTTAATCAATTTCCTGGAGTATTTTTCTTGTTTCATAGCAAAAGGGAATGAGAAGCCTTAAAGAGTTTCTTTTCTTTAATGTTCTTCCTTCTCCTGTCAAGGCTGATATTATTACTCACCTTAAACCTTTCAGGTAGCGATCTGATCAACTTTACTTTTATTGACAAGCCAATTAATGTTGCCATACTACAGTGAGGAATTGTGGGAGTAAACTCCACTGCAACTGTGCTTTCAGCATCATTCACCTGTTGAAAAACAAATTATTTGCTATGTACAAAATTTACTGACTTTTCCACTAGTTGGGACTAGCAATTCAGATTTATAGATGTAGGGTTGTAGGGACCTGAGCAGATCATCAAGTCCGACCCCTTGCTCTGGGCAGGAATGAATACTGGGCTCATACGACCCCCACTAAGTTAAGCTCATAAGACCCTAGCCAGGTTATCAAGCCTCCTTTTAAAGACCTCTAAGGTAGGAGCCAGCACCACTTCCCTTGGAAGCTGGTTCCAGACCCCAGCCGCCCTGACTGCGAAGCAGTGCCTCCTGATGTGTAGTCTGAACCTACTCTCGATCAACTTGTGGCCGTCATTCCTTGTTACTCTGAGAGGTGCTCCTGGGAGCAGGATCTCACCCATTCCCCTCTGGTCCATCCCCGCCCCAGTAAGTTTATAGGCAGCAACCACATCCCCTCTCAGCCTTCTCTTGTGGAGGCTGAACAGGTTTGGGTCCCGTAGCCTCTCCTCCTAGGGCCCGGCCTGCTGCCCCCCCCATCACGACTGTCCTAGTGCTTCAACCTAGTGCACCTAGTGGGGTGCGTGTGGCACTGCGCAGCTCTCGGGGCAGCGGGGCTCAAAGCACAGCGGCAGCCGCCCCGCGCACGGATCGGGGGGCACGTGCCCCCAGGCCCGGCCGGGACATGCAAGCCCCCAAAAGCCCGGCGGCAGGAAGCACGTGGGGGCCGCGCTCACCTTCACCCGCACCTGCTCCACCACGTTGAGCTCCTCCAGCGTGAGCGGGTGCTCGGGGTCGTTGATGGAGCGGATGAGATGTAGCAGGTCAAGGACAACGGGGTGTAGCGGCATCCCCTCCCCCAGCCCCCGCCTCCCGTCCGGCCCGGCAGGATATCGAAGATCTCGCGGTCGTCGATGGCGTCGGGCAGGTCATCGTCCTCCTCCCGCGCTGTCACGGGCCGCTCGCCCGAGCGCCGGAACACGAGCGGGTTGGCGTTCTCCAGCGCCGACCCCAACCCCGGCCCCACCATGGCCGTCACCCGCCCGCCACTTCCGGGGGCCGGGCGGAAGGGGAGGGGCCGCACATAAGCGCTTCCAGCCCGCGTGGGGCCAGCGTCGCCTTGGCAACCATGGCGGGGGCGGGGCTACAGCAGGGGCGGGGCCTGCGAGACCCAGAGGTAGGCTTTGGCGGGGGGG
>JAGPOW010002791.1:15167600-15206913 GCA_030014935.1 Caiman crocodilus
TATATCAATTCAGTGTTCAGAAACCACTTTGAGCAAACCCATTTTTGTTTGTTTGGCAAGGCAACATAAGGCTACCGTAGTTGGAATGTATTTCTGCACTCTGATTGGGACTATACTGGAAAAAAATTCCAGTAAATTACTGTAAAGAAAGTTATTTCTTTCGGTAGATGTTACTGTATCTTTCTGCTGTTTGTCCAGTATAAAATATGGAAAAAAGATCATAAGGACAGAAGTGACCGGATTGATCACAGGTTACATAGCCTTGGCTGAAGAATTTAATCTAGTAGCTCCCCTGACATCCACTCCAATGCTTTAAAGACATAATGTAATGAAGAGCCTACCGCATCCATTACCTAATTTAACATCCCTGTTAAAATTACAACTTATTTCGGGCCTGGGTTTACATAATCTTAGAATTAAATATATAATTCAGAATAAATAATATGTCAGTGTTTTATCTCTGTTATGCAGGGCAAAAAAGTGGACAGCCGGAAGTGGTCACCAAATATGGGCGACTCCTAGGAAGACAGATCAGCATAGCTGGAGCTGACAGACTTGTGAATGTTTTCCGTGGAATTCCTTTTGCAAAACCACCTGTTGGACCTCTTAGGTTTTCCCTACCACAACCACCTGAACCATGGAGCAACCTGAGAAATTCAACTTCCTTCTCACCACTGTAAGATCCAGCTGCCTTCAATTTTGTATAGCTGCTCTGTTGGCTAAATTAGCCTAAACTTAGTCATATACACCTTACTGAAAACATTGGGGTAGTTATGTTTTGTCCCATTAAGAATGTGAACTTCTAAAATTTCTCCTGCCATTTCTCTTGTGAACTGAATGGTCTCATTCCTTACTAAAAATACCCTAACAGCTATATTTTCAGTAGTTAATATAAAGCTAGAGATCTAAGTCAGTGTTGGGTGTGAATTAAAGGTACCACATTTTAGAAAAAGAAGATGAAAATGGGACTTTACACTTATAATTTTGGATGTTTTCTCTGTTACCCTTTGAGAGAGGATCCTGGAAAATAAAACCTGATGAGCCAGTTTACTTGGGATCTAGCTGCCCAAATAGGATCTTACACACAAATAATTTTAACTGTAATTCCAAAGGTGCTTTGTGTACATTGTAATAACTTTTCCCTGCACCTTTTTGGTGGTGCTATCAGTATTACCTTGTGTAACAGGATGGCATGTTTGGCATGTTTCTGTGAAGAAATAGTCCTGTTGAGAAAGTCTAGGTATGAGGAATTTGGCTTAGCAGGAAGCTTAGTTACAAGCTCCTAGAGTAAGCAAGGGTAAAGAAAATGAGCTGTGAGCAGAACAGTTTGTTACAAGGAGGGGCCAGGCTGTTGTGTTGGGGCCAGAGGAGAGGCTCCCCCCCTAGTACCTGAGACAAGGAAGAAGGGGTTGGCTTTGTCTGACTCACAGATTCATAGATGCTAGGGTCGGAAGGGACCTCAATATTGTTTGTTGCTTTGTTGCCATGTTTCATTTGGGAGGATTAGCTAAGGAACTTCTCGATGAGCAAAACCCACCTGTGGAAGCCAGCTGGATAGACAGCTTGCTTACACCTTAGCACCCTGGCCTGGGACATTGTCTCGCACAACAACATACAGACAAACAAAAAAAAAGATCCTTGGTCCAGAGGCTTCAACCTATGTCTGAGACCAAAGGCAATCAGGGGTTGGAGACAGACCATAACAAAGCACTGGTCAGAATAGCACTTCACTGTCCTGGCACGCCAGTGCCTTACCATTGACAAGAACTTGAAGGTTGGATGTGACACAACTTCAAGATGTCAGTGAGAAACCACTCTTAAGCAGGGGCAAAAGCGTGAAAGTGCTAGTCACACGTTTTCCAGGAGGGTGCTAGAGGCTGGCACTACCAGCCGATCAGAGGTAGGAGTCGACTTCTCCATACACAATGAGAAATGACAGGTAGAGGGGGGATGGACTCAGATCAGTCTTGAAAGCAAAGTTCTGTGGTTTCTGTTTGATGTGATGGAGCAGAGGAAGATGGTGGAAAAAAATGTAAAGAGAGGGGTGCCATGTTTACCCCAGTTGTCCATGCTTAGCCCTGGTCAAAAAGACCCTTCTTGGTAGGGTAGTTATAAACTATTTTGCTTCAGTCTATATCACTGTCTAACAGTTCTAGCTTTTAGGGGCACCATTTGTCATGCAGTCCTATGTTATGCATTAGATGTCCACTAACAATCTTCTGTACAGTTTCTGAAAATAAAAGGAAAATAACCCCTACAGGTCCAAAAACATGTTGGACTGACTGGTAAGGCAGTCTCAACTCCGTGTTTCTTTAGCTATGCCCTGGTTTTCTTTTGGGCTGCAGCTAAAGTGTTGTGTCCCTCAATTTTTTTTGCCAGTAGGGAGTGGGGGGTAAATGTTTTTTCTATTTCTGGACCAGTATTTCAGTTCTTGCTTCTTCAGCTCATCAAAGCTGGTTTTTTGCATTTCAAAATAATTTTGTAGTATGAAAAAAAAATAGCAAGTTAAAATAGATTTATTTTAGATTATTCCATGAGCGTGTGAACCTTCAGAAACATTGTCATCAGAAATCCATCTTTGTCAGGTAAAGCTTTGTCAGACGCTTTTCATTATTTGATGTTGGTATTGTTTGTATGTATGCAGGTGTCTACAAGACCTGAGGTGGATAGAAACATTGAAAATATTTCACAAATTTGAAAATCCTACCACTGAAATTTCTGAAGATTGTTTATACCTGGATGTCTACACTCCTGCCTCTTCAAACAAGAAAACTAAGTTACCTGTAAGCAAAGCTTGACCGCTGTGCTGTGCTGTATTCTGTCACTGGATTGGAATAAGTTGGTCATAATGTCCTCTTAAATCTTTCCTCCCTAATCTGGGGTTCTTTGGCTTCAGGTTACACAAAACGGTACTTGGCAACAACATGCATTGGTTGACATTGTGTTCCAGGTATTGAGGGTTTCCAGATGGCAGCTGTCTGCTGACTCCAAGCTCTGGTGAGCTCATCGTTGTTCTCTTTAGAGCCTTAGCTTGTGTAGTCACTCAGGGTATGTCTCTAGCAAGTCCTGGGTGCTCTGGCCAGAGTGTGCCCATTCACTCACCCTCACTCATCTAGGTCAGACCGAGCAGTGCCATGAGCAAGCCAGTGCCACAGGCTGCTGCTCACAAGCACTCTGGGGGCAGACCTTAAGAGCAATTGTGTAGGACCTCCCCTGCTCCCCGAGGGGCATTGCTGCTGTGTTTCTGAGTTTGGCATGGGTGGGTGGGTGCTCAGGACCTGCTTGGCAGCTCCCTTCCTGAGAGCGCCACAGGCACGTACCTGATTTCGCACCCCCACCCTTGTCAGAGTACTATCTACAGTTTCCGGCCCTATCTTAACTGTAGCACCAGCAGACCATAACAGAAATTGGTATGCTTATCTTACCTCCATGTCTCTGAGAAGGGTTGGCAGTGATCCAGAACATGGGAGATAGCATAGCTACACAGATGTGGAGATGTCTCATGAGCATGCAATGGGAGATAGTGTTGGCTAAAAATGTCAACTCGGGATCCTTAAAATTCTAGTTTATTAGGCGGATTGAAACACCGTAATCATAAACCTTGGGGCTGGTCCCCACACATGTACACACATACACACACACACAGTAGCAGGCTACAGAGTCAGGTATACCTATCTTACAAGCGCTGGAGTCTGTCGTTGAGGCTTCTTTCAGCATGTTGTTATCTTCCAGAAAGGGGTCGCCGGCTGGTCCTTCTGGCTGGAAAGGTCTGGTCAAGTTGGAGATCAAGAGGGCGCCACTGAGAGTCACTTTTCACTGCCTTTTATCTGTCCCTGGCAGACTTTGGTGACTCCCCAGTTTACAGGTTTGCCCAATCCAGGGGTCATTGACCCTCGTGGGACTTCCTCCCCCTCGGTGGCTACTGGACAGCATCTGTCAGCCGCCGGGGTCGTCTGCATGTACGTGCAAGTTTGGGAGTCCGTTAATGAATTTAGAATAGGGCTCTGGGAGTGGTCGATCTGGAGATACAGCCCAAAAGTTGGTCCCCTGCATTGATTAACTCAGGCCAGGGCTTCTAGCCCTTGATCAGTGACCTTTAGAGATTTCCCCGTTGTTACATTGTCTTCTGTTGACTTCTTCCATTGGCTGATCTTCAGCTTGCCAGGTGTTAATTGCTGCCTGCTACCATGTTACACATTCAATCATGTTACACATTCAGTCACTGGACTCACTGATTCTTTCAGGGGCCAGCCTGATACAAGCAAAGGCAGTTTGATTCCTGCCCTTGTTATTGTTATAATGTATAATTTACTTATCAAACTAAACACATTCAGTTGGGAGTTGAAAGGTGAGGGGCATAAAATATAAGCTACAAATGTCATGGCACACAAGTAGATAAAAATACCGAAATACAAGGGGAGATACAAAATGCCTACATAGAAATTTTAAAACACAATTTCTTATCTTAAAGTGAACGAGAGAGGAAGGAAGAAAAGGTAGAAAAAGATAAACATATCCAAAGAGGGGAGAGCAAATGCAGGCAAGAGGAAAAGGGGGCTTTCTGCTACAGTAGTTGTAGGTGGCCCTATACAATGTAGGGCTGTCCCTATAGTGCTAATTTAAGTCCCCTCTAGTCCTGGGCCCCACTTCAGCAATTTTGCATAGGAGAATAAATGGGCTGTAAGCACAAATACTCCCACAGTCTCCTGTACGTTCTTCCTGGTAACACCTGGGAATAGTTCATGTATTCCCAGGCCTGGACTCTTCCCCCTTCCTTATCCCTCTGACCCAAGCCATTTCCAAACCTTGCTGGCTGTCCTATATGTGGTGCCTCTGCAGTTTACTATGGTCACCTCATTCATCCAATCTGTCTTCATTTATATCCTGATTATTGCAGCTCCCTTGTCCCCAGACATCCCTGTCACCCAGTCCAGACCAAACACGACTGTGAGGATCCCTTTCTTTGTGTCCTTCTTCACGCTGCCACTCCTCCTTGTGCTCTCTGGCCCTGGTTTCTGCTTTGCTTTATCAAGTTCAAACATCCAGTCTTCACCAGGAAGACCCAGTTGAATTCTGCCCCCACTTTCTTAACCAGCTCTTCTGCTTTCTACTCCCCCAGTATTTTTTTTTGCAAACAGTGCCAGTCTTGATATTTTTATTTCTCTGCATCTCCTACAACCTTCTTCACAATTCCCGTTTCTCTGTCTTTTTGTCCATTTGAGTATCTTTTCCAAGCTGAGCTTACCAAGGTATAAGGCAATTCCCTTCTCCTCCTGACCTAGTCCTTTACTACACCATGATGTGTACTTTTACTTGGGTAACCCTGTACTTCATTCCCTCAGCCTCCCCCTGCTGCTCCCCTACCTCACTTAATTGTGCCAGACCTGAAATCAGCTGTTTGGGGCAGGGAGCTGTTTGGACTCTGTACGCCAAAGTGTTCACCACTTTCCTGCGTGCTGTACAGTAACATGAAACAGCCGTAGCATTCTTGCTGAGTCATGGAGGGGAATGTGTTTGTTTAGAAATGCAAAGTCCAAGGCTAGGTATAAATAATAAAATAACAGAAAAACTGGAAATAACTTGATAAGAAGCATGGTTAGTGTTAAATGGTCTCTGACCCCCTTTAAATTCCAGTTGTATCACACTGAAGAAATAAATGAAAGTTGAAGGATGGTTAGAGGTGTCTTATCAAGTTCATGGTGATAAAAGAAACTAGAAATGGACAGCATGAATGACTCCTAACAGGACCAGCCACATGAACTTATTTTCACCTGCCATTTAAAAAGAGAATTTCAAAATAGAAAATGCAATATGCAGTTCTTTGTGTGCTTACATTTTATTACAAAATTACCAAATTTAGGATGGCAGGCATTTTGACTGCCCTTCTTTTATTTCAGGTTATGGTGTGGATTCATGGAGGAGCTTTCATACTAGGTGGAGCTTCAGCATATGATGGGTCAGCATTGACTGCCTATGAAAATGTGGTTGTGGTAATCATCCAGTATAGGCTGGGTATCCTTGGATTCTTGAGGTAAGACACTGTCACAAGCCCTGGTCAAGCTGCTATGTTTGGATCCTACATGCAGGATGTGTGCCTTTAAGCTTCCTTGAATTTAAGCACACTTGCAGGGAGTAGAATCTGTTTCTGGTGCTCCTTTCTGCAATTTGAGACCTCGATAGTCTAGCTGTTTGGACTCTGACACTAGGTCAGCTCTCTCAGACTCCCCTGCCCTCCCTGGAGTTTGTCATCATTAGGGTGAGGCGAGAGAGGCACTGGTCATGGGTGCTGAAATCGAAACCATTATCCTGGTTTGACCTATCCTGGTGTCTCTACATGCTGTGGAGAGCCCTGCGCTACCCAACCATAGGGAGTGTATCTGCTGTGGGGGAGGGAGCCGAATGATGCCCCTTCACTTGGGGGACTTTGCTATGGGAGGGTCAGCCCTGCCCCTCAGGGGTGGGTAGGCAAACAGGGAGCTATGAGGGGTCCCCTGCACTAAAGCATCAGCAATAATAGCTTCCACTCAAATGAGAACCCAGGCAGGTAAGGCCCTTCTCCCCTAGCACTCCCTGCACGCCAAAAAAACAGCACAGAACAGAGAGGTCCATCGAACTGCTCAAGACAGACTTGCTGCTGGCAGGCAGAAACAATCAACCACCTCTTCTGGGACTGCCCATATGCCAGAGAGGTGTGGAAGGAAGTCTGTGCTCTCCTCCTGGTGGTGACAGGTTGCAGAGACCTGGCCAGGAAAACAGTTCTCTACGGGCACCTGCCCCCAACAGCTCACTTCGACCAGTTCATATCCTGGTTCAGGTATGCACGTTGGAAAGCCAGGAAGCTGCTCATAAACAGACACTCAGACCCCACAGTTGAGGACTGTATTAAAATAGGACTAAGTCAGGGTTGGGCAATTATTTCAGGCAGAGGGCCGCTTACCCAGTTTTGGCAAGCTGTTGAGGGCTGCATGGGTAGCACATCTTGGGACCAGTGTCCCAATGCCTTAGGACCAATGTCCCAGAGCCAGTGACAGCAGGTTGCAGGCTGGCAGGGGTCTGTGGAGCCAGGCTGGGCTGCACCAGCAGGGAGAGGTGGGAGCTGGCCTGGCTCCATAGAGCCCCTGCTGGCTGGGACCCTATACTCCTGCTGCCCTGCTCTGGGCCCTGCTGGTGCTGGCCCTGGGACACCGGTGTGGGCCCTGTGCTCCCACTGACTCCTGCGCCCACACACTCCCAGTGCCCCCCAGCCCTGCAGCACAGGGAGGAGCTGGTGTGGAGCATAGGGAAAAGTAGCCCTGTCCCTGCCCTGTGGCCGGCACTCCCTGCTACAGCTGCTCACAGCCTGTGCAGGGCTGTCCTGAGCAGGCACAGGCATCCCCACGCAGGCTGCAAGCAACTGCAGCGCAGTGTGCCAGGCACAGGGCAGGGGAGGGGCTGCTTTTCCCCCACACTCAGCACCAGCTTGTAATCTGCCCCCGCTGCCAGTCTGGGCACCACACCGGGTCCAGGCTTGCCTGTTGGGGCTGCATCGCAGTGGCAGCAGCTGCAGTCCCCCCGCCACTTGCCACACTGGGCAGCATTTGCTGCTGCCTGCCCGGAGCTCACAACACAGTAGGCTGCAGTGAGGCTGCCACCACTGTCCCTGTACTGCCCAGCGCGCGAGCTCCGGGTGGGGAGCAGCAGCAGCACTGCTGCCACCATGGTGTAGCCCCAATGGGCAAGCTTGGAGCTGGTGTGGGGCCCAGGTTGGCAATGGGGGCGGATTACAATGGTCCTGAGTGCGGGGAAAAGCAGCCTCTCCCCTGCACCATGGCTGGCGTCCCACACTGCAGTCACTCGTAACCTGCATGGGGATGCCTGTGCCTGCTTAGGACAGCCCTATGTGGGCTGCGAGCTGCTGCAGCAGGGAGCACCAGCCATGGGGCAGTGGAGGAGCCAAATTTCCCTGCCCTCAGCACCAGCTCCTTCCCTGCCTGGGCTCCTCCCCCTCTCCCCCCTTACCTGAGGTTCCAGCCAGGGTAGCCCTACTGGGGCTTCCAGCTGTGGGGTCGGTCTCTGGTGTTGCAGGAGCCCACCAAGGATTCCCCTGGGTCCTACTTGCCCCTGGTTCCTGTCATTTTTTACAGGAACCAAGGACAGATGCATTTTAATTTTCAGGGGGTTTTTTAGGGTCCTTGTGGGCCAGATAGAATGGCCTTGCGGGCCGGATGCAGCCCACCCCTGGACTAAGTGAAACATATCAGTACTATAGGAAGATGGAAGAGGACAATGAGAGAGAAATGGCAGATCTCACCAGGGGTCTGGCATGGACCTTTTCAGGATGCCCTCTGAGGAAGGCAGTGGGTAGGAGTGCAAGTATGGAGATGGACTCACGGATACGCGGTGCAAACTGTGTAACAGGTTTTTAGTGTGCTTTGAGCTGCCAAGTGAACCACAGGGGCCACTTGGCAGAGTATTGCAAGTGGAGCTTCGTGTTTGTTTGCATGTTAATAAATACTTTTGCAAAAAAAAAAAGTCCTGTGGTCAGTATATGTTCACTCCCCCTTTCCACCCACAGATATACTATTGGGCACAGGTCTGTACCCTCCCAAGTGTGTGTGAGCTCTTTCTCCACACCCCCCGCCATATGTTGTTGGGTGCAAGGCTGCATCTGCCTGACTTCTATGGCCAGAGACAGCGCAGGGCTGTACTTGCCATGGCATAGATTCCTGAGGACAGTCATTCTTGCTCCCTGTCATAGTTGGCACCCAGGGCTGGTGCCTAGCTCACTCACCCACCCAGTTATGCTACTGCACCTCTTGAAAGGCAGTGTGCTCATGGCTGAGCAGCAACTTGGTTAGGCCCACACCTAATGATTTTGGAGACATAAATATGGAACCTTTTCCTCTCCTTGCTAAATTGCATCTTCCCAAAGGAAACACCTGTTTGGACCAGCTTTGCATGCATTGATCAACGTTTAAAATGTAGTTGTCCTGCAGAAAATTATAAAATACAAACAAAATTGCTCTGGCTGGAGTTTATATGTGTGCATACTCATATAAACATTCTTCTTCTGCAGGCTGAAGTGATCCACAGCAGGCTTTGCTTCCCAATGACATATCTAAGGGGTTAGACGCATGCTTGTCACGATACTTGAAATACCTGGTGATGTTTGTTCTGTGTTCCCAGCAGCAGAGAAGAAAACTGGTGGTTTTGTTTCGAATTCTCTCTTTTGATTTCAGTACTGATGATGAATACATTCGTGGAAACTTGGGGTTGCTGGATCAAGTGGCAGCTCTGCAATGGGTTAAGGAAAACATTGATACTTTTGGTGGAGATCCAGAATCTGTCACCCTATTTGGAGAATCTGCCGGAGGATTCAGTGCCGGTGCTCATGTAGGTTTGCCATGACTGCTTTTATATTAAATTACTGAACAACTCTAAAGTTGAGCCTTGCTTTTCAGTCTGTCTACAGAAGCAAAGTTATTCATGCATTGTACCAAACAAGCATCATGGGTAATAATTTGTACTTTGTTTTTTGTAGATTCTGTCTCCCATGTCCAAAGGCTTGTTCCACAAAGCCATATCACAGAGTGCGGTTGTGAGCTTACCTGGTACTACTATTTCTAAACCTCAAGCTCTTACTCGCGTGAGTTCTTGGAGGTGTTTGTTTTTCATTTATTTCTTTTTTAAATGCTGAGTTTCTGTTCCTGGACACTTCTCAAAGTTGAATTTCAAATTACAAATCAGTTGTTTTGATTTGTGGTCAACTCTTTTCACAACCTAGAAAAATGATCTTTTACGTCTCATTCCTCTTTCCTTCCTAGGTGTGTGTAGAGTTTTCTTTTAATCTTAAATTCTGATTTCCCATTTTTCCCAGCAATGCCTGTGCTGCCCCAAACTATGAAGCAAGAAGAGATGGTAGATTTAAGTTTACATAGATTAGTAGCAGTAATCTGCCAAGGAATCATCAAATTTTCTTCTTAATGTCTCTATGATTAAAAATATATATATTTGTGGAGAATAATAAAGGGAGCACACAGAAATCAGATCTAGCACAATTTCAAATGGCTTGTGCCACTGCAACCAAATTCACTAGCAATTATACTGCATTACAATAGAGAATGCCAAAGTAAATAGGGTTAAAGATTAAGGTAGCTTTTAAAAATGAGTTGCAACTGTTTGACTGTCCCGGAAAAAATAGAAGGTACTGCAAATGGGTTGGTGTCTACCTAAATCATGGGGGGACTTACCAATTTTTATGCCTTGATTGTGACCTAAAGCTCTAATTCCACAGTCATTTCATGGCCCTGCTTCTTGGCATCGATTAGTGGAGAGGCTTGGGGAGGGAGCGGAGCAGGGATGAATGGTCAACTGCCTTCCTGACTGCTGGCTGCCCTTCCCCTTGGTGCTGATTTTCAGAGGCCCGGGCCAGAGGAAGAGAGACAAGGGGGCAGACGCAACCTTATCTGCTGCCCTTTGTGCCACCCCGCCAGCTGGCGTCTTCTCATGATAGTGAGAACCTCTGACTCCCATTTGGGAGTTGGCATTTTATTTTTATTAAATGTTTGTTGTTAATTTTTTGTGGTCAATCCTGGATTTCATGGTTTCTGTAAAATCCATGAAACTGCAAATAAAGTAGGTCCCTACAAATAGAATGATCTTCAGCAAGATTTGAGTATCTTTCAGAACAGGACCTGCAGTCTGCTGATCCTGTTCATGTCGCCATGTACAGTGCGCATGCAGACACCTACACTGTAATTTGATTATGGTGGGCAGATTTAAAATCCATCATACATCAGCAGGTATGAAATTATTTGGCTGTCACATGACTGTCATCTCTTCCTTTTTTATTTTTTTCAACGATTACAGGTTATTGCTAATCTAGCTGGCTGTGAGATGACCAGTTCTGCGATAGTTAATTGTTTGAGGAAAAAAACAGAGAAGGAAATATTGTCTGTAACTACAGAGGCCCTTAAGGTAAGGGAGAACTGCTAATTTAGAATCTGTTAAACCTTTGAATCAATAGAGGAACATTAGTTGACTCTCCTAGTATGGAGTCAGTCCTTTCCATGTGCTTAAATCCTATTTCTTGTTTTGTGACAGGATGGGTCTGAGCTTCAGAATGTGAATTTAGGTTTCACAAAATTTTGATCTGAGAGTTTGGTTCAAGGCTATGTCAAATTCTGTCATGTTTTATTACTTGCAATTAACTTCGCTAATCCACTGCCTCTAAACCTATACAGTATCTGGAGTAGGGTTGATTTAGATTTGTTGTTTTGTTACATCTGAACATTTTAAGTTTCTGTGTCAAATGATAGAGTAAGGAGTAAGTGAGGAGGCTATTAGGTGATGGACTGCATTTAGGAATATCTCCATTTCTGTAAAGGAAGTCTTGGAAAGATCTTTAGGGAGGAAGAGGACCAGCAGTAGCTGCAGCAAATGAATGATTGGTCTATGGAGCTTGTGAGTAGAGTTGCAAACTAAAAAGATTTGGGATTCTTTACTTTTCCATTAGAAGGAAGGTCTACTGGCTCACAGTTCTAGTCTGTAGTCAGAACTTCACCTGTAAAGGGGACGGGGGAGCAGCAACCAGTCCTATACCCCAGCTCCCAGCTTCCCTCCCTCTTCTCCCCACCAAGGCAGGCAGGCAGGCAGACCACACTGCTGGAGCAGTAGCCAGGGAGATACATTTTTAAGTCCCTGAATAAGGTAAGAATCCCTGCTTCCTCTCCCCTCACAACCCCCTTCCTTCACCTGAGTGATCAATAGCACCTCGCCTCCCCCATCCACCACTGCCCCCGGCTGATCCAGGGCCAGGGGAACTGCAGAGCCTCTCCTGCCCTGCTGCAGCTGGAGCTGCGGGGAGTGGATGCACAGGTAGTTGGGCTCAGTTGGTGATGGCAGCAGTGATGGTGGCAACAGGTGGGGTCCTCCTCTTTAAGCCTAGGTCCGGGCCTCACAATTCTAGTCTGTAGTCAGAAGTTCACCTGTAAAGTGTGGTGGAGGAGAAGCAACCAGCCCTACACCCTAGATCCCAGCTTCCCTCCCACCAAGGCAGGCAGATCATGCTGTGGGAGCAGCAGCTGTAGAGTTCTGGCTCTGGGGCTCCCCGCTCCTCCCCCCGCCCGGGTCAGCTGGGGACAACAGCAGGAGGGGAGGGATGTGCTGCTGAGGACAGAGGGGAAGAGATGTGGGGTTAATTCTTACTTGCTTTAGGGACTTAAAAGTAGTTCTTGGCTGCTGCTCCTGTGGCCTATGACCATGCCAATTCATCTGCTCTAGATCTGTTTGGGCCTACCTCCATCCCATTCTTTCCCAGATTGTCAGAGGATCCTATACCCACTTTTGGCAACTACAGGAGAACCAACAAATGGCAATGCATAGTTGGCTAGGCTAGCATCAAGTTTTTCCGAAGGTCAAGCTGTTTTTGTCTTCACTGCCCCAACCCAGCAGCAGCAAGTAGTATTTCCCTTGCTGCTGAACTCAGCTTGGTGACAGAGACTAGAAGACTCTTCCTGCAAACCCAGGCCTCTGTTGCACATGCCCATAAAAATACAGTTCACACAAAAACCAGTTCTTATGTCTGCAGAATCTTAATTCTGGAAAATTTAACTTGGTATTTTCAAATTTTAGGTACTGGGGGAGGCCACTTTGAAAAGTTGATCCTGAACATTTTAAATTCCACTGTCATTTACAGGTGAAATTGCAAAAAGGAATGTATGTCTGATTACTTTATTAGAAGATGGGACACCCTTATCTTTATGCCCCACTAGTTTTTGCATGTGAATGCTACTGCTCGTCCACTATGAACATTAATTAATTAATTCCCTTTGTCAAACTGGGGGATGTCGTCAAAGCTAGCCCATGACAATATATCCAGTTACACGTAAAATTTTTAGAAGATTAAAGTAGGTATCAGTAGAAGAAGCAACACTAACAATTTACCTGTCTTTCCTAGTCGTATACGGCTCTTTGCAATCTTACTGTACTGTAACATTTTACTAAAGTACAAACTGTTTTTCATAATAACAATACATATTCATCTTGTGTGGTAGTCCTGATTATCCAGATTCAGGTCTTCAGAAGTGCACAGCGCTGCCTTCATTCTATCATCATTCTAATTGAAGGGAATTTTAACATTGATTTCCCTGTGAACAGTTAGGTGACTAGCTGGTGCTGTGTCTGGACACTTTGTTAATGGCTCTGTCATCACATTTGTTCTGTGTTGGATTCTAAGAGATTGGCACTTGTATTGGTCTTGGCTTCACTCAGCAGTAGGAATTTTGCAATAATCACGGAGAGGGATAAATAACTTGGTTTTTTTTTCCTTTCAGCAAATTGCATATTTCCCTCCAGTTATAGATGGTGTGTTTTTTCCAAAGGAAGTAGATGAGCTGCTGGCTGATAAAGAGTTCAGCACTGTCCCATATATAGTGGGAGTAAATAATCATGAATACGGCTGGATTATTCCGAAGGTAAGATTTCCAATGTAAGATGTTTTTTCCCTACCCACGTTAAAGGAATGTGAGATTGTTACACTGGAACAGAAAGAAAGGATCACACCCTGTTCCGTGTTCTTTATATGCTGTCCTTATCCCCCTCAATCAGATGTAGCCAAAGCTCCTTCAGACCAGTGAGATTCTCTCCATTGCTTTCAGCGGCCTTTGGATGAGGCTTAAACTGAATTGGTCTGACTCCTCTTTTAACAGCTAGCTGGAATTTACACCCTTCAATTAATTAATTTTGATTTCTTCTCCTGGGTCTCAGAGAATACCTTGATATTTCACGTATCCTGTGAGAGCTGTAATTAATTCCACAATTTGTATTTACATGGAAAATAACACCGACTTTATTTATTTATTTATTTTTAATGTAAAACCTACAAGTATTGCACACTTTGTTAAAGGAAAATAGTTTTAATCTGCACATTCCAGTTATATTTTGAACATGGTACTTAATATAATCTTTGGGATTATTGTGTCCAAATGAGAACCCTTGAGGCTTTTAGTTTTAAGTCATTATCACAACTTGCAGTGCAAATCCATTCACCCATCAAACAGTTTTGCTGATTGCTTTGTATAATGTAATATCTAAAGAAGAGTACAAAGTACATGGCCAAGCACCTAAGACTTCATAACAAAAATTTTGCTGTAGGCAAACTAGAAACAGAAGAAGAAAAAGACCTGGATACATTGGTTAGTTACAAGATGACTATTAGCCGTAAGTAGTCTGGCTATGGAAAAAGTAAATGCAATCCTAGGATACAAGGCAAATAGTAAGGACAGAAATAATGTGGTTTCAGAAAGCACAGGTCAAACTCCTGTGTTATGTACAATTCTGTCTCTCCATGCTCAAAATAAAAGAATTAAATAAGAGCAGATGAAAAAAAGGGATGATGCCGCTAGGACGAGGTGGGGAATGGAGAACTACCAGATAAAAGGAGATTAAGAAAGTTTGCCTTGTTTAACCTAAGAAGATGAAGGCTGAGAAAGCTTGCAATAAATTTCTAGATGAGCATCATGCAAGGAAAATAACTGTTTAAGCTAAGCAATATTTGCACAAGAGCAAGTGCTCTAAATATGCTGCAATAATCAACTATCCTGGAGATTAGAAGAAGGTTTCTAACAATCAGAGCATTGAGATTTTGGAATAGGCTTCCAAGAGGAGTAGTGGAGACAAAATTCGGAGCTAACATTAATGCTGGGCTTGATCACTTTACAAAAGGAGTTAGTGGTACCTCGGTACTCGGCTGCTTTAAAAAAACTCGTCGAATTTGGTACTCGACGCATGTCAACGCGACAATGTTGTCCCGGTACTCGTCGTTTGCTCGGTACTCGACGCGCAAACGGGAACTTGGCGGCGGCGGCGCCTGCTCCGTCCTGAATTTCGGTGCTCGCTCTGCTCCGCTCTGGCAAGGCGCCGCCGCCGTCGCTGCCCGGCCCCGCGCTCCCTCTCGCGGGGAGGGCTGTTTGTTTGGTACTCGTCGCGCCTCCCGGAACCAATTAACACGAGTACCGAGGTACCACTGTATATGACATGGTTGCTGGCAATAGCAAAGGAGAGAGCCACTTCCCACCCACCTCCACGTAGGTTCCTATGAAAAAGGATGTATTTAATAGGTGCTGAGCCATCCTTGCTAGCTAAAATGAAATGGAGCAGTCATCAGACATGCTAGCATTAAATGTTTTTTACAATATAAAAATATTTGTTATTCTTATGTTATTATGCAGTTATTGACATTGCCGTCCTTACAAGAAAGGATGCACAGAGAAGACGTTATTTCAGAATTACACAGAATAGCATCGCAGTTGGTGAGGTATTTTATTGTTCGTTGTTTGTTGTCCTATATGGTATCTTATTGCTTGTTTTAAGCTGGTCTCACATCTGAGGTTGTAGATGCCATCACATCACCACTGTTTGCCATATGTGTGTATTCAAAGGCTTGCGGGTGGAATTCATCACTAACCTAAGCTTTTTCTTGGTGTCATGCTACGGCTTCAGTGGGACAAATTCAAGTTGTGCTTCAGACTTGTGCCAAAGGCTGCCCACAATCACCCCAGCTGTAAATGGGCACCTGGTCATTCAGGCTGGGTACTTGAAGGAAGTTGAATTCAGTGCTGGCCACATTGTTCCCTTGTATGCTATTGACTACAGAAATCAAGGTACTGCTACTACCTGAGCCCTGCAAGCTGCCAGGAGGCTCAGAAGGACCCCTGACCTTGACTTCTGGGACTGTTTAGGGAATGTGTGTACATTGAACCTTTTCTTGTCTGTGGCATCATTCCAAAAAAAGCAAATAGCGTATGGCTCCTCCAGCAGGGATCCTAGCCCTTTGGGTAATATTTAATAACTAGTACCTGAGCCGCAGTTCTGAAGACCGAACCCACAATCCATTTTTGCCTTTCTTTATCTGCCTTCATCCTTTGTTACAGATGCTTCCCGTTGAGTTTTTCTCTTTGGTAGCAGATGAATATTTAGGAGACACAAATGACCCTGTTGAGCTGCGAGCCCGATTTCAAGAAATGTTGGGAGACTTCCTGTTTGTTTATCCAGCTATTCAAGTATCTAGATACCACAGAGGTAAATTTTCCAGCTAATATCCCAGAGTGACACGTGCCCTGGCTCAGTTAAGAGCAAGTAATTAGAGGGCTAAATCAGGGAATAGCATTGAGGCAAAGTACTTGTGGATTTTTGGACTTTGACATGGACTTGGACCTAGTAGCGCTCCTGAGGATTTTCTGACACTGCACTGCCCCCTTCCCTGCTGTTTTCTATTTTGTACTTAACCTAAAACCCTTTGAAGCCTATGGAATGCTTCCTATTAATCTGAACAGACTTTAGATCACGACCAACTTCTTTTTTGGAGATAATTTTTCCCCACTTAGATTGTTGGGATGTGTTTTTCTGAACAGTAAATTTGTTGTGTCCTTTTAGTCTTCTTGGTTTAGTATAGCTGCCGTTACCCCTCCTGCCCTTTCCAGCTGAGGTAACTAGTGCTAGAGATCAGCCAGAGCTGTGTTTCATGAGAGAGAAGTGATATCTGTGACACCATGCAGGCAGCTTTTTACTGAGACGTGATTTTTATCTAAAGATAAATGGTCATTTCTCTAATTACACCCTACAGATCATTGTTGGTTCAACATGCCACAACACAATATCTGATACCCTTGTGGCAGTTTTGTTGCTGAGCGTGGGTATGTGGGCTGTTAATTTAGCAAAACATTTGTTAAAGATAATTCAGAGAGAGAGAGAGATATGACTCTTTCCATCCTCTCTCTTGCCACCTACACACACTATACAAGAGTAGGACTGTATTTTGAGCTATTATGCAATTGCCTCTAGATACACTTTGCAAACACACAAATAGGACAAAAATATTTTAGAATGAAAATAAGTTATAGTAGATGTTTTATTTTTTAGTATCTGATGTGAGGGGTTTTCGGTTTCAAGGTAGCAGCACCCTACTCCCAAAAGGAGTACTCCCGGGGCAAGGGGAGGGACTTCTGATGCCAAAAGTCAGGGGTTAGAGGTGGGATATGATAAGCATGGGGCGGGGCACCCATCAAGGGGTGGGGCTTCCCTTGCAGCCTTCAACAGCTCACCAAAACTTGTTAAGCGGCCCTCCACCTGAAGTAATTGGCTGTCCTTGCATTAAACTGATATCTTGAGGTTCTTTCTAGCTTATCCCCTGGCTCGCTCTGTGTGTGTGTGTGTGTGTGTGTGTGTGTGTGTGTGTGTGTGTGTGTGTGTGTGTGTGTGTGTGTGTGTGTGTGTGTGTGTGTGTGTTAATTATTTTCACAAAAAAAATTTTTAAAAAAAAAAATAGAAACACAGATTGAGCTAGAATTTTAATTACTGTATAGACCCATGTACCACACACACCTGTCCCCTCCAAAAATCAGCCCTCCCCAAATGATGCGTGTGTCTTATTTTGGGGCGGGAGAAAGCAGTGTATGCTTTTGTTGCAAAGCTTAATTTGCATTTGGTCACAACGTGAAAAAGTATTTAAGAATGTGCAGGAAGCTCTTGATTAACACTTCCTCGTGGAAAACGCAGCGAGAGAAATCGTGCGTTCTATCCCGGTTGTTCCTTTCCACTAGATTCTGGCGCTTCAGTCTACTTCTATGAATTCCAGCATCGACCCAGTATATTTAAGGATAGTAAACCGCACTTTGTAAAGGCAGACCATGGAGATGAAATTGGCTTTGTCTTTGGAAATCTGTTCATTTCAGGCAACTCAGTCTTAGTTGGTAAGAACTTATTCATCAAACTTCTTTTTTTTATCATAAAGCTCATCTGTTTCATATTGTGCATTCATACTGCTTGTTACAAGTCTTGTATTCCAGCAGGGAGGGGAGTTCTCAGAGCACATATGGCCTAACACCTTGCATTGAGACTGCTCAGTATACCAATATATTGCCCAGGCTAATAGGTTATAGCATGCAGTAAGTTTGTGAAGTACTTTAGCCCCTGCTGGGAGGTCTGGCACCAATGTACTGGGCAAATCCATTTTGTTTGGATCCTTCAGCTTTACCTGGACACTGGCCTTATGTAGCCACTCATGCATCTGCACACCCTGTCATGTTCCTCATGATATTTTTCTGCCCAGGGGCATTTTTACAGTACAGAACTACTTTTCCCAGTTATTGTAAGCAGCACCTGCACACACCGTCCCAGTCTGCTAGTCATTTTTCATTTGCTGCCTTTTTGAGGGCATCTTATCCTGGTGTGACAAGGAAACCTAATGGCAAGATTTCTTCTAAGCTGCATGCATGCATGGCCGCACAATAAAAAAACCTTGCTGCGCAGTAACTTTTTTAATGCTGCGCACCCGCCCAGAGAAAAGCTGGGCTGTGGCTTCCTGTAAACTTTGTGTGCAGAGCATAGCAAAGGCACTGGAGCTGATGTGGGACACTGACTGGCAGTAAGGTACTGCTCGGCTGCATGGGGGCCCTCTGCTCCTCACTCCTCACTGCACTGGCATTCCCGCGGGGAGGGAGCAGTGCGGGGCAGGCAGCAGTTCCTCCCCGAGGCGGTGGGGGGGATGAGGGCTGGGACAGAGCCAAGTGCTGCGTGGGCTCTGCTGGCTCCAGGGAACTGCTCCACTTCCCAACCCTTTGAAGCAAGCTTCGCCTTGACGCCATATGCCTTCCTGGGCCAGGGCGGTCAGAGAAATGGAGAACCTACCTTATGAAAGGAGATTGGTGGGTTGTAGCCCCAGGCTTCAGAGCTTCTGCTGGTCACCTGAAGGAGCAAGGAAGAGCTTGTCCCTCTTGCCTTTAAGCCCTGGACACTGGCCAAAGCCAGAACTGGGAGATGGGCTGGGAGAGAGGGTGCTGTTGCCCCCAGAGGTATTGAAAAACTTCCCAGGTGCAAGGACTGTGGGATTTTATTTGGTTCTAGCATGGGGCATGGTCAGCTGTCTAGGTCTGTTTGAATACATCTTGCCCAAGAAATGCCCTGCCACTGCCATGGCAAAGGTCTCAGTGCTTCTGTTGTATGCCCCACCCCCATTCTGTGGCCCACAGTGGGGTTTTGGGGCAGGGGCTGCCCTGGATCTACAGTGTGCAAAAGGGGCTGGAGTGGATGCTGTGGACCCCTTTGCACAGTTGTCTGCCAGCATATGCAGGAGTCCTGGGACTTCCCAGCAGGTCCCTTCTAGTCTTATGCTCCTGAATGCAAGCATTCCCCTGGTGCCAAAAAGGGGAGGCAGGACCAATTTGGGAACAGACCAAAGCAGCATGCTCACGGATCACTACACCTTAGAGGGAATGTTACCTAGTGGCTGCAGCCTGTTCGGAGCCCTGTACCACCACCTTGCTTGCTGTCTAGCCAGCCAGAGGGCTAAGCTGATGTTAGCATTTCCTCAGCAGCTTTCCCCTTATTCCTCACTAACCTCAATCTCTAATACCAGCCCTTGAACTTTACAGGACAAGCACTTCATATAAACGGTAACAATTATTAACAGTTTATAGTGCAGTTTGGACAGAAGCTCATATTATTATAGGAGGTAAAACTAAGTTTAGTGTTACTGTGGCCATTGGTGACCAATGCAAAAACACTTCCCAATAAGAGTATTGAGTATCTGGCAAAGGTCACTTGCTATCTGGACAATTTGTTCCTCTTCATATTTTGTCTGGTCTGTCCTGAACTTTCAGTTGATAGACTAAATATATCCTTATGGGATGTTGGATTTTTTTTTAAGCTTCTGAATTAATCCTTGCATTCAAGGATGTTGCAGTTGAAGTAGGCATTGCTATGCAGGTAACTTGCTGTGCCTGAAGACATGGTGATAGTACCATGCCTTCGTTATTTGAAATGTCCTGTACACAAGACACAGATTTAGATTGGGCAGAGCAGGTTTTCTTATCGGTGCTTATATTGGTACAGAGATAAGGTGCTAGCTGTGTTGGTCTAAAAGTAAAAGCAGTCAGCATAGTAGATATGATCACTTTTATTAGACCAACTAGACAGTTGCAAAAAAATGTTCTTTATTTCCAAACTTTTGTGCTCACGTGCTCTTTCTCAAGCAAAGGAGAATGCAAAGATTGTTAAATTTCTCTCAGGTAGAAATAAATTCATATTGCACAGGAGAGCTGGAAGATGGTTTAAGTTCTCCTGGCTAGAAAAGTCCATTGTGTGCAAATTAGGCTCGGATAAAAGTTGGAGCAGTCTATTTACCTCAAAGGTATCTGATGACAAAGAGGATGTTGAATAATTCAACACTCTCCAGCTCTCCTGTGCAATATGAATTTTCATTTCTACCTGGGAAAAATTTAACAATCTTTGCACTCTTCTTTGCCTGAGGAAGGCCATGTGTGCCTGAAAGCTTGCAAATAAAGGACATTTTTTTTGCAAATGTCTAGTTGATCTTATAAAAGATGATCACCTCTACCACACTGATTACATTGGTACAGGAGTGTCAAATTCATCTAGCCCTCCAGACCAGATGAGGGACACTGATCCAGTCTGTGTACCAGAATGGGACCACACACCAGAGCCATTGTGCAGTGCTTGTCTGGTGGAGCATCCTATGCCAGCCTCTATGTTGTATGCAGCATGTGCATACCCAGTTCAGCCACATGTGCCAGATCCACTCTGGGGCTTGTGTGTGCAGTGCTTGGGTTGGATCCAGTGCTGAGAGCATTCATCATGTAGCACAGAGGATCTGGAGCACAGGCTGCATGTGGCAGCCCACTGGGCCAGCCTTATGCAGTGGCTCCGGGGCCAGTCCAAATAGGGCCATGCCAGTGCACAGGGCCAGTCTAGATCAGGCAGAGCATAGAGCTGGACTGGCCATGAGCACTGCATGTGCCTCCCAGACCAACCCCCTGTGCTTCATGCAGTGTCCGCAGCACTGGGTCCAGCCTATGACCCAGACAACCTTTGCATATGGTACACAGGGTTGATCCAAGACCCATGCGGCTGATCCAGTTTGTGGAGCCATATGTTCAATACTCCTGCATCAGCATAGTTACTGCAAAAGCAAAATAATTCCTGGTCATATACACCAAGAAATTAAAGCTTCCTGTTTTAACAGAAAGTTCAGAAAAATGGTTTGATAGTTGGATATTTCTAAACACAGTTGTTTATTAAGAGTCTCTTGGTAGTCTTCCCATGGATAAGTCTGGTAAGTCGTCAGTGTAATTTCCTCTGCTTTCCCATTCCTGCTTTCCTGAGGAATGTGAATGCATTAGGAATAGCAGTAGTCCATGACTTTTTCAGATGCAAAATTATTTTTATATACGGGAACTCCATTAAATAGAGGGCTTGATTAAGTTGGCTAAACCCTGAGAATTGTATATAGTGTTAAGTCTTATACAGTCTTGTTAAGAATTTGTCCCTGTATGCCATTCTGCTCCCATTACACCAGTACCCCATGTACTTGAGCTTGGAGATTTCTGAGTAGTGGTGCCTACTGGAGCCTGAGTGTCCTCAAGCTTCCATACCAGGGCCCCATCACTTCTGTAGTTCCCACTTATTTCAGATATCTTACAAGACAACCATTTCTGAGTGATCCATGATTTTACACAACATGGTCCCACTGTAGAAGCATCAAGGCTGCATGTTTTGTTTTGGGGTTTTTTTTCGCAGAGCTCTATTACAATCCCCTTTTAGCTAAACTGAAAGCATCTTTCCACTTAAATCAGATCTCTGCTTGTGACACACCAATGATGGGATATGTTTAATAACAAGCATTAAAAAAAAAAAGGTTACCCTCTATACAGTAGGTAGAGTTCCTTGGGGTGCAGTGTCCCGTGTATTCCAGGGACCATCATCCTCTTCCTCCAGTGTTTTGTGACATTTTGAATTCTGCAGTGGAAAAGAGATTGACTAGCATTTGGACCTTTTCTTCAGTTGTGACAGATGCAAGATGAGTATGGAGCAATGGATACTACTGTTCTCATCGCCAGAGCATGGGAGTACCCAGGGTGAAGTACACAGATAGAAACCATCACATGACAAAGTGCTCCTCGTCCTGTAGAGGGAGTAACTTGTGTTTCTTAAGTACTTGTCATGAATACATATTTTACTCTCAGTGACTTGCAAGCAGAGATGTGAGAAATGAGTTCTGTTGCAGTCTGTTTCTTGATAAGTTTTATTTGCCCATGCTGTCGGAGTCTGCATTTAATTTGTAATAGTTTGATTACTGGCTACACTAAAGTTTTGTAACCTCTTTCAGGTGATGGTACAGAGGAAGAGAAACAGCTCAGCCGAAAAATGATGAAATATTGGGCTAACTTTGCACGGAATGGGTAAGATGCATGATGCAGTAAAATTATGTAGTAGTGTTTGCATTTGTCAGCTCTCAACAGTTTAAATGGGAATTGTATTTTTCATTATGGTTTTCTCCAGAAATCCTAATGGCAATGATTTGATGGAATGGCCAGTCTTTGACCTGAAGGAGCAATACCTGGAATTTAATCTAAAGCAAAGGAAAGGACAGAAACTAAAAGAGAAGAGAATAGAATTCTGGACAAAAAGCTTAGCTGAGAAACTAAAAATAATCAAGGACAAGGAAAAACGCACAGAGTTATAACTGGTAACATTTTACAATAGTTCCTTCAGTTTGCAAGCAAAATAGTTACAAGTTTCCTTCAGTTTCTAAGCAAAATGCTGATCTGATAATCATGCTTTACACTTTTAAGCCTTGAATAGGATCTTAAAGGATGCCTTAAAGTTGATCTTAATGATAAGATGGGAAGCGGTGCCAAACCTAAATGTCCACCCATTTGTTTCAGATGTTTACTCCTTTGAAGATAAAAACTGTCTTTCCTTGTGGATTAGTAGTAGAGTTGGTGGTGCTGTAGCTATGATGAACAAAGTAATATGTGAGAAGCAGGGAGTTTTGATGATAACTTTTATTGGACTAACTTCAGAAGCCAATAAACACCAAACAGAATTTAACCATGCCCAAGTAACAAATGCAAAACTTATCAACACCTCTCCATCACCAGTACAATTAACACCACCCTGCAGCAAAACCATCCGAATCCACAGATCTTCCACGTGCCTATCACAGAAAATGGTGCATCTTAGCCAGTGCATCTTATGCCCCCCTGGAAGCTATGTGGGTGGAACTAAACTACTACAGCACTCCCAAATTAATTCAAAAGAGCAAAAATAGCCAGTCAGCAAAGGAAAACACTTTTCCTTTGTCTGTACTGAATGAAATCTGCAGCAGATCCCCAGAACATGGACCTGGAAACAAAAATTCCTAAATTTACTGGACACTAAAAACCATAGGCAATGGCTCATGATCATTTGCCTACTCTTTAATTTCTCTACTCTGCAGACAGAAGTGACCCTCTTTCTTTTTGAATGTTCTTATTCTTTCATATAATTAGGCTATCTAGTTCAGCTGCCCTTTTACTTGTTTGTAGCAGTTTCTGATAACTTATTTGCTCCCCATTTTTACAGCCCTCTTTCGCTTGTTTAAACTGCTTTTGTTTACATACTGGAGTTAAACAGAAGTCAGCGTTTTATCTGGAATTTAGCTTTGGCATTGCTGCTTTTCCAGATCTGAAGAAGAGCACTTTGTGCCTGAGAACACTTTTAGAAAGCTACTCCCAAGTATTCAGTTTGTCCTCTAAAATGTATCACACAAAAAACACACCCTTGCATCTCAAATTAACACTGCTTCTTGGGATTGTTAATGTTCTGACTGCACTCCTTCTACCTCTGCACTCGGGTCTCTCTTTTATGCGAGAGTCATGCTTCAAAAAAGCCTTGCATAAAGCAAAAATTAATTACATGTAATTAATAGGGATGTATACCAGCCACCATATTTTTGCTTCATGGCTAGCTCAGGAGGAGGTTTTAGGAGATGCACTAGAAGGTCACTTAGATGACATTTCACTAAATTCAATAATAAAGGCAAAGAGGTGCTTCACAATACACTCCTGCAAGGAGTGTAGCACCACGTGGAGCAATGGACGATGTGAGACCTGAGGCACATACCTGCCTCACTCGCCCTCCCACAATGCATCACTGCATAGCCGCGTTGCATGCTTCTTTGCATAAGATCAATTTTTTTTCTCACGCAAGGCAAGTTTCTGGTATAGATAAGGTCCTTGCATATAAGCGAATTAGCACAAAACGAATAGTGGCCTGAATGTATTTTTAATGCAACTTTTATGATAAGTCTGATGAGTTTTTTGTAGTTAGTCTACAAAGATGCATAACTAAGGAGCTACAAAAATCGCGATTGTGCAGTTTTCACGGAACCTGCGATTTTGGACAGACTGTGAAAAAGCATGGGCTCCTGGGGAAAAAAAGTCACCAAAAATACAATGCTAACTCTATCTGGGGAGCCTCATGGCAGCCCAGCTGGAAGGAGCAAGGGCAAGGTGTCTGCTGCCTCCACCCCTTGCCACTGATTGGCTGTGAGGGTTGTCTGTTATGCAGCCCTACCCTCCTCTACCAATCCGTGGCAAGAGGCAGGGCCACATGATGGACAGCCTTCACAGTCAATGAGCAGTGAGGGGTGGGGCCAAGTGATGGGCAGCTAGTCAGCAGCGAGGGGGCAGGGACACATGATGGACAGCCCTCACAGCCAATCAGTGGCATGGGGGTGGGGTCACCAAGGGGTGGGGGCACTGCACTTGGTTTATGAAAATGGCTGCCGGCCCTGAGCTCTGCCTGCAAAGTCAGCCAGCCGCCATGTTGGGTTCAGGAGGTTCGTGTCAGGAGAGAAAAGTGAAAAGGCAACCACACAGAGTCAACCCCCACGGTCATGTCTGTGGTGGCAGGCGGCGTAGAGCATCCAAGAACCGGCACGCATCTCTGCTGACTCCCATCTCTCTAGGTTTCCTGGCTTTGTAATTTGTATTGCTTCACACCTGGGTGTAACTGCTTTGGGTAGTTTAAATTAACTTTGTATCCAAATAAATCAACCTGTCCCTAGTTCAAATTAACTTTGTATCCGAATAAACCAACCAGACTTACAGAGCTGAGGGTGTCTGTCTTAATTCTTCACATAAACTCTGCAACTCCTAACCATAAATGACTTCACATGTCTGTCTTGTGTGAGGCACTGAAAGAATGAAGGAAGAGATATCTGTTTTGAGGACTTAAGATGAGGGGTTGACTTAAACTATTAACTTCAGTAGTATGGTTGTGTCCTTCAAAAGAAAAGACAAGTTAAGCCAGTTGTATGCAATATTACAATAAGAAATTGCTCACTGTGGTGGAGAAGCTGTTGTTGAAATGAAAGCCAAAGCTGTTGGGATCCAGTACTTCACTGAAACCAAGCAAGGTTCAACATACTGTAGAAACATAAACCAGCTTTCTACAAGACGTTAGTTAGCAGGGTATTGCATCCAATCAGCCACTTGTACAGTTCTTTTTTTAATGAAAAAATGAAAAAGATTGTGTACTTGTAATGCATGTTTTTAAAGGGGTGAATATCAGGGTTAAAGCAATAACCTGCTTAGTATTATAAAAGAATGGTAAATGATCAAAGTGTTCGTTCGGGGGATTTTGGTAGGAGTACTGGATTGCATTCTGCCACAAATTTGATCTGATAAAAAATTCATAAGCTCTTCCTCAGATACCATTGCAAGATGAGTAGTGAAGTTTGGAAAGACCCAGACTTGTTTTGCTGTACTCAACACAGGATACCTACAGGCGCAGATGTGATGCCTTCCAAACCTGAGTTGCCGGCATGTGGGTCACTTTAAAGTCATGGCACTGCAAGGTGCAGCTGAGGCAGTGGGAAGCTGATAAAATCAAAGCTACACATGCAGACGAAGGAAATCGGTGTGTGGAAGCAGTAGTATAGTACTTTGAGGACAGGCCAAGGAATCGCTGTTTTGATTGCTCAGTGTTTTTTGTACCGGAAAAGCCTGCAGTGACAAGTGACAAGATATTGCATCTTGTGCAAGCTGCTCGTAATAGAGGCAAAAATGTATCTGAGGATTTCTTCCATTACTATTTGAGCAGCATCAAAAGTTGGACATCCTCTTCTAGTTAACCTAAGTCTGTTGCAGAGGTTGGCTTCCTTAGAGAAAAACTCAATAAGAACAGCCTCCATGCCCATGGCTTGTTTAGAAAATAGAAATTGGGATGCATTACTTTCTGACTGACCCTCAATAACAGGATATGAGCCCTTGTTCAGCAGTGGAACAAGGCCACAGAGAGACTATATTGAAAAATAGCTGTGTACATAGTGGTGATGTACACACACTTTGCAAGTTTTTAATATTTTTCAGTCCTATTTGGCTGAGGATAAAAAGTAGGAGGTATTACTTTCTGAATGACCTTTGTAATATTGCTAAGGGGTAACTCAGGTTCTCATGTACCAAACCTATAGAAGGACAAATAACATATAGAGAAACAAAACATTAACATGTTTCTCAGAGGCTAAAGCATTTTTTAACTAGATTTTTTTTTTTTTACCATCTTGTAAAAGTGCACCACGTTACGTTTTGCACAAATACTTTCTTGTTGTCACTGTCATTTACTCTTCCTTGGAAAACTAGATAAACAAGAGCACTGAGATTTTATTTGCTTGCTGATGCCTCAGTGTGTAGGTCCTTGTAAGCTCTGACTGCTACATATTATTAGGTAACAATAATGTCGACATGTTTAATTTAATGTCTACAGTAAAGATGTGGTTCTAAAACTAAAATCAATTCCCACTATCACCATCACTTGGCATGAGTGAATAGGGCACCAGGCACTAACTTAGTAGGAGTGCCAACAGAATTGCCCCCACCCCTATGGAGTCCATGCACCAGCAGGAGAAGCAACCTAGTGCCCCTACTTAGTTGGTGTCCGGGGTCTGGTGCCCCACTCGCTCACACCAAGTTCTGCTACTGATAATTGACTTTAGTTTGAAAAACCCATCTTTATTGCAGAAATTTAAATTAAAAATGAAGAAATTGTTACCTAATTTTAATCACAGCTGCTTTTGTGGCAATAACCTGGTGCATAGATGCTACGCCTGAAAGCTGGGGTGGACAGACTGGACTGCAACCATGGCAGCAACAAGCAGTGGCTGGGGAAAGTTTCTTTGAATCCACAGCATAGGTAGGACTCCTGTGCCTCCCTCCAGGAGCCCCTACACCTCTGGCACTCAGCAGCACCTTCTCCCTGACCCCATCCCCTCAATCTCCTGAGGGGTTTGCCCTGCTCATTATGCCTCTGCTAATTACCTGTTTTTAAGTGATTGTTTCATTTAAAGAGCATGTTTGAAGTGGTTCCCTGTGTCTCTGTCTGTTAAGTACTGACATGAATCTACTTACCGTGATGAGTGCTGAGCGCGTATTTTAAGCCTAAAAGACTATTAGTTTCCTGCTGGAGATTGATTAAAGTCAAGGCAAGGGGATTTAATACCTGTAATACCTGGAGTCAGACTCAATGATCTACTGAGGTCCCTTCTGTAAGAATTTTGTAGAAACAAAATATGGCTATAATCTGCCCCTTGCCTTTAGTGTCATCCCCGCAAGCCCCTCCCTGCCCCAGCATTTTTTATCTTGGACAAACAGCCAAAACTTTGAAAATGCTGCTGTTTAACTTTCTTATCTCAGGGGAGGGGATGAATTGTGGGGATGGGATCCCTGGAGAAGCCAACAAACTCCCCTGGGTGCAATGTTGCTTTTCAGTGGGACTGAATAACATACATTTGTCTGGTTTCGGTTACTTGTTAAGGAAGCAGCCAGCTACTGTTATTTCAGCCAGTAGGTGGTAGAAGTCGAGGGAAGTTTGGGTAATACCCAGTCTATGGGATTAAAAGCAGTTAGAAACTATGATTGTGTACTTTTGTTACCAGCTAATTTTGTCTGACCTATGCCCAGATTGAGGTTAATAATTATTTTCCTTTGCAAGATGCCAGAGCAGCCCACATTCAGTCGTGTTCTCGACAGTTAATCCAAAATATGTTTGAGACCTGAATTGCAGCCCCTCAGGCAAGGCTGATTCAGGGTGGAACCTGTATACCTGATCTTCCAGCACATAAAACAAGCTAACCTGTAATCCCCAGCGTAAGGATGGTGCCTGCTTGTGAGATTTCATTGCTTTTTGCACTTATTTGTGCTACCGGGCTCACCATTTCTGTGGCTGCAGGTAAGAAGGGAGATTGCTTATTATTGTGTTGGTCGCATTGTAAATCCAGGGTCAGTTTTTCCAAAGTTTGTCCCTGTGTCCCTGAATGTGTGAGCACAGCATACAACTGCCTGCATAGAAGCATTTGCCTGAGCACACGGGAGAGCACGACCATGACTATAAATGCACCCTTTGTGCTGATCTTTGAGAGGACAGTCCTGGCACCCTCAGGGGCAGCCTAGCAGCTCTCAGCAGAACTGCTTGGACAAAGGATATTTTTCCCTGGAAATGGCTGATTTGTTGAAACCAAAATTGTGGGAAAGGGTCAGGCTAAGTGACTTCTCATTCAGAATTGTAGTCAGGTAGGGCAGGGGTTGTTTGTTTTTAAGAATAAAGTCAAATTTCTTAAAAGATCAAACCAAAGCATGTGAAAATTATTGAAAGGAGGCATTGGGATCAACCTCTTCTACACATCTTCATGCTTTACTAAAGCATTTTCAAGATTTTGATTTTTGGTTCCAAACGAAAGGAAAGAAACTTTGAGAAATCTGATTCCTGCCCAATCTGTCATCACCACGTGTGTGTTCATTATATTTCCTTGCGTGTTACACAGGACAGGAAGGTGCCCGGCCAGAAGTGGTTGTGTCCCAGGGGCGACTCCAGGGGACACAAGCTCGCGTGAAGGGAACGGACAGACTCGTGAATGTTTTCCTTAGCATCCCTTTTGCAAAGCCACCTGTTGGATCCCTGCGGTTTGCCCCTCCAGAGCCACCTGAGCCATGGACTGGTGTCAGAGATGCAACTTCCTACCCACCCTTGTGAGAGCCGTACCGTTCTCATTGCTCTGTTTGTCACTGTTTGTGAGCGAGCTGTGGCCCAGGGCGGGCCCCAAGGAGCGGCCTGGATTGGCTGGCGCTGTGCTGACAATACTAAAGTGTTTCATAAGCCTTTCATAAGTCTGTTTAGATAATGTAAGAGAAGCTGCTTAAAATACTTTCCTTTGTGCACTGGAGTATCTTGTTGCCTATTGAAATTCCTTGGCATGTAGGACCATCATTATAAACAGGGTGGCCACCACCCTGATTTAACCAGAGCAGTCCTGGATTTCCGAGGCAGGTCCCAGCAGGCCAGGGAAGAGCGTCCCAGGGTCAGGGAGGCAGAGCAGCGCAGCTGTGAAATTGCCCTAAAATAAGTTAGCTTGATTAGTGGAATGACCATTAAAAAGAGGAGGTGATTGTTAATACCTCGAAGGTAAAGAACAATGGGTCATTAATGGGCTATTGACTCCCTTAGCTGCCTGACTAGTAATATCAGAGCTGCACCACACCATCCTGCCCCTACCTCTGCCTGCAGCAGCGCTGACTTGGAGGAGGTGGGAGTGGGGAAGTGTCTTGGATTTCACATTGTCCCGTATGGTCACCCTAATTATCAAGCAGCACTTCTACACTCCAGCTCCTTAGTCCTATATACAGACACAGGCAGGAGGACCCAGAGCTGGGGCATTTTCCAAGCTTAGCTATGATTTCTCCTTGCAAGCAAGGAGGTGCAGGTGCAGCTCTCATCCCCGCTGCCTTCTCTTTGGCCTCTGTGTTCTTGATGCATTTATTTAAAGTTTCACCAGCAGGAGAAACTTCAGTATGGGCCAAATATATGTAACTGTTTAGCATTGGACCAGGAAAAAACAACTGGGAGACTGTTAGTGAAATCAGTAGCAGTTTTGTGACTGCAACCAGTGCAAATGCCTTTCCTTTTGGATGAGGTGCACTGGAGCCTGCTCAGCCTCTAAGTAAGATTAGCCAAATTTGAAATACGTATCACAAGATACTGCTGGTCACTCTTTCTTTTGCTCCCATTCTTTACCCCTGATCTGCTGCTGTTCCATAAATTCAAATTCACTCTAAAACCATCTGTGCTCACAGTTTGTTCCTGGAGTGTGATATTTGCTGCCTGTTATTGATCTAATAACAGCTTTAGCTTCTGTAGTACATAGGGCACAGCAAGGGACTGTAGGAGCAGGGCTTCAGTCCTTCATACTGCCACCTGCACCAGCCTTTCTGGTCAGCACTGTGTTAGCCTAAAACTGTGGTGCTTAACCCCTGGCCTGCAGGCCAAATCTGGCCCATGGAGCCCTGTCATCTGGCTCACAGGGGTTCTCATGGGTCCAAAAATTGGGCAGTGGTAAAGTGGTGGTAGTAATTGCTGCCTCCCTGCTGCCAAGTACTTGGACCCACAAGCCAATAAGCACACTAGATTGGCAGGCACAGGGGTTGGCTGGACTTGGGGCAGGGCCCGATCCTGCAGCACAGGGCTAAGCAGAGGGAGCATGGGCCAGAGGAGGGGCATGTGGCCCCAATGCAGCAGTGTGAGACTGAGGGGAGCAGCATGGGCCTGATCCTGGGACACAGACCCCATCAGCTTGCAGAATGGCCCCATGCTGCTCAGCCCATGGCACCAAGAGTTTGAGCCCCACTGTCCTAAAACCATCTTGTCCCTGAGAGAGTAGCAATCATTTGAGGCAGTTACAGAGTAGGGGTTAAGACCTTTGTTCTTGCTGTGTAAAATGTTCTGGGCTTTCAGGCTGTTGGCTCTGAGGGTGGGGGTCTGTTCACTCTCTATTCCTGCTGCTGCTCCAGCTGTGCTCTGTTGGGCTCACTCTTTCTGCTCTCTTGTGAAGCTGTCCCCAGGACCTGACCTTTCTGAGAAGAATTCAGAAAACGCAGAAAGAAAAGCACGGTCCTCTCAGAACTTCGGAAGACTGTTTGTTTCTAAATATTTATACTCCCGCTGATTCAGACAAGAAGACCAAGTTGCCTGTAAGCCAATCAACTGTACAAACTTTATAAATTCATTGCAACTGATGAATTGTTGTGACAATACTTGATGACACTCTTGACAGTCTAAACTTAGTCCTGGACATTTAGGTCACTTAATTGCTTTTGAAATTTCTACCTGGCATCACTAGAATTAACATCCCATCTCTTACGACAAGTTTTGATTTCCATTATTTTTTACTGAGGCTGGGGCCAGATCTGCCAAGGTATTCAATCAACAGCAGGTCCAGATAGGTGGATTTGGCAACTCGCTTCCCAGGCTTGATGCTTAGTCTGTTTTGCGCGTATCTGAGAATCAATTGGCACACCTATGTTAAGATGCCTGACCATCCCTATGAATGTAATTCTGAGGTTCCTGTCTGCCCAAATCAGTTTTGAAGTTGGGGCTTAGAAGGCCAGCATTATCTAAGCATTTTTTACCATTACCTGTGGAGAGTTTCCAATTAGGCTTTTTTTTAAGCTAGATGAGTGACTATTTTAAATTTACTTTTTCCTGAAAAATCACAATAAACAGAATATTAACCTGGCCTAAAAATATTATTTTGATCATTAAGAAACATGAAAGGGGATTTTTGGAGGAAGGTAAGGCCTCACTTCCTGTTGGATAACATTAGCATTCGAGTGCTGCTCCTAGGTTCTTTCAAACATTTCTACAGGTCTTCCCTTTTCAATAAATGGCAAGAGCATGAGTCTTGGACAGTGTTTTTTAGACTAAAGACAGCCTGTGACTACAGTTTTGATAGTCCTTAGTACTTTTCAGATGAACAACACAGAAATATAATAATGCTTGTTCATCACCAAAGATGATGCTACCTGCAGAGTATTTTCTTTCCCAAACGAAATTGATTATGTGGTACACAGAGGCTTTGTTCATCCTGTTCTCTCCAAGGTGATGGTGTGGATCCACGGAGGCAATTTTATCTTTGGTGGGGCATCCAGGTTTGATGGATCAGCACTATCAGCCTATGAGGACGTGGTGATGGTGATCATTCAGTACAGATTAGGTCTGCTTGGATTCTTTAGGTAAGACGCTCTATTTTAGCCTTTCAAGAATATTTCCTATCACACTGGAAACAGTGAGAAGATTAGACTACCAAACTTCCAGGGCCAGCTCCTCTGGTTAATATAAATCACCCTAAATGCATCTAACTCTAAGATTTATTGTTTTATTGGGCTATGCTGGTTTTCTGCAATTGAGGGTTGGGTCTTAAATTCTAGTCTTTCCAGCCCCAGTTGACGGCAACCCCCTAATTAGGATGGAGGGTGAGGCTATGTAGAGCATTCCCTTTATAGCTATTCCAGTCATGTCCCCACCCCACCCCAAAAGGAGGGTTCAAGTAATATAAAAGGCCAAGGATCTCTGTAGGATGGTGAACAGCATCTTCACAGCAGTGGGCAGCAAACCAGTACTGCTTCAGTCCTGATGGCATAGGCAGCACTATGGAAAACTTCAGCACAACTTTTGGGTTTTATTCTCAAGTCTGCCACTACTTGGGTATAGCATTTTGTCCATTTCACTTGCAAGGATACTGCCATGTAACTGGTACATTTTAAACTGATGCTGGAGTCAGGGGCTCCTTTTGTGCAATCTTGTGGGGGGTTGTTTATTTTTAGATCAAATATCTTTTTCCCTAAATAGAACAAAGTCAGGCATCAGAGAACAACTCATGTGTCTGCAGTTCCCGGCCTCTTTCACCAGCACTCGGTTTAAAAGCTCTGTCCTTTATCTTTTTTAGCAGGACCCTACGAGCAGTTCTGCTGGGATGTCAGCTGGGTCCCTGCAGCCGTCTCTCATTGCTTCTTTGGTCTTTCTGCATCTTTCACAGCCACATTAGCCTTTTTAAAACAACATTCAGAGATTCCCCTCCACTCTTGTGTCTTGCCTGGGATCACTGTTTTTTGGGTGGCATCAATTTTTGAGGTGGTTTCTGTTGTTCCAGTTTTATGAGGGGTCTTAGTATGTCTTATAGCACTATAAAAGCAAGCTGATAGTTGCGTCTTGATGACGTCCATATTCCCTTTCTAGTTATGGTGAGAAAAGGCTAATGTACTAACTGAGAATTTCCTATCTGCTGATTTTCTTTCAGTACCGGTGATGAACATGCTCGTGGAAACTGGGCATATTTGGATCAAATAGCAGCTCTCCAGTGGATTCAGAAAAATATTGAGCATTTTGGAGGCAATCCAGGATCTGTTACTATATTTGGCGTGTCTGCAGGCTCAGTCTCTGTTTCTGCACTAGTAGGCTTACAGTGAATACACAAATTTAATTTTTAAAAGCAAACTCCAACCATTCAGGGTGGGAATTCTGAAACCTCATTTACAAAGTAGACGGGATTGGTACATTGCAAAACATCTGCAAATGTAAACCCTAATTCTGAAAAAATTAAGCATGTGTTTACCTTTCTTGTGGAAGACAGTGTACCTATCTGTGTACAGCATGACAGGACTATGGCTTTAACATACCCCTAGCATTCTCTTTGCTTCCTTTTCTGGTAGGTTTTGTCTCCCTTGGCCAACGGCTTATTCCATAAGGCCATATCAGAAAGTGGGACTGCACACCTTGTTTCTGGACTCTTATCTTCTGTTGAAGTTGTTGCTCAGGTCAGTTCTTTTGTATGTGTGTTAGATTGTTCAGAATGCAAAACAAAAAAAAAGTTATGCTTAATGTTTGGGTTAAAATTTAAAAAAAAGAAAACATTTAAATTGCATTTTATCCAATGAGGTTAATCTACGCTAACCCCAAACCAAAGCAAATGTGCGCTGAGCTTTTGAAAGTAATGGTAATTGTTTTCATGCATTTCCAGTTTGCAATGAAACCAGGTTTAACTCTAACTGGAGATCCTAACACCTTCAGGAGGTTTTGAGTTTCTCTGAGCGCTGGGGTAGTAGCTTGTCACGCATCTGCTCCTCCACATGCTGCCACAGTAATTAATTTAACAAAACATCTTGAAACTGAATATGGGATCGGAATCCTCACGTCGTACATGTTTTCAATATGAGCAGAGAGGCCAAGAGATGATCCAATAACAATGTCTTAGCACCAATACTGTCAAGTGAAGTTCATCATGGAATTAAAATCTCTCTCCATGTACGCCTTTCATTCTCCTTCTTTGAGTTTTCTCGTTGTGTTTGATTGATGTTGTTATCATGATGTTCTTTCTATAGCATGGGCTAGCAACACACTGCTAAGGGTAGTATGCATGTGTGCTGTGAAGGGGTTATACGTAAACTCGCTGTGACCACCTTCCAAACAACACCAATCCTTGTCTTTGTAAATCACGTACAGAAAACGGCCAAGTTATATGCCTGCGAGACAACCAGTTCAGTTGCCATTGTTCACTGCTTAAGGCAGAAGACAGAGGAGGAGATGGTTTTCAACAGTAGTCTGGGACAGGTAGGTGAAACTCCCTGGTAACAAAATGCAATATGGCAGAAGCTGCTCTGTCTCTGTGTAGAATATGCACTTGGGCTTGTTTGAACCTGTCTGAAATTTTTCTAAAGCTTTTTTTTTTAATGATGGTTTAACTTTCACCTAAAAGTCCAATTCCAGAGAAATAACATGCACAGAGTCACTCAAACAGATTCTTGCAATATTTTTTATTTTTGCATCAGCCAACTAGGCCCAACATAGCTTCAGGTGAAGCCCAGGTGTGGACATGCACCAGTACCAACTCAAGCCAGCACTAATTGTCTCAGAGGTTAATTTAAAAGCTATAAAACTTGAAGCCTGTTTTCACAATAGACAAATAATTATGACTCAAGCCAACAATCAGAAGCTGTTGTACAAAAAAACATGTTCCAACCTGGTGCACAGATTTCAGAGATCTCTAACATCTTGAACTCCGTAGGGCATTAGAGTAGGCATAGGGACTAGATATTTTACTGTATTAAAGAAGAAAGTAAAATATAGCCAACAAATGGTGTTTTTTTTTTCCCCTTCAGGAAGTCCCAATGGTACCTTTAGTTGTGGATGGCGTATTGCTTCACAAGTCACCTAAGGAGATTCTGGCTAGAAAAGAGTTCAATGCTGTCCCATATATGATTGGAGTAACTAACCATGAATTTGGCTGGAATACACGCGCTGTAAGATCATCATAAAAGCTGATTTTTTGCATTAATAAGTGAGGATGGGGGTGAGAGTTTTGCTGATGGGACTTTCTTAGATGTAACGGTCTAGTTTGAATAGCCAGCTGGGAAAGTGTCTGGAGTTACTGAAGGACAAACCTCATTCCGAGGCCTTCAGAACTGTTAATCTTTGATCTGTGAGTGCTCTTCAAGGGGCCTTCCTAGTGTCAGGTGGACCTTGGTTAAGACCAGCAGTATGCACTAGAAACACTTCCAAGTCTTGTATGGACATCTGTAGCCCTTGCACTTCCGTGGAGACAGATCGTCTTAGAAGGTCTGCCTGTGTACAGCTCGTTGCATTACTGGGCCTCAGGTGTTTTGCCTTTTAATAAACAGGTGACTGTCACACTCCTGTTCGGGTTTGTTCCACCAACATGGTTTAACTAGCTGAGGGAATCATTAACTTTGTAATAAGGATCAGAATTCATTTTCTCATGCCCGGCACTCACAGAGGATGTTGATTCATGGTAAATAACTCTTCACCAATACCAGGTATGAGTGATGGAAAGTTGTTTTACCATGTACAAACCATAGCTACCAGAACCATAGCTACCAGAACTGGAACTGTGCATATAAGCTCTTCAGGATGCAACTGTGTTTTCCTGTATGTTTGCACAGAGCCTCTCTCTCTGAAAAACAAACAGTAGCAAACAAAATAGCTGGAATATAATGAGATCCAGTATTGAATCTGCTCAGACATCCAGTAGGTAGAATAACCTGTGTCTGTCTCTGTGCAGTCCTCCAACATTCCTGGCCTGAAAGAAGTGGGTGATAGAGCATCAATCATCTCAACAATCGAGTTTTTCCAGCCATGGTTGGTAAGAGGCCATGAGATTAATCTAAGCTCCAAAATCAGTTTATCTTTTTGCCTGTGGTACATTTCTTCTTCAGTCTTGCATTTTCTCGCTCTGGCTTATAGTCCAGCCACCTTGGCACATGATTTTTGCGAAGTCTTGGGCATGGGCCCAAGCTTATGCTCCAGGAGCAATAGCAGTGAAGTCCCTGGGACTGGGTACCGGGTAGGCAAAGGCACACAACCTCAGAGGGCATAGCCCAGCAGTAATATCTGCTGAAGCTTGTCAGGACAGGAATTATTTTCTGTTTTATATTTGCAATAAGTCAGTATCTTAAACAGTAACTTGTATATAAACCATAATGGAAATTCTGGGCTTTTAGGTGTTTTCAGGCAACAAACAGCCAAAGCATGAGACACATTTTGGGAGAGGGACAGATTCTTGTATCCCATTGGTCTTTTCCTGCACTCTCCCATCCCTCACATCTTTGGTGGTTTAATGAAGCTACCTAAGGAAAGAGGCTTGGCATGGCCTAGATGTCATTGATTCCAGCAGAGTTTAAACCCACTTACATCAGCAGTCAATTTGCTTTAACTGTTTCTCTCAAAAGAGTCCCATGTGTTTGAGTGTGGGCAGGGCCAGCCACCCATTTTTGAGGCCTCCTGTGCCAAGGAAGCTGGTGGTGGCAGCAGCGGGGCTGGAGGGGTGACAAGTGGCCGGATACGAAGCCAGTAGTGGTGAGCGGCCGGGCACAGGGGCACAGACAGAGGAAGTAAACAAAATTGGGGGGGGTGAGAGTGCACGGCCACATGGCCCCCCAGGGGAAAGTCTAAGGGAGAAGAGGAAAGGGCCAAGGGGGGGAACAGCATTGCCAGGTGTCACACCATGCCACTCTGGCCCTGAGCTCGTCCCTGGCCCCAGCCACGCCAGCCTCAGGTGCTGCACCAGCCACAGCTGCCTCCCAGCTCTGGCCGCCCCAGTCCCAGCCACACCACCGGCCCCGGCTGCACCGGCACTGGCTGCATCAGCCTTGGCTGCCTCCCAGCCCTGGATGCTTCCCCAACCCTGCCCCAGCAGCGCACCAGCCGAGGCAGGCCAGAGCTGCACTGTAGGGCGGGAAGGGATGGAGCCACTGGGACTCCTGTACCCACCCTGCCTCGCCCTACATCATCCCCAGGAAGAGCCCGGCAGCTACTCCAGATGTGCGGCACCAGGCAGCCAAGAGTGGGGAGGGCACGTGGTCCTCCCACAATCTTTGCATGGGCAAGAGTAAGCCTCAGTTAGGAGCTGAGCTTAGCCTCTGCTTCATGTCTCCGTGCCTCGCTGCCACTGCTTCAAAAGCAGCAGGACCAACATATGCATCCCACCACTGAGAGCAGGCCAGGGGAAGGGGTGAATGATTCACCCTTTCTCTACCCTGCTTTCTCCTGCACTGTGGGGGTCTCTATCTGCCCTCCCCACAAGCCCATGGAAATAAAAAAAACAGATTTAAAAGGAACTTACCTGCCTGCAGCTGAGCCAGCTGCAATCCTGGCTACAAGTGCACAGGGTGGCTTAGTGTACCTGCCCCTCCACCTCTGCTGTAGGACCCTATGGCCAGGCTGCCTACAGCAATGCCTCCTGCTGCCCTGTGTTTGGGGGGCTGAGTCCCATTAGCCCCCAACTTCCACTGCCTATCTGCAGTGGGGCTCTTAGCTGCAGGGCCCTTGCAGCCAGCAAGTTTCCCAGTATAGGACAAGCCGGCCCTGAATGTGGGAGCTTTCCTCCCTGCTTGCTTCCATCCCAGTTCCTTGCCTAAGCAGCTGGGTTTTTTTCTTGTTCTGACAGCTTGTAAATACAAGAATTCCCATCAGCCCCTTTGCCTTCATGAAGCAAACCTTTATCTGAATGGGCAGCACTCTTAGTTGGCTGAAACCAACCTTTTTTTCCCCTCTTTCTCCTTCCTTCTCAGTCCAATCTCACTCATGAGTAGCTCTGCAGCGAAAAACGTCCTTTTCTGCAGCTTTTCAAACAGTGATGTATTTGCCATTCGTTTCTCACTGCTCTTCTTTCTCACAGAATGTCCCACATGAAGTTCTGCCTGTGATAATCAATGAATATCTAGGAGACACAGATGACTCTGCTGAGCTGCGAGACGGGTTTCTGGACTTGTTGGGAGATGCGGCAATTGTCATGCCATCTCTGGAAACACTAAATTATCACAGGGGTGAGCTTCTGATTGACTAGATAGGCAACAATCACATGTTGAAACCTATCTTGGATGATGCTGGATCGTATTGTCCAGAAACTTGGCCTGTGAGGATTTACTGGGGACAGTTAGATAGTGCTTTCAGTGTGTATAAGTACTGGCCTCCTCCTTGTATGCTGAGTCACACTCAGGCCTGAGGACAGCACTGTATAAACTGTGTGTAACAAAATACCAAAGAGAAGGCTACCACTAACCTTTTTTCTCTTTTTGATCTTGGCTGCTTGGAAGATCTCTCAGCATGTGCTAATGTGCTGTGATTTGCTTTTATGAATTTTTATTTTTCTTATGCTAGAACACCCACTGAATGAGGCACTGTATATTAAAGCTCATTCTCCCACAAAGCAAGACAGCCTAATATATCTGGTCTCATGTAAAGGAATACACTCGTAAATGGAGGGCATCTTAAACATCTGAACTCTGTTGCCGTTACTATACTACTCATCTTCACTGACTTCTCTTAATACTATTTTCTGTTAGAGTCTGGTGCTGCAACCTATTTGTTTGAGTATCAGCATCGCCCAAGTTTATATAGAGATACTAAACCCGCATATGTGAAAGCTGACCATGCAGATGAAGTTGCTTTTGTATTTGGAGGACCATACCTGGCAGGTGACATACGTCTACGTGGTAAGTAGTGGCAAGTGCTTTTGAATTACTTGCTCCTCATGGATCAGTTTTAGCATTGCTTATTTTTATTCAAATAAAGGTGACTGAGCCAATCCCAAGGTCAAAGGGTAACAGTGTAATCTGTCCTGGTCATTGATTAATATTAATATGCCGTCCTTTCCATCTCCATCAGGGTAGTTCAAGTAAAGAGTTTAAGTTTTGGAAATGTATGAAGTTGGAAGAGAGAGTTTTTTGGCAAAGTAAATTTGTTGAAAACTAGGGTGCAGGGCTCCCTTACCCTCTGACACTGCACCATGCTGCCCCCACAGCCTTACTGCTGCCAACTCCACTCCCTCAATCCCAACACAGATCCCCAAAGACATGTACCTGAAATTCAGCAACATTATAGGCAGTCATTGGATTTAGCAGCAACACATGGCTTTCAGGGAGGGGTCTATATAGCCCTGAGAAGAGCTCCCTTCAGGGTGCTGTGCTCCTGATTGGACACATAGTTTCATAGTAACTAGGGTCAGAAGGGGCCTAGAGCAGGCCATCTAGTCTGACCCCCGCCAATGGCAGGAAACAAGTGCCAGGGTCACAGGACCCCAGCCAAGTACCTATCCAATCTACTCTTGAAGACGCCCAAGGTAGGAGCAAGAACAACTTCCCTAGGAAGCCGG
>JAGPOW010002791.1:15207013-15221344 GCA_030014935.1 Caiman crocodilus
TCGGGTAGGAACGGTCGCCTCTTGGGCACGGAGGATCGTCTCCTTAAGGAGTGCCCACCCTTCGTGAACGCCCATGTCCTCAACCCTACAGTCCCTCAGTGCCTTGTCGACTAGCCTCCTGAGCACAAGGTGATGCTACTATGCTCTGTCTGTGCTTCAAGACTGAGTCCAGCTGCTTCCCCACCGCAGAGCTTCAATTGACTCTAGCTGCTTCCTGTTTTTATGAGCAGCTCAATTTTTTTTCAGATTTTATGGACAGGTGTTGTTAGCCTGATTTTTTTTTTTTTTTTAACTGATTGTTTGTAAATTTATGGACAGTTGGCAACCCTACTGTCCTTGCAAGCAAGTGTCCTAACCACATAGGCTGTGGAAGGCTGGAGCTAACGGGGCTTAGCCCTCACAAACATAGGGCAGCAGTGGCAGTGCAGAGGACCATAGGGCAGCCCTAGTGCAGGCAGCTGCAGTGTGGGGGGAAGGCAGTAGAGACAGATGTTCAGCCACAGCTTGCAGCAGCCCGACAGCGAGTAGAGCGCTGCCCACCACAGCAAGTAAGTCTGTCATGGGAAAGAGGCATAGGGGTGCAGATCAAGGCTCCCGTGGGTGATGGAGGGAGTGCGGCAGAGGCAGGGCAGGGCCAGGGCAGGTCATGGCATGCTCAGAGCCCAGGACACTCCTGCTGCTTTGAACACTCTGGATCTGTTCACGGGACAAAGGCAGCTGCCGCTGTGGGCTGGGCTCTGTGCCCCGCTGCCACCACCTTGAGAACTGCATGATGCCATGTGCCTGCCACATGCTGACCATGCCATGTCCCCTGCCCACTTGACGATGGCGAGCACACAGCATCATACCACTCCGGAGGCAGTGGTAGCAGGGTGCAGAACCCAGTCCGCAGCAGCAGCTGCCTCCACCCTGTGTGCAGATCTGGGAGGCATATGCCCCCCAGGCCTCCACCAGGGGAGCCTGAGTGTCCTTTGATCTGCCCTGACCCAGGAGCCCCATTCACCCCAGCCCCATCCTGACTCTATCCCACTCACTCCCTCACCTGCAGGGGCCTCAATCTGTCCCCATACACCCCTTCACCATGACAGTTTTACCTGCTGGAGGGGGTGCATGTGTGCAAATGCACATACGCTCAGCCCCTCCCCAAATAATATTTTCTCCTTCCACCTATGCCTAACCACTATCAGCCACTCAGCAATCACTATTGCTGACATTTTCTGTATAAAATAATAGTCACTACTGCAGGGACCAGAACCCAGATCCCTCGTAGCATGTGAATGCCCTCCCACCAGCTACAGAGTTACTCTTGGTCTTCCCCTTTGGCTCAATGGATATTTATATACGTTATTCAAGTGGAATGGCTCCAACTGGAAGAACAGTGGAGACCCACCTTAATTCCTCACGTGGGTGGGACACTCCTTTGAGACAGCTGGGTTCTACTTCATGCAATGAATATTTAATTTATTTTTTACTTTCTGCTACACGGTACAGTTATTCTTTCCTTTTATTTCCTTCAGATGAAGTTACAGAGGAAGAAAAGCACCTCAGCAGAACTCTAATGAAATACTGGGCTAACTTTGCTCGAAATGGGTGAGATTTGTGAAACATTGGTTGAAAATGTGTGTGCAGCTGTGGGTAAGTGCCTCTGCAGATTAAATAGGAGATGTACTCTATTTCCAGAAACCCAAATGGGGAAGGTTTGGCAGAATGGCCATCTTATAACCTGGATGAAGGATACCTAGAGATAAATCTAGAGCAGAAGAAAGCAAAGCACCTGAAAAAAAAGCGAGTGGAATTCTGGACAAAGATAATGCCTGAAAAAATCAAGGAAAAAAGTGCTGAAAACAAGAAAGAACATGGAGAGTTATAGCTTAGCTTAGTATGAACATGAAATCATTATCATTTAGGTGTTTATCCAGCTACTGTCATGACAGAACAAACACCTCTCCTAGAAAATAAATGATCTGATGTATTGAGAGATGCTTCTTTCCTTTTTAACTCTTGCCTTTACCATCTGCAGATAGAAGATACCATGCCAAGCAATTTTACATTAAATAATTCCCTTCTGTCATTCAATCTGATGCTTTCCTGAACTTGTCAGAGACATTTAACAATCCCAGTTGCCTGCTCTCCCTTGTGCTCAGTCTCCCACAATCACAGACAGAATGCCAGATGAGCACCAATTTAACAAACCACGTCAATAAAGATGTGATCTTGAAACAAAGCTTTATTTGACTATGATGCAACGGTCTATCCATGAGACCGGACACTTCATACAGACATGGGCACTCTAAAGAGAGTTTAAAAAAAAAAAAATGTATTCTCTCTGTAGCCTCTTGCTTCTATAGTTTGACCTAGCAAGCAGTGGTGAAAGGCTCCAGTGTTTTTAAGTAGTCTTCTAAATACCCTACATAATGATAGTGCTAGAATTCAGTCTCCCTTCAATCGTTAGACAGTGAGATAATGCTGTTTCATTTCCTTTTGTTCTGTTTAAAACCTACTGCCAACTTTCTTATAAGGAAGGGCTGGAGTTCCCCCAGCAATGCATGTCCTAGCTTTTCAGCACTTATTTCTAATGTGTTGCTAGTACTGAGCTCCAGACTCTTCCTTTGGATTAAAGTGGAAACCTTTCTGCTATCTTGAGGAGAGAGGAATGGCTCCAATGTCACCGTCGGTACAAAGACTCAGTGTGTCAGTTCTGTCACCTTTGTCACCAATACACCAATGTCAATTCCAAACCGGCCCAGCCCTAGTCTCTGCTGCACATGTGACATCTGTCACTACCTTGGTCTCAGTTCTGGCCCAGACTTCTCATAGATTCATAGATGTTAGGGTCAGAAGGGACCTCACTAGATCATCAAGTTTGACCCCCTGCATAGGCAGGAAAGAGTGCTGGGTCTAGATGACCCCAGCTAGATGCATATCCAACCTCCTCTTGAAGACCCCTAGGGTAGGGGAGAGCACCACCTCCCTTGGGAGCCCGTTCCAGACCGTGGCTACTCTAACTGTGAAGAAGTTTTCTGCTGAGTCTTGTCTGACCCTACATTTGGCCCCTATCTCAGCTCCTTAGCACTGCTGCTTCCAGCTCCCACTGCTGCTTCCAGCTGCACCAGCCCACTAGGTCCCTCAGTCGCTGGCCAAGAGTCTGCAGGGCCACATGCTGAAACTGATCCCAGCCTTATGTGGCCCTGCAGCAGCTTCTGTCCTCATTGTGTCTTAATCTTCTGGACAAAAGGCCTTGCTGCAGGAAGTGTGCTGGGATATCCTACCATCTTTGCTCAGTTTTCATGGGCTTGTCCCTGAAAATCAGAGCCTTGGAGGCAGAGCCAGCTTTCCACCGTGGCTGGTATCAAGCCCCTACTGTGGACACACACACTTGTACAAGATGCCCACAAGTTACTATGATGGTACACCTGCCACCTAGCTGTGCCCTAGCTAGTGTTTTGTGAAGGAATGTAACCTCGACATCCTGCCAGACTAGCACTGAGTACAGCATTCCCATGCTGCATCGGGGGGAAGAGCAGCAGGCAGTGCTGCATGATGGGACACTGGCTTCTTACAGGTATGCGGTGTTAAAAAGAAACCAACAAGTGGGCTGTAAAGCAATTGTATTCAGCCCCACTGTGCTGCGAGTACTGTAGTATGCCATCTTCTCTAGACCCGAGGTGGCCTGGTATCCTCCTTCTCCCCAACACACAGACAATAACTTCAGGCAGACCACACACTGGACTTCACAGACTGTCAGCTTCAAAAAGGTCCCCTAAATGCTTGTAGATACATAAGCAAACATATTTTTAACTGTTACAATCATGACTTCTGGCACAGATTCAATCAGCCTTTGCTTTTGATTGGCCCATGTTGTGTTGGGAAATTTTCCTCGAAGTATTGAGTCACTTGGTAAAGATGCTGTCATTTCCTACCATAATTGCCTACCAAGCTTGAACTGCTATCTCTGTTTAACTAAACAGCTCATGTGAACCGGCTCCATTTAAATTATTGGGATTTCAGGAGAAGGCACTGTATCCAGTAGCATATCCAAAGCTAGGCAAGGTAAATTGATTTTTTTTTTTTAAGCATATAACCTGAGTGAGAATGCCACATGCTCTCTTAAGTTTTTGTTGTGACTGTTTTATATCAGACAATTTTTCTTCTGTTTCTTGAAATTTATCCCCAGGGCAGCAGCCCAGTTGATCAGATTTTTCTTGTTTCCTCACTGCAGATAATTTGTGCTGCTACCACATTTACTGCGGCCACACACCCTGCTCCCATTGCTGGCAGGAGAAACCTGAGACTGGGTGTGACACTCCATGTGGGGCAAAGGGGGAAGGAGGGAGGGAGGGAGGGAAAGGTGGTCAAAGTTCAACTGGGCCAACCCTTGGCATCAAATTACTATCTTGTTTGCAGTAAGAATGTGAGTCCAAACTTGGTTTTAAACACAGATTTCAAGGCGTTTCTACCCAAGGGTGTGTTTGAAAGAGAATGGTAACTGGGCCTCCCTCAACTGACAACCTTTATGTCTGTCTGGGTTGGGTTTTTTTCAGCATTTAAAGCAAGAAAACCAGCAAAGCATTCAAGCAGAGAGAAGAAAATGTCATCTCATAGCAAGGTTCCCCTGCTTTGGGTTCTGGTCTGGGCAGCATGGTTGATCACAACTCAAGCTGAAGGTAAGTCTTGCTCTAGGGGCAAACAGAGTGGGGGAGTCTGTCTGTCACTCACTTAACCATCTGTCAGGACCAAATTTCTTTTTTTACCCCCAAGCCCCATCTTATTTTATTTCTTCCCCAAATGACTGGTGACAGAGTTTGCAGATCCTCCTTTACACAGGGTCGTGTTCTCAGAAATTGATCCCTCCCACCATTAGAGAGAGGTAGTTAGCCATGTTGGTCCAAAGTCAGACAGAAGGAAGACTAGAATTGCTCCTTATAGACTAAATCAGAGGTACATGAGCTTTCGTAAGCTTTTGTAAGCAACAGTTTACTTCACTAGCACCTGACGATGTAATCTGTTGCTTATGAAGACTTACTAAATCTGATTCTGTTACTTTATAAGTCTACCTTGCCTTCCCTATTACAGAAGCAGGGTTTAATGCAGTTTGTGACCTTTTGTATCACCTGGTTTTCTGAAATGCAGCATTACTTTTAACAACTATAAAAAAAAATTAAAATATTTTTGGAGAAAAAAATCTCACTAATATAAAATTGGAAATATTTTCATCACTGTTGAAATCTCCTGGAGCCTTTATGTTTATGTATAAAAATGACTCCAAATGCAACTAGCTCTGAGGGTAAATAGACAAATATATTTCAGCTTTTACCTAGCTGTTATTCCCACATAGATATCTTGGACCAAATCTATACCCGCTGTCCTTCCAATGAATCCAGGTAGAAGTTAATCTACTAATCCAGTGGAAGTTCACTTGCATACAAAAGCTTTGCACGCCTCTTTCTTACATTCTTTCGCTTGCACACTTTTTAAAAAAAAATTTTTAACTTAGTCGGCCATTTGTCCAAGCCTAACAGTAGGTTTTGCTGTGTTTCTACAGCACCGCAAATCTGAAGGAGGTGCCAAAAATGCTGTCATTCCTGTATTTCATAGTAGACTTTCACCATGAGGGGGAAAAAGGAAAGCTGCTTCTCTGCTGATAACCTGGGGAGTGTGTGGGTAGAGCTGTGAAATGCTATTGCTTCACATGCATTCTGCAGAGTACAGCTGTCATGGCCAGAGGGGAGCTTATCAGGCTGCCTTGGACTTCGGTATTTGTGGTGTGTGCCAGCATGCCCTGAGGTGGGGCTGACTATAACCCTCGCTAAGATCGTAATGGCACTCCAGGCTTTTCTCACATTCAGCCTGTGGCCATAAGTATGAGCCAAAAATTCTTGTTGGATCCAGATTTCAAATGTTCCAGATCCAGGGAGATGTTTGAATGTGGGGTTTCAGCTTCAGCCTGTCTCTGGATTGGACCGCAGGATCCAAGTCTGTGTTGCTGTTATAGTCCCTATAACTTGGAAAATCTAACTGCTAGGAAAAGAGAAACAGTTGGGAGGAAAGTTCATTGCAGTGGAAGAAATCCATGTCCCTGATGTCTTTGCTTACTTTGAGTCATCAAAGTAATGGAAATCCTTGAGGAAAAGTAAAAATGGCAGATGTAGCTTGGCATCAACCAAGGGAGTCCCATTGCTTTAACTGGATCAGGCCATTAATTTGTCCAGTCATTTAGAATTTGCTCATCTATAACTTATGTTATGCAGGACAAGAAGTTGAGAGGCCAGAAGTAGTTACCAAATATGGAAGACTCCGAGGAAAAGAGGTTGCTGTCAAGGGAATTGACAGACGTACGCAGGTATTTCTGGGGATACCTTTTGCAAAACCGCCTGTGGGTTCTCTGAGATTTTCCCCGCCCCAGCCAGTGGAACCATGGCACGGTGTGCGAGATGCGACTTCTTTTCCACCAATGTAAGAACCCTGTATTCTAGCTGTGTGATGTCTTTGCACTTTAAAAAAAAAATAACTGAATTAATCAACTGGATTTTCTTACTCTCCCACCCCACCCTGTTCTGTAAAAAGGAGCTTGCCTAGAGCTTTCAGTTCCTTTAGTTTGGAAATGGTCTTGAAGGTAGAAATACTGCAATTGTTTGATTAACACGGGTGCAGCAATCATGGATTCTTCCAGCTCTTATACTAAACTCTATGACCTACTTATCTTAAAAGGTTTGATAATCCTAGGGAGACTAACTGAGGAACATACAGAAGGTAGAAACACAATGTCTTTACATGATACCCAGAGCAGGGAGACAACTAGTTCATCTGAGATAGCTAATTAATGTGGGGGTTGAGCATGTTGGGATGAGTAAGGATGTCAGTGAAACCTTGAACCTCTCTTTATTTCAATAGACATGATCTTTTAACCCTGATCTTGCAAACTTGTACACATATAAACAAAAAGAGAGAATTATTTAGCTGTGTTAGTCTGAAGTCAGGCAGAAGCCAGAGTAGACTGGCACCTTATAGACCAGCGACCCCAGCCTTGGAGTCACGACCCCATTTGGGGTTGCAGTGATAAAAAGGAGGTTGCAAAGTCACTCAGCAGTGTCGACCAATCATACAGGGATCTGGGTTGTCCGTTCATTGCAGAATAATGCAGAAAAACATGGATTTTCTCCTTTAAAGGAGAAAAAAGCTGAAAATGGTGGGTTCCCCTTACCGTCGGGTAGAGTTCCTGCCTGCAAGGGGCTGTTTGCAGTTGGTGGGAGTGGGAGGGGTGCGATCAGGCAGGGGGTGTTATGTGCATACATGCATGTGGCATCCAGGCAGCATAAAAAGCAACTCCCACTGCTCCTTCCAGGTAGATCTATGGTGGGGGAGAGCAGATTGAGGCCTCCATGGTAAAGGAGGGAGCGGGACATGGCTGGGGCTGGGAGTGCTGACTGGCTGAGCTGGTGCATGGGTGCCGGGGTGAGAATGCAGGCTGGGGGAGCAGAGTGGAACCATAGGTGGCTTGTCTGGGTGCTGGGCAGGGGACTGGCTCTTCACTGCTGCGTGCGTGACTGGGGAGGGAGAAATGGGGGAGTACATGCCCCCTCAGATTGGTGTTCAGGTAAGGGGGGGATGCTGGCTGCCCACTTTAGGGTTGGGAGCACTTTAGGCTCCCCACCTTGTTGCCCTCCCCTGAGATTTCCACAGCAGAACAGGGCAGGGAAGCTCAGTGCCGCTGCTTCTAGGACCCCCATGCCAGCCACACCGCCATGGCAAGGCGCCCCCTGCTCACCTAGTAGCAATGGGGGACACAACTGCACACCACCACTGCTACTGCTGCTGAGTGGGCAGGGGGCACTTCGCTATGGTGGTGCAGCTGGTGTGGGGCTCCTGGTGGCAGTGGCAGCACTGAGCCGTCCCAGCCTTCTGCACCAGGTCCTGCCTGTTGTGCCACGGAGGGCCCCAGCGGAAGAAAGCAGGGCAGGGAGTCCCAAGCCTGCAGCGGGGAGGGATGGCGGGTGGGAGCCAGGCTCCACACTCTGCTCCTGTTGCAGCAGCCTCCTGTGGGCAGCACCCAGGACTCAGCACTGCTGGGCAGGGAAGGGAACAGGGGGCTGAGGCACCTGGGGAGGGTTTGGGGGCTGCAGGTTTGGGGTGAGGGGTACTGGCAAGGCCATGGGGCTGTGGGTCTGGAGTGAGGTGTCACGCTGAGGAAAGGAACTATTATAGACTAATTCAGAGAGACACAAGTTTTCATAAGCAGTCGCTTGTTTTGTCAGATGCTATGAAACTGCATATGCTATGCAATAAGCTGTGCTATGAAACTTCATTATGGCTTCTCAAGTGAGTTGTTGCCTTTCTGATTTAGTTAGGTTTTGGAAATGATAGAGGGGTGCCTTGAGTCAACGGGTGCCTTGAATCTAAAAGAGTTAAGAACTGCTGTAATGAACTATTTCACTGCCTGCCTCCCTGCAGAGGAGTGGGGCAGGGCAGCGCCAGGCAGGAAGGAGCCTGAGCCCACACCTGTCCCCTCCCAGCACCCCCAGGATGTCCTGGCGCTGTGGTTGAGGATCACTAGTCTAAGGTGCCATTCTGCCCTTCTTTCTACATGTTTGGCTCCCTGTTACAACCCAAATTTCCTCTGCTGCAGTTTGAGGCCACTGCTCCTCTTGTACTGGCACAAAGAAAAGTCCATTTCTATCCTCTATAGTCACCCTTCAGATATTTGAAGGCTGTTATCAAATCCCCTCTGTCTTCTCATCTCCAGACTAAATATTCCTACTTCTTTTAGTCTTTCCTTCTAAGTCATGCTTCCAAGGCATCTAGCACTTTTGATACTTCCTGCTGGACTATTCCCAACCTGTCTATACCTTTTTTAATGTGTGGGGTCCAAAACTAGGCTCAGTACTCCAGGTGAGGCCTCACCGATGCACAGTAGGGTGGAGAATCAAGATGATTCAAGGTAGTGAAGTTAAGCATACACGCCTTTGCTGAATTAGGTCTTAGTATGAAATTCCTTAATAGAAAAAAAATCACTATGTAGACCTCAGCTTCTGTTAGCACTTAGGAAGCGAATTAATGTGAACTAGCACAAAACATCCATTTCCCCATGACTGTACACCGTGATGAAATAAAAGTCCCTGTGAGGGTAGTAGATTGTTCTGTTTTCCCAGGAAAAATAATTTAGATAATGAAATTTAATGCTGAAGTGACGGTCTTTGTTTTCCCATGAATCAAGAATACTCTCTGGAAGTTCGTCTTTACTCAGAGGTTAGTTTTGGTCTTGTAAAGCAAAACCAAGTTCAAATCTCTCTGGAGTCTCAAATTTAGAGTAAGGGGTTAACCTGAAGGATCTCTTGAGGTATCTTTCAGTCCTATAGTTCTAACTAACCCTGTAAATAAAAAAAAAAAAATCTAGGTTTCTTTTCTTTTTTCAAATATCTTAAAATAATATGTGAATTTTTCTGTTCTGTTATGAAATGTATGAAATTCTCCATTGGAAAAACCTCTAAATCTTGTTCTGACCTTTCAGATGCTTGCAAGACCAGTTGTGGATGGAAAAATTTGAAGAATTTTTTAAAATGGAACATTTTAACTTTACAATTTCTGAAGACTGCTTGTATCTGAATATTTACAGCCCTGCCCCTTCCAATAACAAGGCCAAGTTACCGGTAAGCAGAACTGCTGCAGGTTTGTCTCCGTGTTCTTGAAGAATCCTTACAACTTGTCTGGAGATTTAATTGGATAGTACTGTGCAGCGACCAAGTCAAGATATATAGCACCTCAATCTGTAGGGCTAGAAGCACTCATTAAACCAACATTAAAGCCACTGAAAAGTAGAATAGCATAAAGGTTCTCAAGGTCATTCTGTGTAACGGGGTAGCAAAGTGGTCTGAAATATAGGTCTGTAGAGGTAAAGAAAGATGCCTACATCTACTCCAACAGTTGTACATGTCTTTCCTTTTATTTTTCCTTGAACTAGAAATTAGGATCAGGGAAAATATGTTTTGCTTTTGGAAATGCATAATTGCAAGCAGTACCTAAGTTAATACAGGTTCATGGGTAATGCCCTTAAAAAGTCTTCCCATATCCTCTTAAGTAATAACCCTTTGCAGTTCTACAGTTTGTTGAAATAAAGATAGATGGGTTATATGAGGATCAGTTACCTATTCATTTTTAGCTCTACTTCAATGAACATGATCAAGTAGAAGAATGGGTTGCTCAAGACTCATAAAGAGAATTTGTATGAGGGCCAGGACAAGAAGTCACAAGTCCCTCCTTCCACTGTATTATGCCTCTATTCATGTCATTAATCTCTCTGTATTTTGTTGGTTTAAATCATACAAATTAGCTCAAGGTAGTCCACATTTATGAAAGTATTCATATACCTGAAGAAGGAGTGCTTTTTGCCAAGGAGATTTGCCCTATCTCTGCTCTTGTTTTGCCTGCTGGACGGATTTTATTCTCCAGCACTGGCTAACAAACAGCTTTCAAAGGCACCTTTTCATGGAAAACCTTTTATGGTTTTGTTTTTTCAGGTTATGATGTGGATTCATGGAGGATCTTTATTGATCGGTGGAGCTTGGTTTTATGATGGGTCAGCATTATCTGCCTATGAGGATGTGGTGGTAGTAACCATTCAGTATAGGCTAGGTATTACTGGATTCTTCAGGTAAGTTTACTTACCAAGTAAAATCATCATATTCACTCTTAGTATACATATGCATTAAAATAATTGCTGAAATATTTTAGTGATTTGCATAAAGAAATCAATAATATGAGCAGTGATCTGCCATTTTCTCTAAATATTTACCAAAACCAAATTCTGTTGTACTTGCTTGCTTCTTCAGTGACCCTACTTTCAGTCCAAACCCTCATAACTGGTGTGACACACAAGATCATATTTTCCTTGTATGTTCATTCTCTCAAATATCTCTACCTGTACTCATAGTTGTTCATGGGATCTTTATGCTCAGCAGTGTGCTTTACCCATCTGGGTTATTTTACAAATTTTGGGAGCTATTTGAATTACTCTAAAGACTTAAATCTATAGCAAATTTAGCAATTTATCTCTGCTGAAACAGCTTATATCTTTGAAGATGCTTTGGACAGCTTCCTGATTGCCTTTAATTTGCTGATCTTCAACATCCATACTGTCCACTGAATATGTGGCCTTGATGCTTCCTGTCTCTTCAGAGAATCCCTTTGATAAGAGTGGTAAGACCTTCTAAACTCAGTATCTCTGGGCATTACCATCTCTCTGTGTTCATCACCATGACTGCATGGAAACCAACAGCCAGACTGCAAATGGGGCAAGCTTTTTGAAAAGTTCCTGTGTGATGCATGACAAGCTAAATGTTTTGATTCAGAATTTGGCAGTCTCAATTACAGAGAAGTAAACAGGAATGTAAGAAATAAAATAAGAAAGGTAAAAGAAGACTGGATTCTAAACAGGTGTGAAGAAATTTAAAACGGTTTTGAGAACAACAGCAACGGGAAAGCATTTCAGAGATGGGCAAAGTACACAAAGGAACTCTACAACTACAACATCCAAATGGGGCCCAGTCTTCGTGACCAACTAGAAGGAGGAGGACCTGGAAAGCACTGAACAGGAAGACCCAGACAGCTCAAGAAAAGTAGAAAAAGCCTGAAAAATGGGAAAGCACCTGGGGTAGATAACATACCTGCAAAACTCTTGAAGACAGGTGACAACATAACAGGCATGCTTCACAAAATTTGTAACATGATATGGAGGGAAAGAACTTGGCCAACCCAGTGGACAGTCAGTCATCATTCCCTTTCCTAAAAAGGGGAATCTCCACTGATGCGCAAACTACTGCGCTGTCAGTTTGACCAGCCATCCAAGCAAAGTACTTCTAAGAATAATATTGAGCAGACTGAAGTCTCAAGTAGAGACCATGCTGATGGAAGAGCAAGATGGGTTCTCAGAAGGGAGACATACCACAGAGTAAATCTTCAGCATCCAAGTACTGTATGAAAAGTAGCATGATCATCACAAAACACTTCACCATAACTTCAGAGACTTCAAGAAAGCTTTTGACAGGGTGCAGCACAAAACACTTTGACTCATGATGAAGAAGCATAACATCAGCAGGTTCTTGCTAACATTAATAAAAGAACTTTACATCAGTGCAAATAGTGGAGTACTGATTGACAACAACATTGTCAAATAGCTTGCAATGTCAGTAGGAGTGCGTCAAGGTTGTCTGCTCTCACTATGCCTTTTCAACCTCTTCCTTGAACAAATCATATTAGATGCCTTAGAGAATTTCACAGGAACTGTATCAGTTGGATAGCAGAAGATCAACAAACTGTGCTGTGCTGTGCTGTGCTGTGCTGTGCTGATGACGTAGATCTGATAGCTGAAGAGCCTCAGTACCCTTGGGACTGACTTGATTTGTGTTTGTTGTTAATGTGGGTCAGTGGATTTACCCAGGATTGACTTTGCCCATTCCACATAGGTATGAATTAGAAACAAATTTATTTTTAACAATGTATGTGATTATTTTGTTGTTGTTGTGCACTGTTAGAACCGTGTATATACCAATAGCAGAACTGATGTAATGAGTTCTTGCTTTCAGTACGGGTGATGAACATGCACGTGGCAACTGGGGTTTTTTGGATCAAGTAGCAGCTCTACACTGGATTCAAGAGAACATTGAACATTTTGGAGGAGATCCAGGGTCTGTCACGATATTTGGAGAGTCTGCAGGAGGAATCAGTGTTTCTGCTCTTGTAGGTTTGAAGTTTCTGTGCTATTTCCCAGCCAGACTGCTCGGGAGCCTTTACCTATGCTATGCTCACACTGTCTTATTAAAGTACAGGACTATTATCTTCAGTTTACATTTGGGGCAGCTGAGGATGTGTCTATGCAGCTTGAATAGCATGCCAGGTAGAACCAAGTTGGGACAACCACATGAAAACAATGTGCCCACGCAACTTAGCTCCTCTGATTTAACAGTCAATTAGACTGCCTATGGCACTGCATTAAGGTGACGGCACGTTTCCGCAAGGTGCTGCTGGCACAGTAAGTGAGCAGCAGAGACGTGTCCCTAATCAGAATGAGTTTGAGTGACCTGCTCATGGTCTTACACAGGCTAGAGAGATGAGATAAGTGTAGACCTCCTGACACAGCTTTAGTCACAAGGCCTTCCTTCCCTTCAAGGGCAGTCATGGGCACTACCCCCCTAATACCAAATTCCTATTTTTAGTTTAAAATGGAGTTTTAAAATGAGTAACAGCCCTGCATTGCATTCAGTCAGGCATCTAGAAAACAGACTGAATCGACCTGCCAAATCACAACAGCTACTCTAAATTCTAGGAAAGGCTGCACCCAGTCACTCCCATCTTTACTGTAAACTCATCATGCTTTGTTTGAGCCTTTTTCCTTGTCCCCCTCCCACCCTCATCTGCTTCAGGTTCTGTCTCGATTGGCAAAAGGCCTGTTCCACAAAGCCATCTCAGAGAGTGGAGTTGCACTCTTTCCTACCGTGTTTAGTTCGCATCCTGAAGCAATCGCTAAGGTATGTTATGCCCATTCTTACTCGTTATGTTACTAAAGCAGGGATCCTCGTTTTCTCTGGTTAAAAATCACAAATTCTCTGATGAAAAAACCCCCAAAATCTGCCACTCCCCACCCACAGCCCTGCTGGAAGGGGCCCTCAGCTGCCAAGGCTACAGGACAAGGGATCCAGGGCCACAGCCCCTTGCCCCCCACAGCAGCACCCAAGCCCTGGCTGTCAACCACGAGGGGCAGCAGCTGCTGCAGCAGAGCAGAGCGAGGTGCCCAGCTCCCTCTTCCTGTGGCCAGAGCAGGGCCCGTGGTGGGAGTGGATGTGGGCTGCCCAATACGGGCTGGGGCTCCTGGCCCTGCTGCCATCCTGCTGGGGCCTCTGTGGGACAGCCCAGCCCAGCAGAGCAGGGCCAAGTGGGGAAGCTCAGTGCCATCTCTGTAAGCCCTGTACTGTCATGGCAAAGTGCCTCCTGCCTGCCTGGTAGCAGCGGGAGACGCAAGTCCATGCCACCACCCCAGCTGCTGCCAGGTGGGCAGGAGGCACTTCGCCATGGCCGCATGGGGCTTGCACTGGTGGCACTGAGCTTCCCTGCCTGGCCCTACTCTGTCCTGCCATGCTAACTCCCACCTGCTGGGCTGCAGAGACCGGGCAGCAGAGTGGGGAGCTCAAGCCACGGTGAGCAGCCTGCACTCACCCCCACTCCAAACCTGGGGGGCATCTGCCCCCCATTCCCCAACAGGAGTGCATGCAGCAGCAGGCCGCCCGGGGGGGGGGGGGGGGGGGGGGGGGGGGGGGGGGGGGGGGGGGGGGGGGGGGGGGGGGG
>JAGPOW010002791.1:15221444-15252185 GCA_030014935.1 Caiman crocodilus
AGCCATGTGCATATATACACGCACATATGTGCATGGTGTCCTCTGCCTGACCATCCTCCTCCTGCTCCCCCCAGCCCCTTGCAGGCTGAAACTCTGCCAGCCTGAGGGGAAAATGCACCTGTTCCCTCATTTTTCTCATTTAAAGGAGAAGACCTGGGTTTTTCTGCATTTTTCCATGGCAAACAGAAAACCTGGATCCCTGGTAAACTTGCTGGCATTGTTTGCAGGGCACAGTCTACCTTGTCAGTTCTGTTTCATTTTAGCTGAGCCAATATTTTGTTTTTAAATGAGATTTTTCAAAGGTTTTTTTTATAGGATGTATGCTGCAATCTATTCCACCCAGATCAGATTCTAGTCTTTGCAATTTGCAGATTATTTTCTAAGATAAAAACTGAATTCTTCCTCCTCTGAGACATTCCTCCATTTCACCCCATTCTGTTTGACTATAGAACATATTACCGTATGCGTTATCCTTTTTTTCTTGTACCCTCTTTCTGTCCACGTTGAATTCTTGCGCATCAGGAAATAATTTTGTTCCAGTGAAACAGAAGGATGCTATATTTTAATTGTTCACTAATCCTGTTGTACTGGCCCAGTCTCAGTATTTTTTAGAACAGCATGTCAAGTAATTCTTTGTTTCTTACACAAAGAAGAAAGAGCAGCCAGGAAATTCAGAGGGATGCATAATGCCATTGATCACACAAAATGCTCAGTTGTGTGAGTGCAGAATGCTAGGTTTGGCTCTGAATTTCTTGGATTTATTTTTTTTTCTTTGTAGTTTCTTCGCTTATTTAAATAAGCTAGTATTTTTCAAGGACATTTAGTCTCTGGTTTAAATTACAGATCTGAGCTGCTTTGTAAAACACAGGCAGCTAATGTATTGAATTGTGAGAGGTATTTTTAAAAGCACTGTGTAAAACTAATCCCATTTAAAACAGGCCATCTCCTAAACACTTCTGCAAATCCCATCCTAGATTTTCCTGTGCATGTTGTTATAAAGAAACTGATATACATCAGACATTGGTTACACAAATTCCAGAGCCTGTCCCCAAATAACACTTTCATTTGCATCCGAATCTAATAGTTGTTTGCTGATCTAATGTTGTTTGAATAATTGCAGATGGTCGCTAACATATCTGGCTGTGAGACCATGAGTTCAGCTGCAATGGTTGACTGCCTGAGGAAGAAACCTGAGGAAGAAATTATTTTAAAATATCAGCTGCAAAAGGTAGGGGGTGATATAGGGGATAAGTCCACTTCAGGTAGCTACAGGTGGCTGTTAACAGAGGGACAGGGATAGCTTCTGCGTGAGTTAGTGGAGCATAGCTTCGTAGGTACAGTCATTGCCAGTGGAGAAAAGTGAATTTAAGGATAGCTCTGGGATTGGACATGCATAAGTTAAGTCTTTTTTCAATTTTGCTGGTTAAATCCAGTTTCACATTTGGCTTTTTATGTCTTAGACTTCAAAGGAAATGCTTTGAAATCCTCGCTCTAGGTGCTCTGATTCCTTGATTGTGCTGTGCAAGTCAAATTCAGCCACTGTGAAAACAGTTGTAATGGCATGACATCTACCATTGTGCTTAATCAGGCCCAGCATCTTCTTTTCTTTTGTCACACTGAATCATATTAGCTTGATTTCTTGGTAGAAGCTTCCACATGGAAAGCAGTAACGGCATGACAAATAAATGCTTTTGCTTTTCTCTCTTCCAGGAAATCCCACTTATCCCTGCTGTTGTAGATGGCGTTTTTATTCAGAAGAACCCTGAAGACCTAATGGCTGCAAAAGAGTTCAGTGCTGTTCCATATATAATTGGAATAACTAACCATGAATACGGCTGGTTCGTTCCTTACGTAAGAGATTTCTAATAGCTTTGCACAGCTGTCTGCATGAACTGTTGCATTAAACCAGGGTACCACTTTCTTCCCCTGTGAAAGACAGACAATTTGAGCTTCCATTCTTGTGTACCTAAAGCCTACAGGACATATTTCAAGGCTTGCCCCCAATTGTTCATGCCTTTGTGGATACCTAGCATACATCTGACAGGATTTTCTACTCTTCCCAAGAAAAAACTTTACATTTATAAAGGGTCTGCCATTCAGAAGGATACTAGAGTCACATATAGATTGCTGCTGGGAGGAGAACAGGGTAGAGAAAAGCTGTGTCTAAAAATTAGAAGAGGTTGGTAATCAAATTAACAATCTACATTGCTTTCTCTCTTGGCATTTGGTAATTAGGAGAATGCAGGACTGGTCATATCATCACTTAAGAAGTTCTTCAAATATTATCTAAGGTTTTCTAAAGAGGGGTTCAGTGGCCAAAATTTTCTTAAACAACTAGACCTTCGATGCCCAGCTCCTTTTTTGGAGAGTTTGGGGTCCCCTGCTGCTCAGACCCTTTCAGAGGTCTCAGTGGGAGACCCTGTATCACTGGCCTTTCTTTGAATATTTCAAAAAGTAAAACAAATAAAGTACTGTTTTTTAGCTAATAAAGCCATTAGGGCATCTCTACCCCAAACAGTAGCAGTGATGCATAGAAATCAATGTTTTTGTTTGCAATCCAACTTCAGAAGCAGGTTTACACTCCAGTTCTCTTCCCATCGTGAACTCTAAGTTTCTTAAAGCTGAGAAACCTATAAATGACAAGAATTCCCATAAACATGGTTTAATTTACCCTATATCAGAACTTAAGGAATTTTTATCTAGACGTTTGCCTCTCATCATGACATTTATGAAGATCATGAGTAAAGGATGACCTGGTACAGGGGACTATTTAGAAACCCCATAAGTTCCTGGTTAAAGGGTCTTGCTCTTCTGCTCAGGGTCATACTGATAGTCAAATCTGGGGCCACAAAGGAAATTCTCCTGTCAATGATGTGGTCATGAACTGAAGGAAGCGAGAGGTTACCCTCCACTGTAATATGAGTCACTGGCCTTTTCTTAGGATGTTGTGAGTATACATTAAACACTACTTCCCTCTTGTTGCAGTAGTGGAGCACTGGCAGTGCCCTCATGTCTGCTGCCTTTATCGTGCTATGGCATGTTACTGGGTGTTTTGGGGATTATGCCTCAGTTGAACATGTGGGCCTGAAGTGGTGATTCTGGTGACTGCAGATGTGAGGACCCAAGACACCCTTTCCATGCACGTGTTATGTATGCTGTATTTTGTCCTAACCTTTCTAGTCTAGCAACTAAAGCTTGATAAAACTCAAAAAGCTTTGGCCCCTCGTATGGAAAACAAGACCATCCAAAGCTGTAATACCTGATGCTCACAACAGTTCTGGAAGGGGTATTAAACCTCAGTGCTTAAGCCAAAGTCTTATCAGGATGAAACCTAATGCAGAGGCAGATTATTTCACATTAGCTTCCTGCAGGGGTTTGCACCGTCTTCTGAAAAATCTGCTTCTGGCCAGTGTTAGGTAGAAGGCAGCGCAGGGTAGCACTTCAGAGACCTTCAGAGAAACATGAACTTTCATAGGCAACAGTCTACTTTGTCAGCAACTTTGCTCATGAAGGAGGTTGCTTCCCACAAAAGCTCATGTCTCTTGCAGCCAGTTAGTCTCTGAGATGCCACCCTTCCCTACTTTCTGCCTGGTTTCAGGCTAACATGGCTGGCCCCTTCTGGCCTTTGTTATAAACCTGCACTGGACTCCAGACCTGATCCTGGATGCCAGCTCCTGTGGCGCTTTGCTACGTAGTACATTAGTTTGTAAACCTAAGTGGTGTGATATGTCTTACCTGCTGAGGCTTTGGGGCCTGCATGTGTTGTTATAAATGAAACTGATTATTTTTAATATTTTCCTCTAGTTAATGGGCTTGCCTGACCTGAAGGAGGGGATGGAGAGAGAAACCATAACTTCAATATTGGAGAATACACTACCACTTTTGGTGAGGAACTAGCAGACTGATTAATCTCCCTTTAACTTGCTCAGTGCTTAGGAATTGGACTTCTGTTTTGCCTTGGTTTCATTATGATAAATTAAAACAGAGGCTGGAATTCTAAGTGCATTTTTCACCCCTAGGTATCTACTTACTCCCATGTACTTAACACAAAGCTGATAACCCCTAGACCCTCTGCAATGGTGTTATTAAGAGCTATATCACTTCTGGAATGCTAGCCAATGTCTGACATGATGTCCTGCTGCTAGTTAATTGCTGCAGCCCTTGATCAACCCTGTGGTTAGTTTTCTCTTCCTCCTGCCTTTCAGTCTGTGCCACCTGAAGGTGTGCCTTTGATAGTGCAAGAGTACTTGGGAGATGCCAATGACACAACTGTTCTACGGGACCAATTTCTGGACTTGATGGGAGATGCCGTATTCTTAGTTCCAGCTATTAAATCCAGCAGATATCACAAAGGTGAGCTTCTGTTTAATATGTTCTAGAGGAAAGGTAGATAATATAGATAAACCCTCAAAGTAAAATTGACTGTCAGTATAGATCAGAGCGCTAGCACACTAGGCCAGGTTGCTGCACATTCATATTGGCATAAGCAATAGGCCCACCCATCTTGCTTCTCCTGGACTCCTAATTACTGTATCTTTCTCTGGTACTTTCTTTGCCTCCTTCAGAACCAGCCACTGGAGTTATCTGGGGTTTTCATTACTGTTTCGTTAGCTCCTTCATTAATTTTTTTACCTTAATTGGCCTCTTAGCTGAGGCAGAACCAGTTAATACTCAACTTCCTCACCCTTATTTATCCCTCTTAGGCAGGGGTGGGCAATTATCTCGGGCAGAGGGCCGCTTACTGAGTTTTAGCAAGCCAATGAGGGCTGCATGACAGGTGGCCAGGGCCACATCCTGCCCGTGGGCCGTGTTTTTCCCAACCCTGCTCTTAGGGCTTGTTTCCATGTTATTTGCTGTAGTGTAAGAGTGTTACTGTGGCTGAGATGGTCCAGGGAATATGTGGGAGCCAAAGGTTTTTTCAGTAATATCTTGCGTTGGCCCAGCTGAGCAGACCTGAGGAAGGGCACTTTGTGCCCAAAAGCTTGTCTAACATCTCTTCCAACTATACAGTTGGTCCAATGAAGGACTTCGCTGTCAGGGAGCCACCATCACAAAGAAATGTCCAATCATGTCCCCATGCCTATGGCTTCTAGTGCTTCTGTGCAGCTCCAGTATGCAAGATATCCCATCTAGGATGTACCCTCTATGAAACAGTCTGTGTCTGCCGGCAGAAATCATGGGCTTGCCTACATACATTTGGTGGCATCTTTCCTGTGGCAGCAAAAAACTTTCTGTAGCTCACTGAGTTGGCATTACTCTGCTGGGAGAAACGAGGAATTCAGATGCCACAAGGGAAATACATTCTGCTAGCTAAACTTTGTAGCATAAAATAGCCCTTCTCTTGTTGTAATGAGCTGGTAAGCCTGCTAACATTATAGCTACTCATAAACACTGCTACCATCTTACAGGAGTGTAGTTTGTAGCTGTGTTGGTCTTTGGGTGACTCCGATATATTTTATTAGACCAACTTAAATAGTTGGAAAAAATTGTCTTAGAAAAGAAGAGCACACACCAACTGCAGATGCTTCCTCAGCCTGACAAAGGATTTTTAAACCCAAAAGCTTGCTACGAAAAATTTTTCCAACTATTTAAGTTGGTCTAATAAAAGATATCAGATTCACCCAAAGAACCTTGTCTGCTACCATCTTTGCACCCAACCTCTATGGCAGTGGTTCTCAACCTTTTCACTCTCAAGGCACCCCTCAGACACAAGGCCCTCCTTCGTAGCTCACGTAAATTAATCCCATTTCAAACACTAATTGATTTATTACAGTGCTTACCTCCTTGCAGAGGGGTCAGGCCATGAGGATGAAGGAGCAGCCAGGCAGGGAGAGCCTGAGCCTGCCCTTACCTGCTGACCTCCTCACAGCTGAAGACTGAGCCTGCCCTTATTTTCTCATCTCCTCATACCTCATTTATCATCTCACACTTCCTACAGCACCCTTTAGAGGACCTTGTGGCTCCCCAAGGTGTCCCAGCACCCTGGTTGAGACTTATTGCTCTATAGCTTTGTGAGAATTCAGTCAAGCAGGGTATAAGCTGATCTTCCTCAACAACATATACTCAAAATTTTTTTTCTTAATATACTAATCTAGACCCATACCACATGTTGTGTATGCCATTTTAATTAGCCAAAGTACACAGAACTCTACAGCATCTTTCATAGTAGTATTACCATGAGCCTGTCATGAGTCAAGAGCCCATCTGCAACATGCTGAGAAAACACTGAATGTAAGGGCTGCCTGTGTCCTAAAGATATGCACTCTGATTTTTGGACAAGAGACAGTATTTGAACCCAGACAGATGGGGGCGGTACAGGGAAAAAGTGAGACGTAACGGTCATCCTGATTAGTACTAGTTTTTGCTTCTTGAAAGCAGAAGGGTTAGAACTCTGTTAAGGGGACGTGGTTTGTTTTGATGAGTGATTTTTTTTTCAGCTTCTTTCTTCTGGGGTTAGGCAAATAAGTTGCCTTACTACAAGGAATAAACTTTATTTCCCAACTCCCAGAGATGATGAAACTTAGATCTTAACTGAGAATTAATTGTATAGACCGGAGGTTTGTCAGGTGCTTTGGGATCTGATTATGCCAAAGGAGTGAACATCCCTTGACTTTCAGAAATCAAAATCCAGTCTTGAATGTATTTGATTCTGGACACATTACTTATATCCTTCTCACTGTTTTGGAGACCATGTCTCAGGTGACACTCCAAACAAACTATTAATTCCAGTGCCCAACTATGTGGCTAGAATAGTTTTAGTTTCTACTTGAAAATGGAGAACTTGTTTTAGCTTAAATAAATATCATTTCTTTCAATTGTGGGCTTTTTCAGATTCTGGCTCTCCTGTCTATTTTTATGAATTCCAACATCCTCTAAGTTCAATTGCAGACCTCAAACCAGACTTTGTAAAAGCAGATCATGGAGATGAACTTAGTTTTGTCTTTGGGACCATGTTTATTGCTGATGAGCTGTCATCTGGTAAGGAATCCTTAGTAGTATATATCACATTTATTGTTCTTATGCAGCTGGCAGTTTAAGTTATGCCTTTGTTATCCTAGGATGATAGGTAGATGCTATATTAGTGGGTTTGAACAAGTAGATGTAGCAGACTATTCTGTTTGATTCAGTGAAATACAATGGTCATATTTGGCAGAGGTGGATACTGGAAATCCACCATTCCTCTTGTTCCAGTCCCAACCCAACACCATATATTTATTTTCCTTATCCTTCCTTTGTATTCAGCAATTGAGGGCAGTTGAATCTCCCGCCGATTGCAGACAAGTATATTCTATGTGACTGTGCATTTGATGGACGGCCTATAAAATAGCAGCATTCAGAAGTTAGCTGTAGTTGGTGCATGCACCTATATTCGGTTCCCATCATGCAAAATTGTGTACTTTGATATTTCTAGTTTTCAGAGTCGCTACAGAGGAGGAGAAACATCTCAGCAGAACAGTAATGAAATACTGGGCTAATTTTGCACGAAATGGGTAAGATTCAATACTCTTTTTTTTTTTTTTTTTCCAAATAGTATATTTGCTTATTTGAATCTGTAGCCACTTGGGTAGCTCAGATGTGCAGACCACTCCATGCTTGAAAAGCTGTTGGATTGATAACTCTGACTCATTTTCTCAGCAAGCACAGTTTGTTTTGTCAGTAATAAAAAGCCTCACTAATGCATCCCAGTGGATCAAGACCACACTGAAGGTCAGGAACAGGTTTTAAGAAGCAGGGTCATTACCACTTAGCCATTTGTGGGGAATCTGGGCATAGAGAGGTGAAATGACTTGCTCAAGGTCATGTGGCAGGTCCAGGGCAGAACTGGGAAGGCAATCTGAGTTTCTTGCTGCCCAAGTTGGTGCCCCAACCATCAGACGGCATTGCCTTCTCCCAGTATACCTACTCTCCTGATGGCTGTTGTGCCATGGAAGTCTTTGTGCTCTGCCCAAGCTAAAATTTATGGTAATGAACAGCTGTCTGAAGAAATGGCTTTACCAGTCTGGTCTACACTGAAACTGGGGGGGCTAAAGAGATCCTGCTCTCTGTCCCATCACCAGTCTTTCCTGGCATGTCTTCATTATGTTGTGCATAGGAATCCTAACGGTGAAGGTCTGGTGGAATGGCCAGTGTACAACCTGGACGAAGAGTACCTGGAACTGAACTTGAAGCAGAAGAGAGCAAAGAAACTGAAAGAGAACAGAGTGGAGTTTTGGACCAGAGTCTTGCCTGAAAAAATCAAGGAAAAACTTAAGGACACAAAACAGCACTCCGAGTTGTAACTCATTGAATGAGGTCTGTGTGTATTTTTCGAAACAAACGCAAATACAATCTCTGTAAGCGTGATGGAATTAACAACAGACTGGGTGCATCTACACATGCACCAGACTGTACAGTTGTTACTACACAGTCATTTAGTGTGCAATTACTAAATTATTTAGTAAATATTTTGCATTTAGTGTGCAATTTAGTCATGCAATTACTAAATGACTGTGCAGTAATTAGCATTACTGCAGTCCCGATGCCACACAGATTTTTTCCCTTGCTACTGCACTAAATCATCCAGTATTAAAACACCTGAATGGAACTCAGTAGATGCATCTGCATGAGATGCTACACTGTCGTACAATGAACCGTACAATGAGCTATGAGAGCTACGTCACTGTAACTCATTGCTATGGTGACATAGCGTCAACTGGCATAAACTGTGATGCCAACACTTCTGTGCAGTAGCAATGAGCTACAGTGACATCTCGTTGTACAGCGATACAGCATCTCATGTAGATGCACCCACTGGGTTCCAGTCAGGTGTTTTGATACTGTTCTGTATACTTGGTACTGAGAAGGATCAGCTAGTTTTATCCACCAACACCCACAGGATTAGCTGAAATCATGCAGACTCCAGGTGAATTAAACTAGGCAATAGCAAGGACTTTTAACAACAAAGCCATTCTGAGGGGAAATTACTTGTGAAGAGGATCACTGAGGATGTTTGGGAGGGACCTATGTGTGACAAGGTGCATGGGGCCTGTCCCTTTAGTTTGATCCCTTCCAGTCCCCTTGTAGAAGTGCTCAAAGGATGGACTGTCTGTTGAATGCTTGGGAGATGGCTGGAGCCCATATCTGGGGGCAATTTATTTCACTTTCCTTTATGCTTTTGTTGATGTTTCCAGGTTAAATGTTTGCTCAGGCAGTGCTGTTTCTTCTCAGTGATTTCACCAGTGCACACTGGAGATCATACCAAGATGCTCAAAGCTGAATGGAGCAGCAGTCTTCCTGGAGGCTTCAGGGACCAGTACATTCTGTTTCACTGGCTAAGATGGAAATGGTTGGTACCCTCACGGTGTCCATCCTCCTATGCAGTACAGATCAGAATAAGAGGAATCAAGAGTAAGATTTTATTTTAAGTTGTACTCAAATGATGTCTAATTTAACAGCACATAAATTAAAATCTCTCCCTGCACAAAGAGTTTCTATCAGCTGTGTGTCATCACTGCTGTCCTGGCATCTTGATTCGTCACAACTTGAGGCCAGTCAGGCTGTTTACCAGGACATCCAGCCACTCAGAAATGAAACAGAATTTCGCAGATCCAGTTCTTTTGTTTTCGTAACATATGACATCATTACTTTTGCTATTATGAAAGGTAGTTTGAGTTACAAACTCTTATAGAGAGCTCTATAAGCAACTGTTTGTACCTGGCAGCCCCATTAACTCCCCTTCTCAAAAACAAAAAAAAAAAGCAGCGGATTCATCTCTCACTATAAGCCAAGTCAACACTGTTGCATTAGAGCCTGTGTTCAGATGTACCTGTAACCTAGTGTGTGCCCAGCTTTTTACCATAGAGACCAGTGCTTCCTGTGCTGGTATTGGGGATCATGTTCACTCATCCTGTTACCCACAAAAGCTGTTCCCCACTCAGAGTGCGCTTGTGACATTTTGGTTTAGGAACTGTTAACAGTCCAGGTAACATCTACAAGAACCTGGAACATCTTCAAACCACCAGGAATCTGACCCTCAGCAAAGATGGTGTTCTCTCTCTCTTCTTTATTTTTGTTGAACCGAGTTCAATTTTGTGTTGTTCCATTGTGCTTCAATAGTGAAGCAAATATCCTCTCTTGCATGTATTTGTGTTCAGAATTTAACTGATTCTCCAGCCCACTGCTTCCCTCAGTGGTGGCACAAAAAAGGACATGGTGACATGGTAGATCTGATCTGGCTTTACTGCCAAACAAGACCTGCGGACGTGGAAGAGGGCAGGCTGGCCTCATCCCCACCCTTGCTTCCAGTTGCAAGATGGAGTCCTTCAACTGAAGAATCACCTCTCTGTGCTTGAGGGGAAGCCTGGATATCCTTAGATAGCATAACAGCTCAACCCTGGCAGGGCATTTTGGTTCATCCAAGGCTCCTCCCTAGTAGAGCAAAACTTCTGGAGGCTCCAAATGCAAAAGGAGATAAAGTGCAATAATAGATACTTGTAGCATCTGTGTGCAAGCCAAAGTATCCCATGGGCAATCGTGTGGTCTTCTGTCTGCAGCCATTACCCCTCGCTCAGTTCTGCTGCACAGTCTCCTTATACTTCGTTGAACTACTCTGGGCACAGACATACTCACCTATGTGAGTTGTAGTCAGTTTGTTACTGCAGTGGCCCTGTTGTCAGATTCCAGTGGCCCAAGATATGGATTAGGCTCTTCCACACAACACTTTCCATGGCCTGCCCCTTTGCATTCAGGGAAGACATTTTTCGAAATCTCAGATGTACAGCACGGCACTTCCTCTGCCTATTACCCCCTCAGTGGATGGGCAAGTCTGGGCACAGTACCTACACCAGCTGGCTGAATACATGTACAGCCTCAGATGCTCTTCTACACAAATACAGGTTCCCCTCCCCTGTCCAAGGGCTCTCAGATTCCTCCCATGAAATTAGAAAATAATTGCAATGTTGCTAATGTACTAGAAAGAGGAGGGTGCACTGGGGCTGATTCAGTCTGTGATTACAGGACTAACTGAGAGCACAAATATCTTTTGTTATTAAAATCATGGGTAGGACTGCCTTTCCTGCATGTGGACCTGTTGAGTAAGGAGATACCACTTGTAACCTGTCACCCATCTAAGTAGAACCCTGCCTTAGTCTGCCACTGGTTGTTTTTTTAAGATTTGCAAATTCCCTTTATTCCAAACAACACACAGTGGTTTCTGTGCCCAGGGTAAATGGACTGTGAAACCTAATTACCATTTTAGACTCTCCCCAAGATTCCAAATACTGCTGAAGCCCTCTTTGCTATTCACCTTTTCTGCTATGTTGTGTATAGAACAAGACCGGTCAGATGATTATAGCAAAACAATCACGAGCTGGAATATAGAAAAGGTTCATGTAGGTACAGATTCCATTATGCTTGCAAGTAGCATCCAATCCATGAATGTAAAAAAAAAAAAAAAAAAAAAAAGCACACTTTAAGCTTTATAATTATGTTATTTGTATACAGTGTTTGGCCACAAAATAAACCACTTGCAGAACTTGCTAGGGAATATTCTGTCCCTATTTGGTGTGTGTTGCACCTGGAAATGAAGCTATTGTCATTGCCTTGGGGTAGGTGTGTCAATAAACCCATTCAAAGCAACACATTTATTGGTGCTATGTTACATCCATTTTAGGAGGTAGCTGCATAGTAGACCTGTTGTGCTTCATCATGATTCTCCCTCGTATGCTCCAGAGGTGTTATAAATGCACTCTGAGTGATACCAGGTACAGATTTCAGTACCCTTTAAAGAGCAAATAATGTATGCCTGTTGCTATATTTACTGTAAGATGTTAGTCTTCTGCAGCATTTTCAATTTACTGAATTTTTAAAGCAGCTAGAGTGATAAGTATTTGACCAGCAGAGGTATCATCCTGATTGCAGAAGGACACTGTCTAGCACAGACTAAAGCCTTGTTATGGGTAGGATAAGAGAAAACTGTGCAACAAGAGTGCTCCCTAGAGGGGTTGTGCTTGTACTGTGCCAGGACAAAGAATAGATATGTTGGAGATGAACTTGGCCCTCGCCTGCACAGCTGGCAACAAGAGTGTTTGTAGAAGGATTTGTTCTTATCATATGACAGCCTTGATATTTGCATTCTTCTTCTCTTTAGATTCAGACTGGATTAAATGAGATAAACCAGGCTACCTCACCAACATTTGCCTTGCTGCCATTTTTGAACACATTAATAAATCCTTTCCTTGACTACTTTTTACCCTTTAATGAAAATAGTTGGTCAGTATCTCGCTACCTAAGTCTGACGCATGTCGGAGCCACAGTGTGGTTGGTACTTAATTGATGGTTTTTCTATTACAAGTCAGCCTCTAAAATGTTTTCTGTTAGACTGCTCATAAAGCAATCTGGGTCTGCAGTTTGCCTCCCTTTTATCTTCTTCCCATCTTCAAGAAAACAAGACTTTGTAAATAAATAGAACTGCATCATAGAAATACCTGACTCCATCATCAATTTAATCTCCTACCTGGAGCAACCTACAGAGCTTGAATTTTGGCAAACTCAAAAGGAGTAACATTCGCCATGCATTCAGTATGTCCGTATCAATAAGTGACACACATGATTTTTTATAAGCATGATCAGAATTAAGCTTGAGAGGATATGGAGCTATTTAGTTGCATGTGAATATTAATTAAAGTGTCCTGCATGAAAATGAAATGTTGAAATCAAGAGAAATGTACACATGAAACCACCTGAAGTTCTTAGAAACTTGCCAGATCCTTTTGAACACACTACAGCCAGATATCACTGAGGTGAGTTTCCTATGAGAAAAGAAGGTTAATATGTTTCGCAAGATAACATGCAAGACAACCACAAGTGGTTCCAAAGTATGAGAGTCAGTGGGAGATTCCTTATTTGCTGATCCACCCATTCAGACAATCAGAAATCATATAAGTGAGTGTCTTATGAGAAAAGAAGGTTAAATGCCATCCCAACAATGGAATTTGTTTTTTGGAATTGGGTTTTGTTTTAAGTTGTTAGGCTATCAGTCTCCTATCAAGTTCCTTCTGTCCATCTTGGAGTCTCTCTAATGTTTTTCATCCAAAATGTCCCGTAAGATTTTCTAAAGCTTCCTTGAGACAAACACCTAGCCCTCGCTGTCTTTCATAAATAGTGAGAGTCATAGAATCCTAGAAAATTAGGATTGGAGGGGGTCCTCAGGAGGTCATCTAGTCCAACCCCCAAGCAGGACCACCCCCAACTAGACCATCCCATTCAATGGCTTAAAAACCTCCCTGGGTGGAGATCCCACAACCTCTCTGGGCATTGGCAATATGTAGGGAGTGCATGCAGGTGCATGTGCCTCTCCCGCCCCCCAATTGGTCACCGCTGACACTGCCGGCGGTGTCTGCAGGTGCCTGCCGATCGGCGCTAGCCATCCCACCACCACCAACAACTTCGCCACAGCTGCCTGCAGGTGGTCCCCACTCACTGCCGCCGTGCCCCCATTGCTGCTGCCGACACCACTGCCTGTGGGCGGTTGCTGTGCCCCCCCCGCCCCCCCCAGCCTCAGGAGGCACGAGGCATTCATGTCTCTTGGTAACCTGTTCTAGCACTTTACTAGCCTCCTTGTGAGAGAGTTTTTCCTAATATCCAACCTAAACTTCCCTTGCTGCAACCTGAGACCATTTCCCCTTGTTCTGTCATCTGCCACCACTGTGAACACGTTGCCACAAAAACCAGGAGAGGCTTGGAAAAGAACTGATTCCTTATACGCAGGCTTGAAATTTGTATAATTGCACATCATTTTCCTGTTATAGAGAGGCAGTCTTGTGTAGTTCAGTGCCAACTGAACTGGTGAAAACTCCCACCATTGGTACCAGCTCTGTGCAGGTTCGGGTCTTGCTGTGCTGTGGCACAGACTCTTTTATGTTAATATTAGAGATTATAGAACTCAAATTCTGATTTATGATGAACAACAAAATTGCATAACCAGCAATACAGCAATCCTTTGAACAGTAGCTTCACAAAGGCTGTCTTGACTGAAGTATATTATTTCAGGTGGAATCTGTTTTTAATGTTCTTCTTCTTTGTCGTCTTAATTTAATTTTCAACTTGATCCCAGTAATCCAGTCTACTTTGAATTTTTCCGTCAACCAAGTTCAGATGCGGGTATTAAACCCACTTTTTGTAAAAGCAGATACAGAGATGATACTGATTTTGTCTTAAGAAAGCCTTTCTTTGGGGTTGATGTAATAAAAATCCTTAATTTGCTTTCACTCAGCTGTGTCACAGTGCCTAAAATTTGGGGCCCCTGGGCCCTGGAAGATGATCCCAATCCAGTGCTGTTATCATTTAGGACATTCTGATTTCCATAAGCATCTCCCCCTCGGGTGATTGCTAATATGACAGAAGCATCCTTCATGCAAGTCCAAGTTGGGTGTCTAAATTCTGAGTAGGAGTTTAAACGCACGTAGGGCAGAGTGTTCCTCTTAGCCACCATTAGGCATCTCTCTCCTGAGGATGAATTAGGTTTGCTTTTGTGGGGCAGCTAAGTCTCCCATTCACTGTCCAGAAAGCCTCAGTACCTAAACCAGACAATTATCATTACCTTGTTGAGTCAAAGTGCCTACATTTTAGGTATTGCAATCAAATAAAAGTCACTGTACATGTTAAGAAACCCATATCTGTAATTATATATGTCACCAGATGTTTGTCTCACCTAATATCTCCCTATTATGAAGTATTTAAAGCAAAGAACTTGAATGGGAGTGCTTTACGGAGCCTGCAAAATGTCAACTGGGGAAAAGGCTCAGCTGCTCTCCCTCATTCTCAGCCTGGTTCCTGGCTTCTGCAGCTAATGGTAAGACTTTAAAATCTTACGCTGTTGTCCCTCCTGAGAAAATAGAACAAATCCACAAACAGTTATTTTGAACAGGAACAGGACTTTTCAGGTTCCCTGCTTTTTCAAATTAATGAGGTTTTTTTGATCCAAGGAAACAGAAAACAACTTTAAATTTCAAAACAGACATTTTTCAAACTATGTATATGATAAAACTTCCTAAACTTATCCTTTCAGGGAAGTAGGGGTTGTAAGAATAGTTTTGAGGTATCCAACCCTTTGAGGTATCCAGTACTGAATTAAGGAGGTTTTACCATATGACCTGTAGTACAGACTCTCCTGTTAGCTAGGTTGGAAGTAAGCTATAAGCTATGTGGCAACAGCATGCCTTAGTATGGACAGGGATTTTAAGGTATGCAGGGGATTAATTTGCACTTATAATGTACAGGTAAATAGAGAATCATTTGCTCTCAGTGCTTTACAATATTGATATTTCATTCTGATATAATTTATAGATGGCTTGATAAGCTAACTTGGACGGACACTGAGCAAGTTAGCTTACCAGAATGTTTAATGCACATTAATAAATCCTTTCCTTGATGGCTCGTTATCCTTTTGCAACAATCAAAAGATTGACCTTTTAAGAAAAAATCAAACTAATATAGATTTTAATAAAGTAACATGGTTGACCCTTTTTGGCAAACAGGCATAGGGAGATACTGTGAGCTCTAGGGCTCTCTTCAGTATCTTAACACTACTTTATATTTCATTATGCTGTATGTAAGGCATTCCATGTATAAACCCCCACATACGATTTATGGAGGAGTGAGGGCATAATAATACCTTGTAGTTATGAGAAAGTACAGGTGCTGTTCAGTCTCTGAAGTGAAGCCTAGATTGAGAGATGGTTGGAGACCGAAAATCCAATTTCTTCAACTTCAAAGGTTGTGAGCAGCAGCCAGATCCCCAGATGCACATTCGCTCTTCACCTTTGGCTCAAAATGAGATCAACACTGGAAGTGTTGTATTTTCTAGACTGAATTGAAGTCCATCCAAAATGATGATAAACCAAAATGGCAGTGATTTTTGTGAGAGCAATTGATCTTATTATTTTTAAAACATTTGGGGCTGATTGTCATGAGAACAACCTCTCTGGTTCCAGTAGTAATGAACTGCAAACCAAAGTCTGTTTTAGTCACTCACCCAAAGCCCAATCGAACTTTACTCAAAATCTAAACATCTTACCAAAGTGTATTCAAATACACTTGTTCTTTATAGCTTTGTGCTGTGTGGAAAGGAACTTTCTCTTACTCCTTAATTACAGGGAAACACCAACAATTTCATCAACTCCATCTATGATTTATTCCCCTAATCTGGGGAAACCTTCTGATTTCTGGCCAGCTATTTAGTTAAAGAGGGTAACATCCCATATGTAATTAACAGTCTGTTTGGATGATCAATAGATATCATGTAGCGGCTTATAAACATAACCAGAGCTAAGGTGGATAGAGTGCAGTAACATCTTACGAAATGTGCATATTAACTAAAGTGTAACATTAAAATTAAATGTTTAAATATATTAAAGGTATAAATGGAAAAATCTACATCTTACAAACATGTAGATCTTTTTGAACATAAATCCATATAACCTGATTTTGCATATGTTTCGCTGAGCAACGTGTAATGACACCAGAAGTGGAAACCAAGTATGGGAAACTTTGCGGGAAGCAAATCCAAGTAGAAGCAGCTGAAGCGGGGAAGCACATCAATATTTTCCTGGGGATTCCTTTTGCAAGGCCGCCGTTGGCCCCTTGAGGTTTAGCCCACCTCAGCCACCTGAGTCATGGCAAGATGTCCAAGATGCAAGTTCTTACCCTCCCATGTAAGGCACTGACATGGTATCTGGATGGCTGAGTTTAATTAAGGTTTATTTCATAAGAAGCCCATCAGGGCTGATATCTAGGACAAGGTAGATCTTGGAACATGAGCCCTGCCCAGGCATTTTACTGGTGTATTTTATTGACTATGGAGTGGTGTGAGCGGGATGAATTTAAAAGCAACTCCCAGGTGGTTGATTTGCTATAAGAAATTAATCTGTCTCACTTATTTATCACTGATGTTCTTCCCTACGGGATCATCAATCTTTAATTTAGAGTGTTTATAAATCATGTAGATCAGGAGTAGACCTGATAAAGGGCTAACAGTTGCATGCATAGTGCTACGTGTATGAAGTGAAGGGTAAGTCTGCTATAGTCTATACAGGTTCTTAGTCTGCCATGATTCTTGTAGTATCTGCCTGCCTTCCACTAGTGCCTACTATCTGAAATAGGCTGCATGATGAGGTATATAAGGGAGAAATTAATTCATTTGTATTTTCTTGGAATGAAATTGGCTACAAAGGCTCTTAATTGTCGCGGCGCGCCTCGCTGCACTGCTCCTAGAGAGGAGAAAACTGCTGGGGAAAAGTCCCAGCAGTGTGAGAATGAGCATAGCTGCAGGTTGCTAGAGCAACTAATGAAGGTCAGCTGACCTAAGGGGCAGGGCTTGGCTCCTATAAAGCCCAGAGCTAGAGCCAGGCAGGGAGTTCTCTGCTAGCAGCCGGAGGGGCAGGAGCTCCAAGAAACAGAAATGTGAGCGCAGCGCACAAGCGCTCCAGAGGCTGGAGCAATGATGTGGAGCAGTTGCCAGGAGGCTTACATTGTTATGGCCAGGTGCCTTATGTTTGGTTATAGCCAGGAGGCTTGTGTTATGTTTTGCTAGAATTGTATTACACCGGTGGTTTGGGCGAGGCTGTAGGGGTTGGAGGAGGCCTCATAGGGACCCACAGGCTGTGGGGGCCCTAGCGCCCGGGAGGGTGCGATCTAGTGCCAGAGAGGGCGCAGCAACACGGGGTGCAGAGACCCCAGGCCCGAGAGAGGGCAGTATTTGGAGAAGCCCGAGAAGGGGGCGGTATTCTAAGAAGCCCAGACAAGGGGCAACGCTTTGAGAAGCCCAGTTGTAGGCTAGTACGGAGGTAGACCTTAGCCAGGGGGCAGGGTGCTGCGGTGGGCCCCAAGAAGAGGGTTAGCCTAGTGCCTCCAAAGAAGGCTAAGTGGCTGCAGTGGTCTCCAAGGAGAGAGCAACACAGAACGCCTAGCTAAACAGAGCATAACCATGTAGAGGATTGGGGCTCAACAGAAGGTCCCAGAGCGTACAAGGATCCCGGGGAGGGACTATTTTAGAAAAGGCCCAGAAGGGGCACTGATATTATTAGAAAACCCAGAGTGAGCATCGAGATCCCCCGAGAGGGGCGGTCTCATTGAGAGTCCCAGGAAGGGACGGTAGCACTAAGAAGGCCCAGAGCAGGTGAGCTTACAGAGAGAAGGCCCGGGAGAGCGGGCATATGCATTTTGACAGGATGACATCTTTCACGCATAGCCCCTAAGGCTAAAGTGCCTAGGGGGCACTCATCAGACAGTCCGGGAGATCACGGGGATGGAGGTCCCAATACACTGTGCCCAGGGAGGTAGAAGGCAGCCTCCTTATATATACTAATCATCAAAGTTGTGGCGGGCAAGAATTGGAGGCTGTCCTTGGACTGGCTTGGACATGGTACGAGGGACCTCAGGGGGATCACAGCCCTCCCTGCAGGCACCGCCATGACATTAATCTTCGCCCACTTCTAGGTTGATAGCGGTGGTGTTTAGAAATGTGTCAAACGTGTGTTAAGCCTTAAAGTTAAGGAATTCTCCTGGAGAGGGCAGTCACAGTTTGTATAGATCTTTACTGCTTGTTTGATCAGCAGTTACATGGAAGAAAGTGTTTGTATAATAAAAATGATGGTCCATTTTTTGTTACCAACAGTCTGGATACCAGAGAAGGATTTGCTATTATTGTCCATCACAATCTACAAGACAACATCAGTTTTACTTACTGTGATTCCTTTGACTATTATTGATGTATATTTACTCTTAAGGGCTGGGGACAGACATTCAAAAAGCCTGAGCCTCATGGGTGACCAGTGCCTCCTCAGTCTGAGGGGGGCACAACACATCACTACCCCCCTGCCACTCCCTTCCCCCCCCCCACAAGATCCCCAGGCCTACCTTTCTCCCAGCAGCAGGAACAGCACCTCTGCTGGGGGATCAGAGCACACTCTTTACAAGTAGGGAAGGGGCACATGGGGGAGGGAGGCAGGGTAGCACTCTGGTTGGCTGGAGTGCTCTCTGATGCTCTGGTTTCCAGAGCGCTGCCAGGCAGGGTAGGGCTGGGTAGAGAGAAGAGCGCGGCCCCCAGTCATACAATCAGGCTGGAGGAGATCCGCTCCACAACTGGCCCCATCCTGAGCAGTGTTGAGTTGGGGTGCATCAATGGTCCCCCCAGCTCTTTCAGGGTCCAATCTCAGGGGGAGCATGTGCTCCCACCCATTCCTCCCTACCAGTTGCCTGTGCTGAGCCTGAATTGATTCAATGTCTACAGGTTAGTCTAACCTGGCTAGGCTAAATCAGTTTGTAACCCAGACTGACATTCCAGAAATGCAGGAATGCCTGCAGTGGCTCAGGCTAAAAGCCGGGGGGAGGAGCAGCTCTCCTTTCCTTTCCACAGACTAGAGCTAGGGGAGGCATGGCCAGGCCCGGGCAGGACACTCGGATTATTCCGCACCCCCTGAGCTGCCCAGCAGGGAATTTATCACCCCCAACTCAATGTTTATCAACTCATTAAGAAAATAAAGCCTCTTTCCATTAACTAAAGAACCTCTTCTTAAACAGCTCTTCCAAGGAAGGACATTAAGCTACCTGTTGATTAGCTCCAAAAAGCCTGTCTGCCTCTGTCCTCTCCCACAGCACAGTGTTCTCTCCCATAGCCAGTGTGTGGTCTGGTAGGCAATGCTGAGAGATCTGAGTAAGGCAGAGGGGAGTGGGGTTAATCTTTGCTTAGAAGGGAGAAGCAAAGCAGATGCTGTGTATCTGCAAGTCTGTGCCAAGCTCCAGCAGGGAGCAGAGGGGAGGGGCTAGCCCTGTAGTGGAGCCAAGAGCCTCACCCAGCCCACAGAGCGTGCAGGGATGCTGGGTGTGTCAAGTTTAGCTTAAACCAGCAAGGGGTGTGGGACAGACACTGCCTAAACCAGTTTGAGCCAAATCAGTTAAGTTTGATATTACATTCAACCAGGTTTATCTCAAACCGGTTTCAGCCATTTTCAAACTGGTATATGTGCACTGAACATCTGTTCTGTTACAGGATTAAACCGGTTGCTGACCACTTAAACCAGTTTTTGTGTAATGTCTGTCTCTAGTCAAGGTGCTTGCAGGAGAGAGAGGCAAGACAGTTTCTATCCAATATTTTAACTAACAGAAAAGAGAGAGTCTCTGAAGACTATTTGTACCTCAATTGTACGCACCTGCCAAATAAGGCCAAAAGGATAAGCTACCAGTAAGTAAACCAATGGAAAAGACCTTGTACTTCAATTAATTTCTAATGTGACCTCATGAAACAAATGAAGCCTTGGCATCAGAGTCTGTCTCTCCATTAAGTCTTCTGGCTATTTACTCCTGGGCTCAATTTATTTTATGAGAAACTATAGAGCGTGACTCATTTGTGCAATCTTGTACATTGAGCTTTACAGACTGCTTTTGCAAACTAGATCAATCTATCTGTTGCATGTTCGGATTATTCACAGCTCTTTAATACTTAAATACCTATTTGATTTTAAATCAGATGGCCTCACATAACAGTGAATATGCATGGCTTCCCTTTAAGACTGAGATTCCAATTCTCAAAGGAGTCCTGAACTAAAACTATGAATTATATGTATCTATAATTATATGTATATAATATTTATGAACAATAAAACTATGATCCAAGGCAGGCATGGAAAGCAGGATTTTATTATGTGCAAGTACCACAAAAATAGTACTTTATCCTAGAAAGAATAACAGTCGCTGATCTGAATTTCACAACCAAAATGAAATCAAGTTGTCAGTAGTGTGGTGAGCATGTTTGTTATTACCCTGAAATAGAAATAGTTTTCTGATAGCGTACTGTGTTAGGTTAACAATAATTTAGATGATTAAGAAGTATTAGCTTTGCAGCTGAATACAAGGCATGACCTGTGGCCCAACAATACCACTGACCACTGCAAGTTCCTGCTAACATATCATAATGTTACTGTTACTTAACTTCTAGCTTTTAAAAAGTGCTAGTTCAGCGTAATAGAAATATGCTGTTATGAAGATCTGTGAAGCACCGCCCAAGTATTGCTTTTGTTAACCCTGTAGTCTTGCCTTGTAAAAAGTATAAAAGACCGCCCCATCCTTTGTGGGGGGAGGTCATTTTGCTTCTTTTCTGGCTTAGTGGTCATTGCTCGAGCAAATATACTGCAGTAAAACTTTACCCGTGTTGTCTGGTTCCTATGCAGCTAGACAGTGAACCCCAGGGAGTTTTCTCCCACCACAGTAGCAGGTAGTACTAACCCTTCCTGATTTTTGCAGATGGTGGTATGGATTCCTGGAGGTGGATTAATTCTGGAAGCAGCTTCAATGTATGATGTATCAGCAATAGTAGCCTTTCAAAACAATGTGTTTATAACAATTCAGTACAGACTAGATGCCTTCAAGGTAGGACACGAAGCCTTCAAGTAACTCGTATGTGGAAGGAGCAACTCATGGGCACAGAATTTTTTGAAACAGGCCATCTAGGATTTCCTTTACACAGAAAAGCTTATTTCAGGCTTATGATTATCATAAATGTTATAGTCTAAGAGGGATATTGTAGCTATGATGGTCCAGAACCTGTGAGAGGCAAGAATTTCTTAGAGTGATCTCTTTTATTGGACCAGCTATGTAGTTGGTATACAGTTAGACGAGCTTTCAAAGGAGGGGTATGTGAAAGGTGACTGGGATGCTGCTTCCCCACTACCAGAGGCTGAGTGGGTGGCAGCAGCTGGCAGAGCCTGTGCAGGTCCCCCTGTGGGCAGAGCCCATTGAAGCGCCACCACCAGCGTGCAGCCGGGGAGCAGTGCCTTATTCTGCCCCTGCCCCTGCCACTGCCACAAGTGGGATCCAGTGTCACTGTGAGAGAAGGAGAGAGAGATCCGAAGGGGATCCAGGCCTCCACCCGTATTGTTTTAACTAACAGCAAGGGGTTGACACTCACTGGTTTATTTCAAAACTTTCAAACCCGTTGGTGTCTTTGACCCTTCACCTGAATGCCGACTCGAGGACACAACCCCAGGGGCATGGCGGTCTGAGTGGGTACCCTGTCCCAAGAACCCCGTGGCCAAGGGCAAACCCTATATGGTGTCGCAAGTGACCTGGCTCTTAGTGGAGTCACCAGCAGCCTGATTAAGGGGGTTACAGCTTTCATTGAAAAAAAAAATGAAAATAATGGAGCATTTCAAACCTCCACCAGCACTGTCCTTCACTGGAAATCTTGGGGAGAACTGGAGGAGATGGGAACAGAAGCTACAATTATACCTTGCAGTCACAAATGCTGAGCAACAGGCAGAAGGTTATAAAAATGCAGTCGTGCTTCACTGCCTTGGGGATAAAGCCCTACAATTTACAACAACATGCAAGTGGTGTTTGCAGACCCTGGTAACAAAATCCTGACCGAGGTGCTTGCAGCATTCAAGAGCTACTGTGAACCCAGAAAAACCCCTGTTTTTAAAAGGTATCAATTCTAGCAACATAGATACGGGGAGGCTGTAGGCATAGAGGATTTTGTTACAGAGCTCAGAAGTAGAGCACAGCATTATGAACTTGGACCTGCTGAGGATGTTATGTTGAGGGACAAAATTGTTCTCAGCATAACTGACTGTAAACTGTTATGTCTGCAGAAGCAGGCTTGCATCTAGTTGAGCAAAAGCAAGGCTGTCATAACACTTTGCAAAAGCGAAGCAAACCAATGAAGTGTGCTCCGCAGGAGTTTTGTTACATTTCAGAGGATCCACCAGTACCCACAGAGACACCTGATGGCACCATGCAAATTAGGAGTGGGCGTGTGGTGAAGCTGCCTGTGAAATACAAGGACTATGTAATGGGATAGCTATAAAGGCTAGACCCCATTGGTGAGCCAAGTGCTAGCAACCTCGGGGTCCATGATCCCCAAATGTTCTGAGTTAAAGTAGCTACTGATGAACGTTCAACTACTTAAGAGAGAGCTCCCAGAGTAAAGAAGGAGGACGTGGTATATGAACGGTACCTCTAAGGGACCTGCAGTGCAATGGTCCAGTCCAGGGGCAGGCAATTATTTTGGGCGGAGGGCTGCTTGCTGACTTTCAGCTAGCCATCGAGGGCTACACAACAGGCAGGCCGGGGCAGATTAATGTTAATTTTCTAAATGGTGTAGGGACCCCGCAGGCCGAATAGAATGGCCCCAGGCCCCAGGCCACATTTTGCCCACCCCTGGTCCAGTCTATCCCCTGATGCCCAGTGGATGCGGTTTGTTGGTGGTGTTTTGTTGTTCTCCCCACAAGCTGTGAGTGTGTGTGTATGTTGCAGAATCCTGTTCCTAATAAAAATAAAGCTGTTTATTGCCCCACCGGTCTGCTGAATGCTGACTCAAGGACAAACCCAGGGGCATGGAGGTCTGAGTAAGTACCCCATCTCAGGAACTCAGTGGCCAAGGGCAAATCTATAACCTAGCTGGCACTACCCCAAGTGAGGGGTGCTATTGGACCCTCACCTGGCTCCTGCCACAATCCTCCGTATCTCTATAGTGGCTCAAGTTCCCGGGCACTGTCTGGAGAGATCTGCTGGACCCCAGGCCCTTCAGTCTCAGCCCAGGGGTCCTTCACTACCAGGATCCAGGCTAGCTGCCCAGAATCCCCAGGACTCCATTCTCCACAATAAAAAGAAAGCGTGGGCAGGATGCATGCCTCTCCCCATGTCCTGGCGTGTCTCTCTCCATCTCCACCCTGGAACTCCCTCTACTGACTTCCTCTTCTCTGTTATTGCAGTTTTCCCAGGGACTCAGCCAATCCACAAAGACTTCCTCCAACCCCATGGCATCCCGGTTTCCTACAGGTGAGCTCAGTATGGTTAGGTCAGGTGTGTTCTCACCAGCACTGGGAGCTGGGAGTCCTTGTGTTCTCCGAGCCCATGCTGGGACTTCCACTGCCGGTCACAGCGTGCTGTTCCTCCTCTGATCGGGTCCATATGGCAGCAGTGACCGAATCAGCATCAAAGTGCAGAACTTCCCTGTGGTGCTGGGAGTGACACTCAGTGCCAGCCTGGGGAGGTTAAGGGCGCGAGCAGGTTTACTCCCCTTCCTCCCTCTCTCACTCTTCTAGTGTTCATTAGGCCTTTGAATTTTGTTATGTGTTTTATGTATTTTTCTGAAAAGCAGGTTGAGGACAGTCTATGTTTAAAATGAGTTAATTTAATAATGCAAGCCACCTCGCCTTGTATGGATCATGGGGCACACGCCCTCCCCAAGGTGCAAGGTGCCACCTCCCCCCCTCCCGAGCCACAGCTCTGGCCCCCCACCCCTCCACGCTGCCTGGGGAGCTCCTGCCCCTGCCCTCTCCCTCACCAGGGGGAACATTGATCTCCCACCAACACACTTCTTCCCTCCCCCCTCCCCTTCCACACACCAGACTTACCAGCTGGAGGCAGCTCTCCTCGCTTCTGGCTCTGCTCTTCGCTGCCTGAGTGCTATGCTGTGGCTGCATGCAGCATGGGAATTTATCAGCCAAATTATTGCATGGGAATTTATCAGCCAAATTATTGGCCCCATCAGGTCGATATCCGATACAGCCAGTTTTCTTTATATTGGTACCAAACTGATATTGGACCTATGTATCGGTGCACCTCTAGTGACAATGATACACAGATTCCAATTCAAGCCCTCATGCAGGACACCTAGACACGTTCTGGACATCTGCTCTGACACTTGCTAATTAGCATGCATCAGAGCAGACTTGATTAATTAGTTATCATGCTCCAGCAGTCTCCATGCATGTGTGTTCAGTGTCCCTGCAATTATTCAACAAGCTTTAGTTCAAAATGGTGGTGGGGGTGCTTGAAACGCAGGAGGCTGAATACACGCGATGCTGTGGGCACTTTGATTAGAATGGCTCTTGGAGCTGCTATAATTCAAGTGCCTGTCCCCCTCCTCCACCCTGAAGCATATGTAAAGATGCCCACAGAGGTTAGTGCAGCTTTCAATAAAAGAGACCCTTGCTTTGGACCCGATGTAGCTTTAGAAAATATTGAAGAAGGTCCTTGTTAGCCAGTAATTGATTTTCCAACCAGTGCCTGTTGGAATAAAACCAGAAAATTCAGGCAGGTATAATCAGTATAAATGGCTTGAATGCAGTTTCTTTGATGACAAAGCTGTCTGTTTTTATTGTCAAACATTTGGCCATGGAACAAACAGGAAAGCAGTATTTTGAATTTTTGGCTTTAAAACATTGAATGCTAATGAAATCTTTCATTTACTTTCATTAGCATTCAAAGTGTGAATTCCATCTAGAAGTTGTTGCTAAATGGAAGGATAGCTGCAGTCCTGTAAAACAAGGGGTGTTACATCCCAACTTGACAGTCAAAATAATTACTTTGAAACTGTGCTTTATTTTGAGCTTGCTAGGGTATACCTTTGAGGGGAAATGATGAGGGAATAGATTATACAAATCAAGGCAATTTGCAGAAATTGATGAAACTCTGTAGTACAGATAATGAACTGATTCAGTGATTTACAGTTAACCGAGAGAAGCACTTCAGCTACCTACGCAGCTCACGTCAGAATTAAATAATGGAAATTATGGCTTCACAAGTGCTAGATTCAATTGCACCTGAAGTCAAAGAAGCTGGAGTGTTTTCCATCATTGCAAACAAAACAATGGATCTGTCAAAGCATGAACAAGTTGCTCTTATAGTGCATTACATAAACCAGCCTTTTGACATACAAGAGAAGTTTACCGGCTTCTACAAGACACTGCAGACAGATGGTGCTTCACTTGCTGCACTGATCAATAGTACATTATAGCCTTGGGACTTTGTTTCAGCTCTAAGAGGTCAATGCTATGATGCCACTAGCATTAGAAACCCTATAACGGTGTAGGCATGGTGATACTTAGCAAAAATCTTCTGGCTTTCTATGTTTACTGCTATGTTCATATATCAAATCTGTGCATAGGGGACAGTTTCCTGCGATCCAGTTGTCTGAAATGCTTTCAGAATTCTCCAGGCTCTACAGCCTTTCTTTGGCATAAACTCAGAGAGACATGCTGTCTTTGAAAAAATTACATCAGAATTATTTTTTCAGGGGGTCCAACTACTTTTAAATCACTCAGTGACGCTCAGTGGAATTGTCAAGTTGAAGCTATCAAAGTTGTTTTGGAAAATTTTGATTAAATGATTCAAACTCTGGACAAAATTGCACATGGGGGTTCAAAAGCTGGAACTGAAGCTTATGCACTTCTCAGAAATACGGAAGACTTCAACTTTCTGTGTTGCATGGTTTTTATGCAGAGTGTGCTAATGCAAACAAATAACCTTTCCAAACTTCTTCAGTCAAAAGACTATGTATCATACAGCAAGGGTGATGGCTAAATCCACTAAAGGAAATGAGAGGTGATGATTTTGCATCTGAAACCTTTCATCACATCAATGAACTATGAGAGAAAAATGGCTATCCTGACCCTTTTGTGCCTCACTAACAGGTTATTCCCACAAAACTGGGAAGAGGGGGAAAGTCCTTTTTTGAGAAGCTGAGGACTACTATAGGAATGAAATATTGTACTGCACTCTGCATACTCCCATTAAGGAGGTAGAAGACTACTTTTCCAAGAATGACCTGTTTATTGCAAAGTCCCATACAAAGTTCACTCTTCCAAGAGCTCATCCGATGAAAGTGTAGGTGTTTTTTCTCCGTAAGTCGGTCTGGGACTGCAGTGGCATCGGACTGTCAATGAAACTGAAGGTTTACAAAGCCATCATCCTTTCAACCCTTCTTTTATGCCTGCAAAACCTGGACTGTCTACCAGTGTCATGCCAAGAAACTAAACCACTTCCACCTGTGCTTGCCTGCAAAAGATACTAAAGATCAAGTGTCAGGACAAAACTCTGGACACTGAGGTGCTCAGAAGATCAACTCTCCCCAATATCTACACTGGCACAGCTAAGACGTGCTGGCCACCTTTCAAAATGCCCAACGCTCGCCTACTGAAGAAAAGTGTCTATGGTGAACTGTCAAATGGAGTACGCTTTTGTGATGCATCAAAGAAGCAGTACAAGGACACACTAAAGATGTCCCTAAAGAGTTTCAGCATTGACCCAGAGTCATCGGAGCAAATCGCTTATGACCGTCCGTCCTGGAGGTCATCGATCCAGAGCGGAGCACAGGCCTTTGAGCAGTGGAGCACTGCGGAGGCAGCGAGGACCCCAGGCCCTTCAGTCTCAGCCCAAGGGTCCTTCATTAGCAGGGAGGAAGTGCGTGGCCAGGAAAACAAAGACCTCTCATGTCCAGTCCTCGTTGCTCTCCTGCCCCTGCTGCAGCAGATTGTTCAGGGCAAAGATTGGGTTTATAAGTCACTTGCGTACCCACGCAACCTAGCCTCCACCCCCCTCCTCTCTCTTTCCTCTCTTCTTTCTCCTTTTTCCTCACTTTTCTCCCTCCCTTTTTTTCTTTCCCGCTTCCTTTCTCTCTTCTCCCCCCACTACCCTGCTGGATGCGGTCATCTTCCCTTGTGAAGGATGAACGACATTTCCACCCCTTACAGTATCTGTTGATCAAGACAATCTGAAATCAAAATTTTTTCCCAGGTGTTCAAAGATGGCAATGCTGACAAGAGCAATGGGGAAGAGGAGCCCACCCAGCTTGAAAGGACTGTGATTCTTTTGTGAAATGACACCGTGTGATACCCTCCAAATCTGTCAAAACTCGATGTGCTTTACTTAACCATCCCAGTGCCTACAGCATTGACTGAGAGAAGTTTTTCTTCTTTGAGGCACCTGAAAACTTACCTGAGGACAACAATGAAAGATGCTCGTGTTTCCAACCTGGCAATACTACAGATCGTACGAGAACAAGCTGTTAACATTGTGGATGTTATTCCATGGTTCGCAATCAGAAAGGACTGATGCCTTCAATTCTTTTGACAAGGTAAGGTCGTGATTTTTTTACAGCATTTACATTTGTTGTTGCCTAACAATTAGTCATCACAAAAGTATGGTTGTGCACAGATAAAAAATCAGGAGAATGCTCCTGCTGTGAACGTAACCATTAACTTTCTTGTTGAAAATGTTAACGTATGCATGCATCATATGAGCACAACTTTCTTCATGTGTAGCTCTCTTTTAGAACAGTCTCCATCTGCTGTTACACAGTAGCATAAAACATGACATCAAATAAGCTCTAGAAATCAAAACTCCTTTTGAGTCTCTTGAGTACCAGCTCTGAACCCTGCGGCACACCACCAAAACATTTAAATTGTCCCCTTCCCCCACCACTAACAACAGTTACAAGTCGTCTACATCCCCTACAATGGCTGCAGAGGTGACAACTTCCCTCCCTGCCTGGAGAGCTTTCCCTGATCCCCAGGCTTTCTCCCCTTCAACCTAGGTATCTGTGTCTCCCCGTGCTTTCCCTATGTGCCTTCACGGCAACAGTGAGAAATGTTTGGATCTTGTTCCCATTCCCCTTCCTGTACATATAGCAGCATCCTCTACTTCTGAGCTCCCATCCATCAAACTGTGTGTCTGGTCCACCCATAACAAGCAAAAATAAGTGTAGACTAATAAAGGAGTTATAGGTTACAGCCCTATTTCAGAAAGGTTTCTGTGTGTTGTAAAATGCATAAAAAATCTCAGAAACAAAATTCAGAGCTGAAGTTTTACATTTCCTGGTGTAGGCCCTGAAGCTTTGATAACAGATAGGCTCCTTTCTTTGGCCCAGTGACTTATGCCTATTTAGCTGCACATAGCATAATTTCAGCAGGAGCGGTAGAGGGTACCTAAATGGCCCAGTGCCCTTAGGAAGTGAGAGATGAAGGTCTGAACCTCCTCTAGCTAAGGAGGACATTAATGAAGTAGGAGTTGGGATTGCCATGTGTAGGGAGCACAAAGCTGTTGAGGTTTTGTACGTGTCCCCTGAGTCTGTTTCCTGGCTCTTGCCCCTCAGGGGCATATTGGCAGGGAAATGCCAGTTTCTAAATCCTCACCATATTTCACATGAATTATGCTCCAAACTGCTCAGACTGCAGTTCTTGTAAAACTCTAGTGCCTAGAGACTGCTAAAGCTAAGCAAGAAAGCACCTTCAAAGTGACATGATTGCTGAGTGTGTGCGTTACGATTGCAATTTAGGATTTGGGTGCCTTAATTCTACATAATTCTGGCCTTGGGTGCTTTATCAGGACTAGTCCTTGGTCTGGTTTGTCAAGTTAATCTGCTTCCTATTAAGAATCTGACCAGAAGAGAAGCTTGGTTCCAATGTCAAATACGATTAAAACAAACACGCCCCACTCAGTTTCAGAAACATTTGCACACATGCCCACACGCTGGGAGTTTCCGTTCCATGCATATTCGATAACCCCATGTCAACACAGAGATTGTACAGGTCTTTCATACCTACACCTCTGAATTATTTGGTCTTATTAACCCTTTGTCTCTGTGCTCTATTTACAGTCAAAGTGATTTCCATCTTTTCTGCCCTATTTATTCCAAAGTAAATGAGATCACGAAAATGACAGAAGCAGGTTATGCAATCTTCATGTTCACTTGGAATAGAGCGGTGCTCAGCTAGGGGTATTCAGAACCATTTATCTGTTTCAGAGATTATACTACTTTTCCTGCAACAGAGGCTTAACTATCAGGGTCTGCATTGTACCAGAGTAGCAAGGGCGCTGCAAGGGTAGGGACAGGGGCTGGGGAGGCTGCAGCAGTAGTGGTGTCTGGGCTGACACTAACAGGGGTGCTGTTTTTGAGCTCCCTCCAAGTGGGCACCCAGGACAGGTGTTCCTGTTGCCCACCTCTCATTATGCTACTGTTCCACAGGAACCACCAGCCTAGCTCTAAACATGTCTTGAAATATTTTGAGATTTGTTCAAATTACTTTCCCCCCCCCCCAAAATCTGCATTTATGCAGCTTTTACAGGATTAAATGGTCCAGGCAGTCTATGGAACATCAGGTGACATGATGACCGCTTTCTAAGCCCTCTGTACTATATAGTTGAATTAATTATCGGGCAAGTTCCAACTTGACTCTCAAAGGAATTAGTGCCGCTACTTCAGAAGTGTTTTTAAGTGATAATGGATCCTGATTTCCACGCACTTCAATCAACAAATAAATTATGTCCTCAATTATACGTACTCCCAGATGTTTGTCTTGTATATCATCTACATGTTACTGAGTATTTAAAGCAAGGAACTTGAGCAGCGACTATCTGACATGCCTGCAAAATGTCAGGTGGGGAGAATGCTTTGCTGCTGTCCCTTGTTCTCACAGCCTGCTTCACGTCTCTTACAGCTAATGGTAAGATTTTAAGCTGTTTTTGTACTGTGACATTTCCTGAGACAAAAAGAACAAATGTACAGACAATTAATTTGGAGCTTCTTTCACTTATGTGCCTTTGAATGCTAGACCTTAACCCTTGTAAACTACTTAAAAGAAAAATGCTGAAGTCTGGATATCAAACGGTTCATGATTTCTTTTCTTTGACTTGTTTTCAGTTGTATGCCTGTTTGTGGCAATGTTAATTCTTATGATCTCTACATGCTTCCACATCAAGGGAACTTTCCACGTTGGGACAGGTACCTGCTTGCTGCAGGTGTACTCTCAAGATTATAATCAATAAAGTCATTTGTTCAGTGACATAAATTCACAGAACATCTTGCAAGCAGTGAAACATTCCCTTGCGCAAAGAGCTTGTGCTGTAAGGTCCTAAGCCACTGCCCCCACTGTGGGTAAAGGCAGAGGTCTAACTGGTAGAGTCTGCACCCTGAAGAGCAGAAGC
>JAGPOW010002791.1:15252285-15282906 GCA_030014935.1 Caiman crocodilus
TTTTATATGGTGAGTGACTAAGCAAAGCCCTTAATTTGGAGGTGGCTGCAGAGTCGAAAGTAACCCAGCTGCCAGCAGCACCACCTCCCATCAGAGAAGTGGGGTCTCCATGTTTTCCGTTTTGGTGGAACCTCAAGCCCCCACTTCTAATCCAGCACTCCCTTTTACTGGGTGCCTGGGGCCATGCCCCTTTAGTTACTCTACTGGCTGAAGACAACACTCCCCACTCGGTGGGTCTGGATCATCCATCAGGGCTCCGTGGACAGCACAGACAATCCTTGCCTTTTCCCAAAGGCAACCAGAATGCAAGAGCCTAATGCTAGTGGAGTGTACAGTGTACATTCCAGTAAGCCTCATCTTGCTGAGCTGTCCGCCTAATTAACACAATTGAGATTAAATTGTGCTGAGACAGTTCCCTGGCATAATTGTCATAGTGGGGGGATGTTAGGCATATTTTGACTCCATAAACAATAGCTAAAAGTAGAATTATTTGCTATCCATACATTATAGCACTTTGTGCCTGAAAGCTTGCCCAGTGTCTCTCCCAGCTACACAGTTGGTCTACTTAAGGATAGTATAGACTTAAGTAACAATGGGCAGAGCCTCAGTCATTCTCTCTTTACCTTTAGAGGTTGAAGAGAGAAATCAAATCCCTGAAAGCATGTTCATGCTTCATGTATGGTTCAAGGTAGGATCTAAGTCTGGAAATGTCTTATTTTATGGATCTACTCAGAGTCCAAGCAAAATGTAGTAATCTTATAAGACTAATTGATCTTGTCGGTGTTCAAATCAACTTAGGCTGGCATCTCAGGAGAACCCTATGGTGCTTATGTGCTATCAGACTCAAAACCAAGTTCAATTTTAGCCTCTCATCCAAAGGCCAACCTAAATTAAGTCTAGATCCTAACATTCCCAGCTTAGTCAAAAAGTATGCAAATACTCATACTATCTAAATAGACAAACAAAAAAATCCTGCCTTAACATAGACTCTGAAGACAGTTTAAATAGGTATAAGAAAGGATGTTGATTGACATATGGCAGCATTGGAGCTGGGGCACTCCCAAGATTGCTAAAGGTTAACTTTTATGATTAGTCTTCATCTATGAAGTCCTGATCATACCGAACTCAAGAGCCAAACTCCAAGTGACTTTGGGGGGAAGGAGGGAAAGCAGGATATCACTCACAATAATAGTAATTATAGAGACATTTTCATTTTATAAATAGGATTCATAGTTCATAATACAGAGTATTTGTCACATGGTGATTGATCTGACTGCAAGGTTTTCCTAAGAAATTCTTCACTTTGTTAAAGTGTTGCGAAGATCAAACTCTTACCATTTTTAACTTGAGGAAATGCACCAAATTGAGGTAATGTAAGTAGTCCCAATTAGGAGGCAAAATAGTTGATAGAGTCAGAAATTTCCCTGTTGAAATCTTGTTTACTTGCATAGTATGTGCAATGTATCACATCTCTGAGAACAGGATGAATAAAAAAGTTCCTTGCTCTGAAACCCAGGCCAAAAATCCTCTCCTAATGCTGTGCCCCGTGTTTGTCCAAGCTGTCTGTGATGCGTCCCTGGTATCAGTCACATACATTCCTCCTCCCTCTCAGAGCAACACCAAGCAAAGCCTCTCCAGCAACAGAGGTCCAGTTCCAGAGTGCACTTGCATCACATATATCTTTATTATGTACCGTGACATTTTCTGTGGTTTTGCTTTGGAGGCCATTAGAACTTCCTGAAGGAGTTTAACTTTTCCTTTTACACATATTTTCAATGAAAGGTAAGTACCTCTTCCAGGGTTAAGGATGCGCTGCCTAATATACAAAAATGCTTTGAAAGCCATATTTCATATGTGTTGTTACTGTCTTCAGCCACTTATTAGCTAAATGTTACATTGTGTGCCTTAATCAAGCAACTTCATGATCTTTTGTTTAGATAGTTAGTAAACTTCAGATAGAGACTTCTAATAAGTATGACCAGAGGTAGGGTTGAAAGTAGGGAGGTGTGAAACAGCACCATTTTGTTTCAACTTCCATTTCACTGTTTCGAAGGGACAGTGTTTCATGTCATCATTTCATTTCAAAGCACTGTTATGTTTCTGCCCCAGGAGAGAAAAACAAACACACAGGGAGAGTAAAATAGGGAAAAAAACTACTTACCTTCAACAGGAGCCACAATGCAACAGGAACCAAAGGAAAAGCCCGTGCAGCTCATTAGCCACGCCTTTATTCAGCTGAGACTGGCCAGTGACATCACGAGGGAGCTCCATGCGGCAGGGATAAAAGAAATGGGTGGGTGAGGGAATGGGGGAGAGAGGAAGGACCAGGGGAGTATAGGAACACCAGGCCCCTTCTGGGGTTATCTCCAGGAAGAAAGAGCGGTGAACGAGGAGCCAAAGGAGGCTCCTGACGTCCGCCGCACCTTCAAAGGTTGGGAACAAGCTACTAGTGCCAGAGGCGAGAGGGAAGCGGTGTTGCCTGCCGGCAGAAGTTCCAATGGCAGGGAACAACAGACGCCACACAGGAGTTACCACCACACGTGGGAATAGCGTGAGTCAGAGGGAAGAGAAGGAGGCTCGCCTGGAGAGTGAGCCACAGTGGAGGCAGCCAGAGAGACGGCACAGCACTCAGGGGTCCATCCTGAGTGAGAGGGAGATCCAGCCACCTACAGGGAGTGGAGCAATCTCCAAATAGGAATGCTACAGGGAGCAGAAGGACAAGGTTGCCCGTGGCTGCAGAGTCAAGGGAAGGAGGAGAAAAGCGGAAAGAAAATCCGAATAGGGGTTCACTTCTAGCCAAGTTGTAGGGAGCTTGGCACCCAGCGTCTCTTGAGGTAAGAGGCCTGGGAAGGAAGTTGTTTTTGTTCTTTCTTTTGAACAGTTCTTTTGAGTTTCCCCAAGTGAAGGGGTTGTGGAGGAGAAAAGAGGTGGAGGAGGGGGAGAGGTGGTGCAAAATTAATTAGATGGTCCATCGAGCTGAGGTCAGGTCAAAGCTTCTCCTAAGATAGCACAGGCCCCGTGAGTAAGGCTGACAAACACATCATAAGACAGAGTAAGCCTATTGGCCTCAGAAGTTGGCATCTGAAGAGGGGCGTTAAATCGTGAGGCTCTACGGTAGCAGAGGAAGAGATACAGGGTCGCAAGCTTGGAACAACTCATCGAGGTGGCGTGAGGGTGTAGGGGTGGCGGAGTCCCACTACTGACCATGGGGACCCCACGCCGTGGAAGACTCCAGGATAGCCACTTCCCCACCACTAGGAAACATCCAAGTCGTGGCAGGCAGGATGGGGGAAAGCTTCCCGTGGAAGGAACACCAGCACGGTGTTTGTCGGGAAGGCTGCAGGAAGAACACCTCTCCATGCACGAGCCAAAGTAGCACGTGACCGGTTACTCGAGACCCGGTGGTCACAGTTTCATTTCGTTGAAACTGTTTCTCTGTTTCAACGTTTTGCCCATAGGCTATAATGGGCAATCATGAAAATGCCTATAACCTTGTCATTTTTTGCCTGATTCAGATGAAGATTGCAGGGATGGTAGCCTCTTCTGAGGGCATGAAGCCTGCCAAGTTTCAAGGAGATAGGTGCAGGGGTTTCTGGAAAACTGCACCTCAAACTGCTGACAAGCAAAACTCATATCACTTGCTGGCCGCAGCAGCCTGCTGTCATTCCACATGGAGATCTGGGGGCCTGTACCCCCGGGAGGGCTTCAGGGCTGTGCCATACTCCTCTCAGGGGTGCAGGCCCCTAGATCTGTGCATGGGATGACAGCGGGCTGCTGCTGCCAGCTGGGACCAGTGCTGAATGCTAGGAAGCTAAGCACCAGGAAGCCTGGTGCTGCTGCTGGCCCCAGCAGCATGCTGTCATCCCACATGTGGATCTGGGATCCTGCACAGATCCAAGGTCCTGCACTGCAGCAAACCTGGCTTCGAAATGCAAAATGTTTTAAAACTTTTGAATTGTTTTTAGTGCCCTTGTTTTGTTTCAAAGTTGTTTTGAAGCCTTTTGTTTCATTTCAATTTCGTTGTTTCGAGCTTGAAACTCGTCAAAACAGCTTCAAAACAAAACACCTGTTGAAATTTTGCACAGCCCTAGTTGAAAGGGGTGGAATAAATTAATTAGGTGTCAATATTTACAGAATTCTTTTGTAGGAGAGGAGAAATGTTTAAAATACATGAAAAGTCTTAGAGACTTCTTGTACCCTTTTGAACAGAGCACTCTATAACCTGATTTTGTGCATGTGCTTCACAGGACAACATGTAAAACAACCAGAAGTGGATACCAAATATGGCAAACTCCGAGGGAAGCAAACCCAAGTAGAAGTAGGAGCTGGAGCTAAGAAATATGTCAATGTTTTCCTGGGAATTCCTTATGCAAAGCCGCCCACTGGCCGCTTGAGGTTTTATCCACCGGGGAAACCTGAGCCGTGGCAGGGTGTCCGAGACGCAACTTCCTACCCTCCTATGTAAGATACTGACGTGGCATTTGGATGACTGAGTTAAATTAATATTAAAATCTACATGAAATCCATGGGACTAACACTTGGGGCAATTGAAATCTTGGTAAATTAGCTCTTGTGAAGCCATTTAACTAGCATGGGTTACTGCCAGTAGAGTGTTTAGAATTGGGTGAATTTTGCAGATGATTCCTGGAAAGCTTAAGTGGCTTGAGCAATGACACTTAGAATATGTGTCTAGCTCAGGAGCAGGTCTGACCAGGAGCTAAAAAAATGCTTGGAGGAACAAAATGCCATGCAAGTCACTCAACCGGTGCTATCATTGTGGCCAATTCCATTCTATACAAACAGTATTTGTAGTATCTGACTGCAGCATCATTGTAATATCTGTCTTCTATGAGTACCTAACACCATCATGGACAGCTGATCTGTCATTTTCCCTGAATGAAACTAGGTGGAAGGAGACTTGTTTCTCTTAGCTGGATGCATCTACACAAATCATTTACTGCACAGTTGACTAATTATCTGCTCAGTAAATGTCCCGGTCGCTACACATGTGCCCTCTTTCAGGCATATGTAGATGCAGCCCCAGCTGGCTGGGACACAGGGTTTCTCAGCACAGGGCTAGCCAGCAAGCAGCCCTTGTGCTGAGGCATGCTGCACCCCAGGCAGCCCCATGGCAATGTATGAGATGCAGAGAACAGCTGCTTCCCCCATCTCCATGTGCTATGGCAGGGCTGGCTAGGGCACAGGGTTTCTCAGTTTCTCAGCGCTGAGAAACCCTGTGCCCCAGCCAGCAGAGCAGCATCTACATACGCACTGCTGAGCACAAAAAAAACTCTGGAGCAATAAGCTCCAGAGTTTATCCATGCTCATTAATCACACATGTAGACATACCTGCTTTGTCTTAGTTTGCAAGCAAGTTGCTGTGATGTTTAGAGAGATGAAAACGTTCGTTTCCTTGTGTTCTGCTGGAGACTGGCCATTGTCTGTGTGGCTCCTCCTCAATGGATGCTTGATCAGCAGATATGTGGGGAAAAATGTTTTTATATTAATGAAGGAAAATAATTGTAAGTTCTCTCTTACTAACAAATTTGGGAACCTATCAGAGGAGGGGAGGAACAAAACGTCTGAGGATTGTTGTTACTGTGTTTGTACTGATCATTTGAAAAATACATATTTTTTAAATTATTAAGGTGTCTGCAAGACAAGAAGACTGGACAGCTTCTATCAGACATGTATACTAACAGAAAAGAAAAAATCACTTTACAAATGTCTGAGAACTGCTTGTACTTGAACATATATGTACCTGCTGATTCAAAGAAACATGAGAAGCTACCAGTAAGTAAACCCACTGCAAAAACCATGGCTCATCTTATCTCCATTGTGACCTGATACAGCTAGATAAGCCATAGCTTCCAAGAGAGTCTCTCTCATTGAGTTTGATGCTTGCTTACTCTAGGGCTCTATTTGGTCAAATAAAAGAAAAGTTTTAGAGGCTACTTTTCTGTTTCCCTGGTTGCATAGTCAGTCTTACATCTGTGTGACCCACAGAATAAATTAAGCCTTGATATAATGCGTGCAGAAGTGCTCCATGCATGTTTTACTGTGCTGTAATTTAGAGCACTGTTTATAGCATCATAAAGTTACAATGCTCTTAAACTTAACAGAAGTCCTTGGGGGGTGGGGACACCATCTGAGCCTTCTGCACTTTCCAGACTAGGAGGCAGGGGATGCTCCACAGTCTCTTGGAGTGTCTCCACTAGTGAGAAATTGCTGTAAAATACAGCGCTTCAAATTTAATATCTCATTTAACAAGGGTTAACTTCAAGTGCTATACCCATTTTTAAAGTGCTGTAAAACTGTGCAATTCTGTCAGGTCATGGCAATAAAGTGCTTTAAGTGTCAAAAAAACAACTTCTGTACACACCCATAATTGAATGCATCACCCCTTAAGTTCAATGCCAGTTTACTCCAGAGCTTAACTTGATTGAGCAAGAGAAACTTCACAGCACTTGACTACTGTGCAAACTTGCAAATGCAGCTAAACAGGCTCTACCTGGTCACTTGTTTAGATTATTAAACTTTGCTGAGATGTGCTAGACATGCAACCCTCTGATATAATTAGTATATTACAGTAACAGGTAGCTCAACTCCTTTTTTTTTTTCCTTCTTCAGGTTTTAGTTTGGATTCCAGGAGGAGGGTTAGTGTTGGGTGCGGCTTCAACGTATGATGGTTCAGTAATAGCAGCCCTTGAAAATGTGATGTTTGTAGCAATTCAGTACCGACTAGGTGTCCTTGGATTTTTTTCGTAAGTCACTGTATCTTAATTGTTTCCAAAGTACTTCCAGAAGTGTATATTCCTATGCCTAAGGAAATGGATTCACAAAGAATTTCCATGTAAAATTTGAGTAGCTAAGCACCTATTTGATTTATGCATACCAAGTTTTTTAATAATTTTAGAAAGTTAAGTCACTTTCAGACTATGCCCTTGTTTGATTGGTTCTTACATTTATCTTAAGATGTCCTTGAAATGGACCTATCCCTTTCTCCCTCATTTAAAATGGTTTTTTGGACATTGGACACATCTACACAAGATGTTTACTGTGGACCTGCCTAACTAGCTCCACAGTAAAGTCTCCACATCTGTTTGCAGCTCTTTTAGGATGCATGAAACTAATAATCTCCACCACAGGATAGTAAATGCAAGTATTATCCTACTGTGGAGTTATTTACTGCACAGCAATACACATGTAGATGCTGATGGGGCTGGCTTGGGCACAAGGGTACTTCAGTGCAGAGGCTTCCTGCCAGTTAGCCCCACACTGAAGCACCATCGTGCATCAGGAAACCCCTCCACAGCATGTTGAGCTGAGTTGGAGCAGTCACAGACTGGCAGACAGACCCAAGCTGGCACCCATCTCAACATGCTCCAGCCCCACGCACACATGTAAATGCGGCACCTGGGAGCAATAAACTCCGGTGCAACGTGCATTCATTCAGTTTTTTTCGTGTACTATTTTAACCACAGGATAATAAAAATTTAAGACATAGTCACTCATACAGACTCATCCTCCTTCCACCCCCACAAATAGGCAGGCATCAATATTTTACAGTTGTTACAGAAGGGAGAGTATGGTGGGTTTGAATTCAGAGAGCAAAATAAAAAACATCCTCAAAGAGTGTGAGAAGACTGTTTAGCTGCTTGCTACTTAGCTGGTGCCAACAACATAGGCAAGTAGTGCTCGAACATAAGAACATTAATCCTATTTCTCTTGAACTCTGAAGAGTTGAGAAGTCGGCTTCCTATTCTGACACCACCAAGAGTTCCATTTTCAGCCTCTTGCTCCCACTCCAGCTTAGATATGGTCCTTGGGTGCTTCATGTAACCAAATATCCGAAACTCCACAAAGAGCTACCCATGTTCCATATATGTCCTCTTGTTTCAGTACTAGTGACGAACACGCCCGTGGTAACTGGGGTTACTTGGATCAAGTGGCAGCTCTGATTTGGATTCGGGAAAATATCGCGTTTTTTGGAGGAGATCCAGGGTCCGTCACCATATTTGGACAGTCTGCAGGAGGAATGAGTACTTCAGCCCTTGTAGGTTTACAGTGATCATTAACTTTAATGAACTTTAAAAAATCCTAATCAGATGGGAACAAGTGTATACTACCTTCAGCTAGGAACAGTTTGATACCAAAAAAGAGATCCTGATTGATGAAAATCTTGTTTAATTTAACACCTTGATGACTGAGTCATCTTCCAGTGAGCATGGAGTTCTTTCAAACAAGAATAATATTGCAGCCCCCAAGAAAAATTCACACTTGCGTGGATGTTGCCTAGGTTAGGTCCTGTGCCTCATTTCAGATCTCTGGTAAATGTCACTTGCATATGCCATCAGGATAGCAGCCGAGGGAACAACACACAGTGATAATTAGCCAGGCCTGAATTTGGGAATCCACCACATAAACCAACTTTCTGAAAAGCATGTCCTTTTTTCTGAACCGAGAAGGTATGTTTCACCAAATATTTTAAGAGGTCTGAAACTTAGCATCTTTTTATGGAGAACTTGACATGGTCTTTCAATATTTACTTTCAAAATTGAAACAAATTCAACTCAAAAGTCATTCCTTCCATGTCCAACAGCCTATTGCACTAAGGCAGTGGTTCTCAGCCAGGGTGTTGTAAGGAATTGCAAGGGGTGCCATGCCACTACCACCACCTCAGGGTGAACCTGCCCCGGGAAGCCAGGTTTCAGAAGGCACGTCGGAGCCAAACCAGTGGGAGTTGCAGCAGGAGCGGCACACCTGCCTGTGTGTTGTAATACTGGCGGGCCTGACTTTCTGCTGCCGCCACCTCCTAATCTGGCTCTGCAGGAAGAGCGCAGTGCAGTTCTACCTGGTTGTAGTGGCAGTGGTTGTGCCTCAGCACACCCTTGGCCTTCCCCCTTCCTGCTCCTGTGTCCGCTTTTCCACCCCTTGCCCTTCCCACCCACTCCTTACTCCCCATGTACTGCATGTGTAGCCCTGCACCTCATCCCTACTGACTTGGGTTCCCTGGGCTCTGCCTGTTATGGCCCCAGGGCTGGAGTGCAGGGGATAACAGAGGGCACTTGGTTGAGTGGTTCCTGATCTCCCACAAGTGACCATGAGTGACCTGGAACCACATGTGAGGAGCCCACTGTGGCACTGGGGGCAAGCATACATTGGGTCAGACAGAGCTAGGGGAGCACTCCCTGCCAGTGGCCTGAATGGGTTAAGTATATAATGGATGAAGTACATGTAAGTACATAATCTATTAGTAAGATATTAATTATATTAACAAGCATATAATTATAATGTGTGCATAGGGACCCAGGAGCCTGGCACTGCCAGAGAAAAGGCAGAAACAACTGAGAGAGAGAAAGAGGTTGGGCCCAGAGGGCCTGGAGAGCAAGATGAGGGGCTGGAGCCCAAGGAGCCAGACTCAGTGTGGTGTGTCTGAGCCAGAGGGGTCCAGCCAGAGTAATGAGGCCTCATGTCCTTGGAGCACCTGAACCTCCTTGCCTGCATACCCACTAAAAGTGAAACACCACTGTTAAAATGCAATTCATGACATTGCACTGTTGTTCAATTCCTTCTTTTCCTTTTTTTCAGGTCCTATCTCCACTGGCAAAGGGGTTGTTTCATAAAGCCATCTCGGAAAGCGGAGTTGCATACAGTCCTTTGTTTACTGACCATCCACAGGAACAAACTAATGTAGATTCTTTGTGATATTTTTAATAAGCATTCTTACAAGCTTTCTACATTTACACTGCTTTTTTCAAAGACTAGAACCTGGTTTGTCCTTGAAACAACATAACTGATAGATATAAATGCCCGAATTTCTGTGCACAGAAAAAGAGTATATACTTGACTCCTTGGGCGCTTTTACACATGCTCCGTTGCGTCCTGATTAGACTACGTCAGGGCAGACTAATCGATTAATCGAGTCTGCTGGAGCGTTCTAATCAGAACGCTCCAGCGTGTTGCAGCGTCTCATGTATGCAGCATCCCCACATTTCAGAATCACAGCAGAGGCACTTTTAATTAAATCTTGTAAAACAAGATGCTGAGCACGGGATGCTGAGACACTAGGTGTTTTCATTACAGCAGCTCTCAAAGCCACTCTAATTAAAACATACACACACACCCTCCCCCACCTCTACTACAGAGCTCATGTACAGACACTCTTTGCCATAAGCAGTGGAAGAAAATATTACTTGGGAGAGCTGGGTAGTGTGGGGCACGCCTGCCTGACCCCCGCCTCTGCCTCCTGTAGGGCTGTTTCAGGGGCCAGCACGTGCTGATGCTGTACATGCAGCAGCAAAGGAGCATGTGGCAGGGATGCTGGATACAATGCTGGAGCAGTAGAGCTGCTGTTGCAGGCCCAAGTCGGCAGGGCTAAGCCCCATTAGTCCCAGCCTTCCACCACCTATGTCCTTTGCTATCAAGGTGTTCATCTATACATGCATCAATACTGTTGACATATTCAAACTGTTTTGGCTTAGCCTTGCTCCCACTCTTAGAAATATTTGTCTTCTGAAAATTGGTTGGGATGTCATCGGGGCAGAACAACAATTAACAATTAATTCAATTGCAACAGAAGATATATTGGTTGCATATTAGGAAGAACTTTCTAATTATGAGGATGGAAAAGCACTAGTGCAGATTACTGAACGAGGTTGAGGAATCTCCTTCCCTGGAAATTTTAAAGTGTTTGTTAGACAAATATTTGGCTGGGATAGTTTAGACTGCAATGATCTTGCCTTGAAGAGGTGGTTGGACTATATCGGGGCGGGCAATTATTTCAGGTGGAGGGCCGCTTACTGAGTTTTGGCAGGCCATTGAGGGCCACATGACAGGCAGCCAAGGGCAGATAAATATTAATTTTCTAAATTTTTTAGGGGCCCCGCAGGCCAGATAGAATGGCCTGGCAGACCACATCCGGCCCATGGGCTGCATTTTGCCCTCCTGAGTTCCCTTCAGTTGTATCACTTTAAAAGTTTCTGAAATGCAGAAACATCAGCACTCTTTGCAGAAATATTCCTCTCTCTTTCTCATCAAATTATTAATGCGGCTCAAGAGATTTTGGACCTTTAAAATAATTAAATCAGTTTAAACTAGAGATCCCCTTAAATCATTATCCTGTCCCAAAAGCCCCAGAATATTTCTGTCTTACAGTAAAGTGCTATTCAACAGTTACTTTTTCTTACTGTTGTCTACATGGTGATATTCTAAATCTGAATCCTTCTTACAATATCTGAGATCTTGTTAGGCCATGCACAAGACCTGACCATCAGTTTCTATCATGGTTTTTTTTTCCTACACTGGCTGCATTGGTGTGTTTCTGAATCTTAACTATACAAGCATAACTTGTTGCCTCCTATCACTGTTGCAGCATATAGACTTTCCACCCATATTAAAGTATAGAGAGGTATAGAGAGCCATGAAGAGATGAGTGACTGGTTTGTTTCAACTGATTGCAGATAATTGCTCGTGTATCTGGCTGTAACTTACCCAGTTCTGCTAAAATAGTGCAGTGTCTAAGGGAAAAAACAGAGAAGGAAATGGAAAAGATTACTCTCGACTTGGTAAGTGATGCTGTATTCACTGCGTACGAAGTGACTCTTACACTTTTACTACTATAAAATAAAATTTAAAAAACCTGTGGACTGTAAAATTAGAGTAAAGTAAAACCATCACATAACTCCTCTTGCTTTTTTCAGGACTTCACAACACTATACTTGAGCAATGCATCAACTAAAGAGGTGACATTTTCTTACTTTCCTCTATGGGCTTTGAAATATTTGTGTCCTGTTGCAGAAGCATTTTCACTTCAGTCATATGGGAAAAAATTCACAGTTTCTGAGGAAGAAATAAATGTGAAAAATGCCAATGCAAGTCTGCAAGCCAAAGTTTAGAAACATTTTGTGAAAATGCACAACTTGAAAACCAGCCATTTGTACAGCTTGTAGGAGCATGCTAACCACTTTAACATGACACAGGAAAGAGAAAGTCCTGCATGATATGGCAGGAGAGAAGTCCTGTGCGTTGGGGAAACATATTTGGGATTGGTCAGACTCTGTAGAAAGTACAGACTTTTTGAAAAGTACCTTTTCTGCACTGTGATAATTTAGTTAGTGACATAATTACATGATCGTGTCTAGTTTTTCCCATCAGTTAGTTAGCTTCCCATTATTCTCTACTGTACACATCTAAGTTAATTTTGCTCCCCATTCTGCTGATGCAAAATTAATATAAGAAAGGATGGAGGTTAGCCATTATCACTGTCCATCAGGAGCACTGGCCAAGTACACAGTCATAAGCAATGCAGAATTTCTGCAGGAGAAATTCAGAGCAGAGCTTGTAACAAATTGCCATTTCTGATGTCTTATATTTAGAGTGGGAATCTGAAGATAATTTCCAAAGACAAAAATAATTTGTAAGTAACAAAGAGTTTTGTTTTTTATCCAGCATCCTGTATTCATATACGCAGTTGTGGATGGTGTTTTTTTCCCTAAAAGCCCTAAGGAGCTACTGGCTAACAAAAAAATGAACAAAGTCCCATACATAATAGGATTAACTAATGATGAATTTGGATTCATGCTTCCTACTGTAAGATACTTATAATGATCTTTCATTCTAAATCAGTTTGTTAGGAATAACAAGGGAATATAGGAGATGACAGTAAACATGTTCTTTTCCCTGTGTAGCTCCTGAAATTTCCTCCTTATGTAAATGGGTTGCACAAAGAAACAGCTATTCGAATTATAAAGGGCTTACAGTCAGCCACGGTAAGTGATTATTTCACATTAATTCATTAATGATGGGTACACTCCGACTTGCTCTCTATCCCTTCACACCAAACCCTTAATATTTAAATTGATTATGCAGGAAAGTATTACAGGCCACTGCTCCATTAATGGAGGGAGCTATGTTCCTTTTGTGAAAGGTATATCAGGGTCTTGGCAAAAAATTCTTAATGGAGGCCACAGCATATTGCCAGATAGGACCCCAAACAAAGAGAAGACACAAAAAGCTCCTCATGCCAGTAGGGTTGGAAACCCCACAACATCTGCTAGAATCTCTGCTGTTTTTCCATCTGTGGCTGAGGCCAGCTCAGTAATAAGAGGATTCCATGAGCAGCCAAAGACAAGTATATCCCTGACAGCCCAGCTCCTACATGTCTATTCTGCCCAGAGATTTTAGGGAGAAGGAAGTACCAGGCAGAAGTACATGGGTATATCAGGGGCTCCCAGCCTGGGCAGGAGAATTTGATGGAAATCCACAGAATTTCTGTGCTCTCATACGGTTCATTTCCTCATGAGGAAGAGACCAAGCCACTGTTTGTTTGTCATCTCAGCTGATTCATAACTTAGTAGGTGTCAAAATAATGCCACGGTTGTACTCCAGCAAACCTCTCTAACTCCATTTTTGAAGTATTACCTCTAGCCTACCAAGATGATGGATTTTCTTTCCGAGGAGCTAAGGTAGTATTTGGCAAAGCACACATGAATGGTTGCTGCTGTGATGTCCAGTAAGTATCATCATCAGGGATCCTGGTTTTGTCTGATTTAAAAAAAAAAAAAAAAAAAAATCCCAGTTTTCAGATTAAAAAGAGTAACCCAAAATCCACATTTTTCCATTAGTTAAAATGAACCACCACTAATACTAATAAATGAAACGCCACCAATTTTAGTGGCGTTTCATTTTAATCACAGAAAAATGTGGATTTTTGGGTTACTCGTTTCAATCTGAATATTGGGGATTCTTTTTTCTTATCAGAGAAACCCAGGATCCCTGATCATCATTATTACAAATATCTTCATTCCTCATTCCAGAAACTGCCTCACAGCCTAGTTAATCCAGCGTTTGATAAATATGTGCAGAATCCGAAAAACCAAATTCAGGTACGAGATGGGATGCTAAACCTGTTAGCAGATGTAATTTTTCTTGTTCCATCCATTGTAACAGCCAGGTGTCACCGAGGTGAGTCCCCTGTTGTGTACTTATTGGGGGGGAAGGGTTACATTGCATCCTAAATTCTGTTCTATTCAAAGCTTGACCAGGTATTAAGCTCCTGTCTGTTTCCTTCTGTCTTCCATCAGTTATCTTTAATATTCTTCAGCCCATATTTCCTATATAGTTTTCTGAAACATCTCATTGAGAAATAAATAGCCCTGGTGCTCTCTTGCTAACCCTGAGAGTCATGTTGCTATGAAAACCTATACGTAGACTCACAATCTACATAATTACTACTGATTTTACTAGTAATATTTTCAGTTACACTGTACTGCAACAGACATATGCTTTATATTTTCATCTGTGTATGGGGTATCATCTGGGGAATCTACTGTTCCTTGTAAGCTGCTCAGAGCTTTTCTAGATACAGCAGAATATAAATCTAAATATAAAAAAAAAAGGGGGAGTTGAGCCCTTTTCTTTTTCTACGGAACCAGGAAAATGTATATGAGTTATGGGGAAAGAAAACCTGCGGAGAAAAAAAACTTCGGGATTCCTTTCCTTTACAACGGGTTTTTTCCTGTGTTCTAATCCAGCTTTGAGTTCATACATTCTCTATTAACACCATCTCTGGAAGTGCCTGAAGTGTCATAAGGCATTTCTATAGTAGTCTTTGAAATTAAATATTTATATGAAGTCTAATTTATGATTAATAGTTTACTGGAAAATAATATGGAAATCATGTGATTAAGAGTTTATCAAAGTTGGTCTTGATTTAAATCTATTGTTTTGGGTAAAATGTATTTTTTTTTGTATTGGAACCCTTGATCTTAATTTGTTTTCAACTAGATGCTGGCAATCCAGTCTACTTTTATCAATTTTGCCATAGACCAAGTGAGGAAGCACATACTAAACCACTCTTTGTAAAATCAGATCATGGAAGTGAACTTGGCTATGTCCTAGGAAAGCCCTTCTTAGCTGGTAATGTATCTGCGCTTGCTAGAGAATTCTTATTAAGGCCCCAATAAAGCCATTATTATTAGACACTTAAAATATATCTTAGAAATATAAGGAATGATTTTTGGTTTTGTCTTATACTAGTGGACTAAAATTTTTCACCAGGTTCCCCATATACAGGTCTAGTCTTGGAGTCCCTACTCACGAAAAGCTCCAAGAAGTTTGTAATGGCTAGCACACTTCTTCATTTTTACTGGAATCAAGTCTAAGGGAACCTACTTTTTTGTTTTTGTTTTGTGCTGACATGATAATTTTATATCTCACTTGCAGATCGGGCTACAGAAGATGAGTTTAAACTTAGTAGAACAATGATGAAATACTGGGCTAACTTTGCTCGCTATGGGTGAGACTCCTACTTACTTGAGAATCATGTTACCTTTAGTGCTTCAGCCTGTTACAACTAGAACTAGTTAGTTTCTGGAGTTTACAGTACTGTTTTAAACACAAATCCTGTCTAATGTGATCAAGAGTAGACCTCCAGGTAAACAGAATGAATTGGCTGAAAAGCCACTGCATCCATACCTTTGAAAATGGAATATTAGATCTACTGTCAAATAATAAATATAGAAATATTAGCTGTTTCACTGTGGATCAGTTTGGCAAAGGCACCTGTCCTGAGGATGCCTCAGGATGCTTCTTAGGGTGATCTCTTTTATTGGACCGGTTATGTAGTTGGGATATAATTAGACAAGCTTTCTAATGTAAGACATTCTTCCTCAGCTCAGTCCTGTCAACCAGCATCAGAGAACAGCTGCTGAAAGGTAACAAACAGAGTACGGCCAGGTTCATAAGAACATAAGTACTGCCATTGATTGGATCAGACCATAGGTTCATCTTGCCTAGTCTTCTGTGTCACGTGGGCAGGAAGCAGATGCCGAAAGGGAGAATGAACAGGCCATGACCAGGGTATTTTCCACTGTTCCTCTCGCTTGTAGCCTCCAGCATTTAAACTGTAGGATAGTGATGCTCAAACTTTTTTCCCGGCAGGCTGGATGGGTAGTGCCCAGTCCACCTACAGGCTAGGTCCTGCTGGCGGTCCTAATCTCAGGGAGACCTGAAGAAGAAGGTCTTACATTTAGAAGCTTGTCTAATGGCCATGGGAAGACCAGGGGTGTAGTTTGGAGTCGTGTTGGTCTAAGGACATAGGCAGACAAGGTTCTTTGGTTGAATCTGATATCTTGAGTTGGTCTAATAAAAGATATCAAATTTACCCAAAGAACCTTGTCTGCCATGGGAGGACCAGGCACTGCCCATCAGGCCTGCTGGGGAAAAAGGTTGAGCCCTACTATGCTGAGGCTGCAAATGAGAGGGGAATTGTGGAACACACCCTGGTCATATGCGGCTCGGTCTCTACCCCTGCATGACACAGGAGCCTGGGCAGGGTGGACCTAGAGTCTGACCCAGTCAGTGCCACCTCTTGCGTTCTTATAAACCCAGTCGTACCCTGTTCACTCCCCTTTCAGCAACTGCGCTCTGCCCCTGGGTGACGCAGGAAAGACCCGAGGAAGAATGTCCTATATTGGAAAGCTTGTCTAACTGTATCCCAACACAGAGGTCTGCCCTAAGCCATCCTTGCCTCTGCTGTAATTTCTGGACTATCATGGCTACACCATCACTTACATGACCAAGATCATTAGACCCTTGGTAAGTTCTAGTGCCAGTGATAGACGCTGTGCCAACACAATGCTTCATGCTTTTTCTTGCAGGACTCCTAAAGGACAAGGCTTGGTGCCGTGGCCAGTCTACAATATGAGCGAGCAGTACCTGGAGATAGACCTAAAGCAGAAGGTGGCAAAGAGACTGAAGGAAGATAAAGTGGCGTTCTGGATAGAGCTGCTGTCTTTCATGATGCCTCGCTGCCACGGCCTGCACGCAGTGTTGGGAGGCTAAGCGCCTCGTCTCAGGAGAAATAAAGCAAGCTGAAAGCCTCTGCCTGGGTGGGCTGTGACGTGTGACACTGAGCCCCAGGACCCATGCCTGGCATCGAGCACGGGACAGCGGGGAAGGTGGATGGGGCTGAAGCTGATTCTTTATTCCTGGTCCCTTTCTCAAAGCTAATCTTTACACAATTAAAGGTGGTTGGTCATGCATTAGCCCTGCTAAAGAGTTGAGCATACATTTTGATGAAATTTGCAAAGAACGTAAGATAACATCACACGCTGAGTACACAGCCCTAAATACGGAGCTGAGTTTGGACTGGGGTGATGGGGTAAAGTCCTTTTTCAGGTTGCCCCAACCACACATCTCTCAGCGTCCGGGGAAACTTCTGAAGAAGCCCCTGCCCGACCCAAAGCTTTGCGTTCACGTGCCAACCTGCGCCCCGCCATGAGGAACGGGCTGGGATCATGGGCCGATCCTTTTCAAGAAGTTGGGGCAGGACCCTGCTGGCTGTCAATCTGGGTATTTGGGTGCCCTGCTCCAGGCATGTGCGATGTGCGCAGCCCCAGAGAGCTGCACTTGAGCTGGGCTTGCGTGCAAAACCTTGCTCAGACCCCCAACCTTGCTCCTCCCTGGGCTGAGGCCAGACACCCCCGTTTCTTTGCCCACAGAGTGGTTGTTACGACCTTCTGATACGCCGCTCCCCCAGCCGGGCTCGAACCTGCCGCTACACTGCACCGCGGCATTCTAAAGTCAGCGCATGCGCTTCACCGGAGCTAGCCCACGGGCCACCCCCCGGGCCGGAGCAGAGGTGTTCTATCCCCGTCTCTTCTTGACCTCTCTCGCGCCCCGTAGCTGAGGGGGCGGGGCTAGGTCCTACGTGCGCGGCCATGGCGGCTCGCAGCGCGGGGCCGGCAGTGCTGCTGGGGCTGCGGGACGCCGCCGTGCCGGCATCGGGCGCGGGCAGCGCGCAGGCCCCGGCCTGGGCCACTAACAAGCTGGGCGGCGCCCCGGTGAGGGGCGGCGGCGCGGGCGGGTGAGCGGGCGGCTGCGGGCCTCCTTGCCCGCCGTCCCTCTCACGGCCGCCGCCGCGCGTGTCTTGCAGGACCTGCCCCCGGCGCTCGGCCCGGCCCCGGCCCCGGCCTGCGGCGGCTGCGGCGCGGCGCTGCTGCACGTGCTGCAAGTGAGCTGTCCGCTGGAGGGCTCCGCGCTGCACCGCGCGCTGCACGTCTTCGCCTGCGCCGCCTCCGCCTGCTGCGGCCGCGCTGCCGGCTGGAGGGCCCTGCGCTCCCAGTGCGAGTGCGCGCCCCGCGCCCGCCCGGCCCCGCAGGTGGGTGTCCGCTGCACCGGGGCAGGGGGTCACGTGCTGCGCTGCGGTGCTGGGGGTCAGCTCCTGCCGAGGGCCGAGCTGCTGAGATTGTGGCAGAAATGTCATCTCCACCCCAGTCGCATAAGTCGTCGTCACCGTTGATCCCCGGCATAAAAACAACACTCGGGTGAACAGTGCTTTTTTGCACATGTTCACAAAGGTGTGCGTAGTGTCTCTCGAAACCTTTTTCCTCTTTACTCTTAGGAACAACAAGAGAGGCTGGCTGCAGGGGACTGGTGTGATGAAGCAGATGACTGGGGAGCATGCGATGAATTCGAACCCCCTGAACTGAACCCCTCTCACTTGCTGGGTGTAAATGAAGCGATCAATTCCTGTTTCCCCAAAGAAGCAGAGTGTGCATCCCAGTTACAGAGGCTTAGCCTGGCAGAAGCTGATCCCTTCTGTATTCATCTTCCAGCTGGAGAAGAGAAAGTAATGTCTAGCTCTGTTCCCATGTTCAAGCCCTACTACATCGCTGTTGTGGATGAGGAAGACTACACTGGTTACGTTGATACAGCTCATGCACACAAGCTTCTAAAGGAATATCAACAGAGAGAGGGTATTAATTTGGAAGAGTTGATGTCAGAAAGGTGGGAATGGGTTTCTAGTACTTGCTGTAATGTGAAGGAATTAAATGGGCTGCTATTAGTTGGCGTTTATTAGTTAGCTAAATGACAGTTGAGTTTGAGACAGACTGAGCATCCTTTATTTTATCTTTGAAATTAGTGCAAATTGAAGCTACAAGCACCTTTCAGAATTAGCATCATGTGGATGCAGCCCAAAAGTAGAATCTGGAGATATACAGATGAGGGCACAGTTCACTGTTAAGCATCTGTAGACTCAACATCTGCATCTCCAGCCAAAGACTCTTTGAAATCACACCTAAATAGTTTAAAACTTAATAGAAACATTTCAAAGGTAACTCATTATTCAGTGGCTAGAGGTAAGTCTGGTGCGTGACTCTTGACATAATGTATTCTTTCTCTTTTTAAAACTATAGTTCTTATCTGATCAATCTTGAGTACTAGATTTCTTGTCATTTTCAAATATGTTTATACTTCAAATTAATGTTTGCAGCCTTTGACATCTCTGGTAAAAAATAAATAAAATAGTGGACTGGCACACTAGGAAATAATTCTTAGATTATCTAGTCCAGTATCCATTAAATCCATTGTAACTCTAGCATACCCTTGTGCTTCCCACAAAATTGCATTCTTCAAAAGAAACTCATTAGAATATAGTATCAGTGGCTTTCTGAAGCTAGGAAAACATTCCTAAAACGTTGTTAATTTCATGTAATAGTTGTATTGTGCATGTGGCGTACCTGTAGTTCCTGGGTTTATAGGTCTAACATATGTGTAGTTCGCTAGGTTATAGAGAGAGATTTATTTTCTGTTCCTCTGTTTTGATTGTGATGGACCCATCCAGATTTTGGCAAGGAAGTAGTGTGAAAAACAGCTTTTGGACTTAAGGTCTGCTGAGGGCTGGTTAACACTAGTGCAGTTGCATGATATGTACATTGAGCATTTACATGTAATCCACTTCTTTGTTCTAAGAGATGTGATACGGCTGGTTTCCCCAGTAGTAAGTAGTAGCAGAATACCATTCCCTTGCAGGATTTGCATATAGAGCGCTGCTTTTTTGAAGTACCTTTCGTGCTCTGTTCTGTTTCTGAAAGTGTATTTTTGGGGCAGTTTAAGATTTCTTTTTTTTCCTGGGTATAAATAAAGACAGTACCAAAATACAGGAAAGGATCTGAGAGATCTAGGTTTAAGCAAATGCTTAGTGGATTTCATTTCTTGTATTATAATACAGAAAAATTGGATGTAGATGTTTGAGTAAAGATCACTAAGGGTGAGGATAAGGAGTAACTAATAAGCTATGCTGCCTAGTAAGGCTAATTTTTAGATACAAGTATCATTTTAATTCATGTTAATATATAAAAGAAAACCCCCAAAAAACCTTCCAGAGGTGGTGGTTCAATAACTGTTTTTATTTTTGAATATGCATGCTGCTGTAGATTTAATAGGAAAACTTCCCCCTGCCCTTATTTTTCTAGTTTTGCAGGTGAAGGTGATCGTGAGAAATATGAGAGGAGCAAACTCCGAAGTAAGGACCAGGTGTTCCACAAATTTATGAAAAGAATTTCTGCCTGTCCTGAACAAATTCTGAGGTATGTTGACTGATGTGTTGGTGATAGGAAGTGGTGGTCAGTTGTCAGAGAACAAATCGTTGGGGTTTTTTTTTTAAACTTGACATTCCTGAAATGGGATGTTGTTTTTAGATTATTTTAATTTTTTAAAAGTTCTAACATTTCTTAAGCTAAGCATGGTATATGTTTAAGTGTAGGTGGAGATGCACATAAGTATGTACTGAGTGAGACTATCCTGTGATTTACCTAATGTAAAATAGGCAGAATTGGCTGGAGGAGTAAAGAGAAGACTCTCTAAGGGCCTTGGATTTGATCAAGGGAGGGTTTGTTCAGGATGAGATATGAGGAAGACAGCAAACTGTCTTTTCAAAGGTCCCTTAAAGATGGAAACTCTAGCAGTAGTCAGTTTACCAGGGGACACCAGTGAGAGTGGAAAAATAGAGCACAATGGTATGGAGGTCTTAGTCAGTCCAGCTACTGATAGACTGTTGTTATCACAGCTCTGGGGTAACCTTGCCGTTAACCCCTCTGGCTTCCTCAGCAGCATCTCCTTAGGTTTGGGGCCTGTAGGTGTTTCCATTTTCAACAGGAGAATCTGTTTTAGGGCTGCAGACCACTTGAAATTCACTGTGATAGTCCCTGCAGATCTGCAGCTTGTCTGCATTACAAGTCTTCTATTTTACCTTTGCCAGCAAAGCTTGTAGTGGAGATGTGTAGAAAGGTGGGTTTTTTTATCATAGCATCTACCCAAACTATAGCAACTGTACTGGTAAAAGCCCTCCTATATCAGTACAGGGATGTCCAAAGTTAGGTTATGCAGGAGGAGTGATCATTTCACACCCGTAACTGATGATAGCTGTGCTACTAAAACCTTATAGTATAAACTACACTTGAGTTCATTAATTCAGTACCTCAGAGCTGTTTTCTTTCAGGACAGTGATCAGCAAACTTACAGTAAAGCACAACATTTCATCCTTAGGACAAAAACATTACAGAGATGGCATATCCTTAATAGCTTATATATTAGATTGCCAGATATTACTCATCAATATTGGATTCTGGCAGGTACCATCCACATGTGTGTGTTTGTTCCACAGTGAATCTTGCAAATCAGCTGATCCTTTCTTCCTTGACCCAAGGAGAAACAGTCCATGTGATTTCCAAGAGAAGTCAAAGCTTTAAAGATGTAGTATCCACATAAACAGTGTTGAGTATCTTAGAGCAGTTGCATAGGAAATCTGTCCATTGAGTTTGGAACACAAAGATGCATATTTTTTTTGCCTAAATAGTATCTGTCACTTCTCAGTGTAGAACAGACTTGGCCATTTTCATGCTTTCAAAACATCTCTGCGAGCGCAGCTGTAATGCTGAGGTAGCCACCCCATTCCAGTCACTGAGAGCTCAAAAAGGGAAGGCTACGCCTTTGTCTCCATGACTTCTGGGCTGTGAGTTCTGTGCTTTCCTTCCAGGCACAGCACAGAACCCCACTTTTTGTTGACTAGAAGCTGCCTTGAACTTTGGATTTGGTTTCTCTGGAGGTGTGCTACCTTGTTCCAAAAGCTTGCAGTGCTGTGATAGAAATCACCATGCTGCTGCTCCAAGACTGCTGAACTTAGACTTGCAAGTGTATCTTCCCCCACTACCCACCCTTTCCCTTGCATTTATACTAAAGTGTAGCAGGGATATGGAGTTGAGCGTACTACATACCATGCAGCAGTCCATCTAAGGTTTTTGTCTTCATTTGAATGTTGGGAGGCTGCATCAGTAACAGCTTCCAGGTTTCGTGGTAACCTTCCGAGTCCTTTTCCTACTTTAACCTTAATGAGTAAAACTTTGGGAAGCAAGCCAACTCCTGATAGATGTATCTTTTTTTTTTTTTTTTTTTTTAAAGCAGGCTCTTGGCTTTTGGTGAATACCAAGTATTGCTGCATTACTGTGGGTCTTCCACTGAACAATAACATGAAATGTGTGGCCTCTTTCTCCATACCCCTAGATACTCCTGGGGCGGTGAGCCTTTATTTATAACATGCCCTCCATCTGACATCAGCAGAGGGGTTCCAGCCTGCAGTAACTGTGGAAGTAACAGAGTCTTTGAGTTCCAGCTTATGCCAGCACTGGTCAGCATGCTCGAGAGCGATGCAGGTGCTAATTTTTATTACTTGTTTTTATATGAAGCACTGTGCTATAACTGCATTGAACGAGACGTTGGAACACAGGTTACTTCAGGGATGGCCAATCTGCAGCATGCGTGGCACAGGCAGCCTCTGTGAATAGCACACAGCAGATCAGGCAGGGAGCAGAAAGCAGAGCAACAGCTCAGGCAGAAGAAAGGGATTGGAATAGCACTCCAGGAAGGTTCAGGACTAATATATGGTATGCCTACCAAAAAGGATGGCCCCCCAGTGGGTTACTTCATGTTAAATATGTGAGCAATGATATTCTAATCACTTTTTTTTAAATATCATGAAACCTGCTGTAAGTGGCCAGTCAACTATAATTGAAATTGACTTGTTCTCTCCCCCCACCTTCCAGTGTTTGGGATATAGTAAGAAAAAAGCCACCCTAATTCAGCCATTCATCCTTCAAACTATTTCAGTCATTTAACATACTGAGTTTCTTTCAATGTGATTAGTGAAACTGATTTACTAGGAGTCTCTAATCAAAGCTTTATATGTTCTTTAGATATTTTATAACAATGAGAAGAATCAAGGACTTTCTGTATCCTTGAACAATTAATTTGTAACCTTCCTCCTAAAGTGAGGACTTGAGAATTAACAAATACAGTGGATTCCACTTTATAGCATCAGCTGCTTATTTGAATCAATGTGGGAAAACCAAAACCATTTGTATATTATTACATGTAAAAGTAGCTCATATTAGAATTGCAGTTTTTGGTAACAGTGCTAATAAAAAAAAATCGATTATGTTAGGAATCAGCCTGATGTGGCCGATTTTTAATTTGGCTGATAAACATAGTGTGGCCCTGCCCTGCCCCACACAGATCCAAAGGGTGCAGCCAGCCACTCTGTAGGCTGGCAGATTTCCAGTGTCCAGGCGAATGGGGCCCCAGCAGAGAGTGGGACAGGGCTGCAGTCAGCTCATCTGGGAGTTGGGGCTCCCTGGTGACGCACCCCCTGCATGCACAGTAGCTTTGAGGGGCACAACTCTGTGCTGCTGTCCTCACTACCTGCCCCCACACCCATCCTGCACACACATCTGGAAGGGCTCTGGTCCCTCCCTGCCCCCTCTAGGAGTGCGTGCCATGCGGGGGACTGCCCCCACCCCCTGATCCCGCAGTGGGCAGCAGCAAGTGGGGAACCAGGCTCCACTCTGCTGCAGCAACTGTCTCTTCCTGCTGGGGAAGGGGGCTGCGGGCCTGGGTTCCTGGCCGTATAGCCCTGGCAGCTGGGGACCCCCTCTGACAGGGCTGAGGAGTACCAGCAGGGCTGGGGGACTGTGGGCGGGGGCGGGGAGTGAGAGGCATGAGCAAGGCCAGGAGACTGTGCGGGAGGAGTGAGTATTTGTTTTCTTAAAAAAACAGGTCTCCTATTAATGGAATCAGCCAGTTAATAGAATCAAGTCATCATTTCCCAAAGTAATTCCAATAAGGGGGAATCCACTGCATCAGCAAAGAAACAGCTGTTTACAAGTTTTCATTTTGTCTGTTGCTTTAAAAAAATCTTGACTTAACTAAGTGAAAAATTATATATATCTAAAAAGGACAAATCAAAAGGACAGATTAAGTCATTGTATAGTTTTCTGCATGTATTGGTGATTTATTTCTGAAAATACTGTTTATAGGCACCCCTCTCCAACTATAGTAATGTCTAAAATGTGAGATGTCATGTAATCTTAAACACCACTTGTTTTTCATTCCCCCCAGATCTGTCAATCGAATTTGGGACAGTCTTGGTTTACACATGTGAAAGAAGCTGTTGGTCAGTAAATCAGAAGAATCCCCTAGAGGAATTTATTTTTATACAAGAAGACCCAGATCAGCAACTATTTAAATAAATTTACTTCTTCCTTGTAAAGCCATTTTGGGTTTTTTTTTTCTTTTGTAAAACAGAACTGTTTTAATTGTGCAGCAGAACTATGAGCAAGTGAAAATTGCCAATTCACTCAGTAATGTCACTTTTTTTTTTAGTGATTCTTGTCAATAAGTCAGACTGCTTTAGTGGGAAGAAGATACTGGTGTGCTTCTATAATGTTTGGTTTATATAAAATGTGCTTGTTTTGTTTATATCCCAAGCTTTATACCCAGATTTAGTGTTGTGTTCTGGTTTATCCTTGGAAACTTTCAAGAGAAAAGGAGGATGGGTTTTAATGCACTCTTGTCTAGCTCTGCTTGTCAGCCAGCTAGTATTCTATAATACTAAAACTAAGTAATCTGGGAAGATTATCCAGTCTATAGTGTCCAAACTAGTACAGGTACTCCTCACAACATCGTCCCAGTTAACATTGTTTCATTATTATGTCACTTCTTTTAGAGAACATACTCTTATAAAGTTGCACAATGTTTGGTTATAACGTTTGGCTGCTGCCTGCTATAACGTAATTGTATCTGCTTAACATAGTTTTGCTTAAAGTCGCATTTTTCAAGAATGTAACTATGACATTAAGTGAGGAGTAGCTATAGTTAGAGTGAATTTGGTATTTCAATTAAATATTGCACTTTCAGTTGCTATATATTGAACTACAGTTTGTAACCCAGGAAGGCGCATCCTTTTATGATCATGGTATCCTATGGTAGCTATCATGAGCAGGGATCTGGATTTTCCTTTTGCCATGATAAAAGGGGGAAAAAAACACAAAACACTGATTTTTATCATTTTATGGAGAATAATGCAGGAAACAGCAGGTTTCCCCTTGCAGGCTGGGAGAGTTCTAGTGCCCAGATGGAGGGTGACCAGGCAGGGGGTGCCATGTACATGTGTGTGTGCACACATGCACATGATAGGCCACATGAGAGCAGCTCCCACAGGTAAGTCTAAGGTGAGGATTGAGTCCCTCATAGAGAGGGAGGGAGTTGGGCAGAGGGAGGGAATCAGGCAGAGTGGGGTTAGGGGTGCTGCCCGGCTGAGGTAATGTCTGGGACCAGGAATGTGTGCCTGTAGTGCCCGCGCAGGGAAGCAAGATAGAGCCACGGGTAGCTATTCTGGGAGTGGGGGCTGGCTCCCTGCCACTGCATACTCGGGGAGGTATGGGTGGCATATGCCCCCCAGATTTGTGTATGGTGAAGGGGCAAATGCAGGCTGTCAGCTGTGGGCTTGGGGCTTCCTACCCTGCTGCCCTCCTCCCAGGGGCCTCTGCAGCCTGGCAGATGGCACCTGGTGCAGCAGGGTAGAACGGAGAATCTCAGTGCTGCTACAGGGAGCCCCACACAGCCGTAGCGAGGCGACCCCTGGCCACCTGGCAGCAACAGGAGTAGCAGCTCTAAGCTGTGCCCCCCTACCCCCTTCTGCTGGGCAAAGGGCTCCTTGCCATGGCTGTGTGGAGCATCCAGGGGTGGTACTAAGCTTTCCTGCCCCGCTGCACCAGGTGCCATCCGCCAGGCTGAGGCCCCCAAAGGGAGGGCAGCAAGGTGGGGAGCCTGAGCCCACATTGCCCCCCTGCCCTCACCCTACCCAATGGGCTCCACTCTAGCTGTGCAGCTGCAGGGGAGGGGGAGCCCAGCTCCCACAGGCAGCTGCTGGGAAGGAGTGGGCTGGAGCTGGGTCCTGGCCCCATTGCCCTGACAGCTTGGGGCCCCCTCTGGCAGCATTGTGGGTGAGGGATACCAGCAAGGCCTGGGGGGCTGTGGGTGGAGAGTAGGGCAATAGCATGGGCAGAGCACTGGCATATCGGAGCTGCTCAGTGCCACAAAGCAGTGGTGAGGGGTAGCTACAACCAAACCTGCCTCCTGGTGAGCAAAGGGGAGCAGGGGGAGCTCTGATTTCTTTTTTCCATCATAACCCAAAATTAACACCAAAACTTATAGGTATTTAGAATGTGTTTTATTATAGTGGATTGAGGCACCTATAGTCTTCAAAATTGTAAATGTATCAATAAAACATTGTGTTCAACTGATACCTATAGATACAGATATATAGATATATAATTGCAGGGAAAAAATGATTTTGAGGTTTTAATTGGAATTTATGGGGAGGGAGGGGGTGGGTAATAATCAGAGAATCTGCACTTTTTAAGCAGAGAAAACCAGGATCCCTGGGAGGAATCCCAGTGGATTGTTCCTCTGATATTAGCATTGAGATCAAATTACAGGGGCTGTCTGATTTGTCTCGGTGATCTGTTAGCAGACAACACCAATAAACAGCAGTGGTGGCTGAAGACTGGGATGCTGCCGAGGACAGGGAAGTGAGACTTTCAATACTCATCCCAGGCATTTAGGCTGTAGCTGTACTGGTCTAGTGGCAAGCATTTCTTACGTGGCAAGGTATCTCTAAGCTCTGTGGTGAGGCTCTGTGAGGATGTAAATGACCTCAAACAGAGGCAGGAGCTCAAGTTTCAGGCAGTCAGATTTGCTTTTTCCTCACAGAATTATGAAGATTTTATTTCTACCCAGGAGAACATTTACAATCTTTTCTCCTATGCCTGATGAAGGGTGTTTGTGCCCAAAAGGTTGCAATTAAAGAATATTTTTTTTGCAAAAATCTAGTTGGTCTAATAAAAGATATCACTTCTACCACAAGTCCTGATTGCTTTTGACACTAGACCAATATGGCTAAACCCTGGATACCTGGCTCATGGAAGATAACAAATTTTAGCCAATTTTTTAAGATTAAATCTTCTTAATTTTACAAGGAAGAAGCAAGTTTGGTCACCTGAAACTTGAGCTCCTGCTCCTACTTTTGTTCGAGGTCATTTGCATCAACACAGAGCAACACCACAGAGCTCATCAATACCTTGCCACTTATAAGAAATGCCTGCCCTGAAGAGCATTCCACTATTTACTCCTCTGTGAAATACAAAATACTGTAACCAGAAGGAAATACATCCTGCTTACCACCAAACAGCTTTGAGATAAACAGGTTATTCCAACTTTTCTCTGAGCCTAATCTGCATATAAAATTAATAGTTCCAAACAGGAGAGTTCATCACACCTTCAACTCTTCTATGAAATACAAACTTACATTTCTACCCAGGAGAACTTTTACAATCTTTTCTCCTATGCCTGATGAAAGGTGCTTGTGCCTGAAAAATTCTTTAATTGCAAGCTTTCTTTTTGCAAATATCTAGTTGCTCTAATAAAAGATATTGCCTTTACCGTGAGTCCTGATTACCAGTACCCATCCCAGATACTCTTCCATGTACAATGTAAAAGAAGTTTCTACAAGAGGGGCTTTAAGAAGTATCTGACCCTATTTCATTATTTTTTAAAATAGTACTTGCAATAATTCTGCAAAACCTCTTTCTTGGGGTTTGAGAGAAGGCTTTTCTTTAATCGTATCTGGGAGAATTTAGTCTCAGTCCACACAACGTGCACCTCTGGCATTAGGTGTGGCATTTAGGTCTATTCTTTCTAAGTTACTCTGTCCCAGTCAGATCTCCTGGGAAAACTTTCAGCACCTTGGGTCTTTTCATGGGTCTTTGTTTCTGTTCAGCAGGCCAGGCAGTGAATAGGAGGCATGGAATCAGAAAACTAGGGCTGGAAGGGACCTCAGGAAGTCACATCTAGTCCAACCCCCTGCTCGAAGCAGGACCATCCCCAACTAGTTCATCTCAGCCAAGGCTTTGTCTATCTGGGTCTGAAGATGTTGGTTCTACAGCCTCTCTGGGTAGCCTGTTCCAGTGCTTTACTACCCACCCCCTAGAAAGTTTTTCCTAATACCCAACCTAAACTTCCCTTGCTGCTACTTGAGACTTGCTCCTTGTTCTGTCATCTGCCACCACTGAAAAATAGTTTAGCTCCATCATCTTTTCTACAGGACTCCTGGACTCTCCAATTTGTGCACATCCTCTTCACAGTAGGTGGCCCAAAACTAGACACAGTACTCCACATGTGGCCTCACCAGCACCAAATAAGGGGGGATCATCACTTCCTTCAATTTTTCCTGGCAGTACTAATACTAGTGCAGCCCAGTATGTTGTTAGCCTTCCTTGCAATGAGCACATTTGGCTCATTCAGCTTATGTGGACACACTGTAACCCCCAGGTCCTTTTCTGTAGGGCTGCTGCTTACCCAGTGAGTCCCCAGCCTGTACTGGGGAAGGGATTGTTCCATCCTAACTGTAGGAGTTTGTACTTATTCCTGGGTGTTATCATGCAGCCTTTTACCATGCTGCTCTTGTCTTGTATTTTCCTAGGTCGTTGGCTCCTTTTTCAAGGAAAGACATCCTCTCACACATCTGGTTCCTTACTCTTATGCTCAAAATGCCTGTGTACTAGTTTAGTTAAACACGTTTAAGGTATCAACCTTTGGAGGTACCTCCCTTTTTAAAGAGCAGTTTATTTCAGTTTAGCTAATTCTGTTAATTGATTTTAAACTCTTCCACAGCATGTCTGGTTTAAAATGAAATGAGTATTTGTACAGCCTTTTTATTTTATTTATATTTAAGTTCAAATATAAATTTGAACTAGTACAAACTGACTTGCATATAACCAAACCCTATGTTACAATGATGTGATTTTAAATGTTAGTTAATACCCTAGCCCATGGGTTGTACAGGGGTACCTGGGAAGGCCCTAGCGGGTATGTGCAGGAATGGAGCGTTGCCACCCACCGCTCTCCCAGAAGCAGGGCTGGGGTTGGGGCCGTGGCACCCCTCCGCAGGCCACGCAGGCGTCACCCATCCAGTCGAATGCAGACGTGGCGGGGGAGAGGGGTAAGCTTGCATGCAGTGGCTGCCATCTGCCACCCTCTCCTCCCCACCCAATCTGGCTGTGGGCGGTACACTTATTTAAAAAGGTTGAAACCCCTGCCCTAGCCTAACTTACATATTTTGTTAACAGCAGGGCAAGGTGATCCCTCGCTGGGCACATCTACAGGAGACACTTACTTCGAGTAGGCTAGTTAGAACAGCGTGTCTACATGTGCGGCCCTGCTAGGCCACAGGAAACTAACTAAGGCTACCTGTGAATACAAGCGCTGTCCTGCCGCAGCACTGCCCGTGTAGACGCCGACCCGGCTGTGGGGGCTGCCCACCAGCTTGCAGCACCCTTGTGCCGCAGCCAGTCCCTGCACAGCACTGTGCAGTGCCCCCCTCCAGGACCTCCTGCCAGCCGGGATGCTCCGACCTAGCTCAAGCCGCTGTGGTCCCGGGTGCAGAGCCTGGGAGCAATCAACACGTGCCGGGGTTAATTGCGCACGTAGAGGCACCCTCCGCGCTGCACGTTACCAGCTCAGAGATGCGCGAGCCCTTGGTGGCCAAGGTGCGACGTATCCCGCCCGGGAGGGGTCTCCCCAGCCGGTGTCAGAGGGCGGCGGCTGCCTCCCCGCGGCAGGGGGCGCTCGAGGGCGGTGGCGGCGGCGGCGCTCTGCCCGCTCGGCCGCTCGTTGTTCCCCGGCGCTGAGCAGCCGCGCGCCCGCCCGCCATGTCCGCTCCCGTGTCGGGGCCGCTGCGCGCGGAGCTGGCGGAGGCCGTGGTCGCGGCGCGGTTGCTGGTGGTGGGCGCCGGCGGCATCGGCTGCGAGCTGCTCAAGGACCTGGTGCTCACCGGCTTCCGCTGCATCGACGTGGTGCGGCCCCGGGCGCGCGGGGGCCTGAGGGCGGGAGGGCGGGGGCCGCGGTGGCTTTTGTCTCCTCGCGCGGGGTGGGGGTGGGTATTCCCTCCCCCACTCCCACCCGCCACTCGACTCCAAGACGGGTTGTTTTTATTCCCCTTCTAACAGAAAGGAGGCCCCCGGGTTGGACGCGGTTGTGAAGGGCTGGGCTGGGGCTGGAGTTGCAGCTGCTGCTGCCCCCTGCGCCCCTCGGGCACTGCCGCCTCTGCCCCGGCGTCCTCAGCCCGGCCTCGTGCCCCAGAGCCAGCATCATGAGGGGGTGAGCAAAGGGGGGCCAGGTGCCTGCCTCCATACTACCTCCCTCTCATGCTTTTCACCGGTCCCTGATGGTCCCCTTAGCTCTCGTCCCCTCGCTGCCTGCCAGGCCAGACACATTTAAGTTGGTCTTCCTGATGATTAGATCCCATACGTTAAAAATTGGAAGACATTTATATGGGATCTAATTATTGGGGGGAGGAGGGGGTCTTAAATTCGGCATCATCTTGGATTTGGGTGAACACAGGCGATTTGCTGGTAGGGCTGCCCTGCACCCAGAGACGACCGG
>JAGPOW010002791.1:15283006-15319276 GCA_030014935.1 Caiman crocodilus
GGTGCAGGGCCTCAGGGCCAATTGGCCTGTGCAGGGCCCCGTGCCCAGAAGCAACCGAGCTGGCGGTGGATTCGGGTTGGGTGAGGGGTGGAGTGCCAAGTGGCCAGATGCGCCGGATTTGGTGGCAGAGAGGCAGAGCCAAGCAGCCAGACATGAAGCCAGCGGCAGTACGGAATTGCCGCGGCTGCTCTGCCCAGCTCCGCTGGGGTCCCCAAAGTGTGGGGCCCCCAGGTGTTTGCCCCGGTTTGCACCCCCTGGGGACAGACCTGACTGTACCACACTAGCAGCCCTGTTGGTTTCAGTCTCTTGTCGATATCCAGCGCATCGTTAATGTGGCATTCATGAAGCAAATGTTGAGAAGATGAAAACCACTCATCACATGAGTGTGCCATGATGAGATGAGAAGAGGGCAGTCTAATAAACAAACCTAGACCAGGGGTGGCCAAGCTGCCACAGGTGGTATAGCAGCTTCTGTGTGTAGCATGCGGCAGATTGGGGAGGGGCAGGCAGATTGGACAGGGTACAGAAGGCTGAGCAACAGATCAAGTAAGGGCAAGGGATCACAGTGGTACTCTGGAAGAGTGTGAGGCTAATTTGTGGCATGCCTGCCAAAAAGGTTGGTCCCTACTTGCCTAGAAAATATTTAATACATTTGTTCTGAGGTCCCTTTTCCTTTTAACTTGCTAAACAAAAACCTACTTCAAATCCACTAAAATAGATTGCTACTACTATAAAATAGCAACAACTGTATGGATAACCAGTAATGTTTTGGTATAGTAGGCCTCAGAGTAGAAAGGGGCAGATTATTAGTTTAAACTGTGTTTCCTCTTTTTAAATTTGACATTAACAGCTGCCAATATCTGATGTTTTAAATAGTCTGCTTATGAAATATTCTGTCTGTGCTGGAAAATAGCTTTGAAGTTGGATCTCTTTTTTGCTGTTTTTTATAAAAAACATTACAGATGGAAATATTAAAATTGGTCACTATGGTAATGCATAAAGTTAACTAGACAACGCACTTATAACTAAATCCCTTTTGTTTGAGAATTTCAAAGTATTTTACAAAGGAGGAATGAACAAGTGTTTTATGTAGGTAGTTTATAAGAATTCAGAGTTGATTAAGGGAGAAAATTTAGTTTTCATGAAGATGTCTATATTATAGTACTACCAGCAACTTCCTCCAATAAAAGTTGAATGGCTTTCAGTGCAACATACAATTCTAAAACAGATTTCCATTTTCCAGCCCTGATCTCTGGGAATTATGGCTTGGTTTGGAATTTTAGCAAAATTTCTTCAGCTATTACGATTTGAGTACAATAAAAAGATCATTCTTAATTTAAAAAAAAATGATTCTCTTCTTTTTCCTTGACAATCCAGTTTGTTTGAAGCTTAAGACTTGGCATGAAAGAGGTGGTGGTTTGCTGGGTTTTTGAGACTGATCAATAATGTTAGAAGGATTTGCCCTGCTTAGTAAACTTCTAAGATATATTGCCTAATGAAGATGTGCTCCCTTTTAACGTAGTACAACTTTCCCTTAATTTATACTGCACATGCATTCCCAGAGAATGGCGCATAAATCGAATTTGCATAAAGTAAACCCACTTTACAATGTAACAGATAGGTTCCCATGACGGTGAGTGAGGCTGGGACTAGGGAAGGGTCAGGGGAAGGGGCGCTGCTCCCAGGGCTGCACAGGGCAGCAAAGCAGAAGGAACAGAGCGGCACTCACCCCAGCTACAGCGACCCTGGAAGCGGCGGGCACCAGTGCCTGCAGCTGCTGTGCTGCACCGTGCTCTGCCTGTCCCCACTCACCTCTGCTCCTGGGCTGTGCCATGCCCTGGTGCAGGCAGCTGGTGTTGGCTGTTCCTGGGGCTGCTGCAGCCGGGGCTGGTGAGAGTGCTGCTCCCGGTGCTGCCCTGGGCTCTGTTTGTCCACACTCACCCCAGCTTGTGCTGGAGCGGCCCTGGGAGCAGCCAACACCAGCTGCCTGCACCACAGCATGGTGCATCCCAGGAGCTGGGGTGAGCTCAGGTTGGGGGGAGGGGCAGGTAGAGCATGGGGTGCAGCCCAACAGAGGCCCTTTCCCCTCCCCACGCAGACTTTTCTGGTTGGGCGCGGGACAGCTATGCTTCACGTAAGAGTGAATTTACCTCACATATAACGAATTGGGGTGTAAATATGCTCATTGCATAAGAGCATATTCACATATCAAGAACCTGCAGAAATCGAGGGAAAACTGAATGTTATTTTGAGGTTCTCACATATGCGCAAATGCTGCAGCTTTGAATGCATAGACTGGTGAGAGAGATGGGACATGTATGAGTGGGGCTTCCAGTAAAATCTGCCATCTAGAACAGGAGATAATTAGGGATAGAAAGATATTTTTAATGCTTAAAGAAAACTAAAGTAAAAGTTTTATAGGAAATGAAAATGTCCTGTTGGGTAGTGCTAACACATGAAGATGCCATCTTGACTGAGTTGTACAGCTTGGCTGTTTTGTGGCATTTTTAGTGAACAGCTTGATCATATGAATATTCATTGATATCCTTAGTCTTGTGCATAGCACAGTTTGAACGATTGTGAATTTGAACGATCAAGTTGGGTGATGCCATGGACAATCTGTGTCCTGCATTAAACTGGTTGCCTAGTTGTGGTCAGAATTGTCATCTAATCCAGTACCTCAAAACTTTGTTAAAATGTGTAGAAATTTTGATATGCAGACAAACTTGGCTGGACTAGTAGTTCATTTTATCTGTGTATTAGACTTCAAAAGTCTCAGCTACAGTTTCATTCCTTAAATAATGAACCTACACATGCAAGCAAAAAAAGGAACAGAAAGTACTACATACTTAGAATGCAGCTGAGTTAACACTGGTTTAAAATTCATTGTTTTGTTTTAACTACAGCTTGAAAGATAACTCCAGTTTTATTCATTCTATTAAAAAGAAAATATGGCAAAGAAGCTACAAAATATATACCATTCATAAGGAGAATGCTTACTAAATAATCTTAATTGCATGTGGCATCACTAATTTTACACCCAGTTCTGAAAACGTTACCCTAAAATAAATAGGAGAATCAATTTGAATTCCATGCAAATTAATATGCATATGTGTTTTGAACTGGCATGTGCATGTTTTTCATTTTCCCCAGATCAGCTTGCCCGGAGGAGGGGAAGGGGGAGGCGTTATGTAGGTGTTTTTTCCCCCCACCAATTCTCACATTGTCCTTATCATTATTAATCAGTTGCAGTGATGTGCATGAAGATGAGCAACTGATCACTTGTGTACAAGCCTACTCTGTTTAAGTGAATAGCTGCAAGACTTAAAAAGGCTGTGTGCTTATCCAGACTTCCTGTAGACACTAACAGCACCATGTACTTCACTGTCATTGATTACAGAAGGCAAGGCTAACCTGTGGCATAGGTGCTGTAAGCAGCCTGTGTGTGTGGCATATGGCAGATTGGGGAGGGGACAGGTAGCACAGCAGCAAATGGTGCAGGAAGCAGAAAGTAAAGCAGTAAATTGGGCATGGGAAAAGGATCCAAATGTGCTTCAGGGTGAGGGACTAATTTGTGGTACACATGCCAAAAAGGTTGGCTGCCACTGGGTTCCAGTACTGTCAGTGAGTGCTGTGGTATTTGCAGCCCTGAAGCTGAGTAGCTGTCTGTGGGTGCTGACAGACGTGGAAAAACAAACAGCACTTTACTTTCAGCTTGGTATGCCCCCGCACCAAGCACAGCACATACCCAGAAGAGGAATCGCATCTGTTTGACCCGGCTCACCCAGCATCTGTAAAGCTCATGTGCTTCAATGGGGGCTTTCATTGTTTTTATCCTAATACCTGACTGAATCAGCTGTTAAATAAAAGCGTCAAAAAGCCTCACTGAAGCACATGAGCTATACAAACGCTGGGGAGCCAGGTCAGACTGACACGATTCCTTTTCCAGTAAGGTGCTGGTTTCTTCATCCCCCTGCCCACATCTGTCAGTGCCCCTAATTTTCACGGTGTGCATTAGAAGTTGACTTTGGCACTTCTGGTAGAGGAGTTTTTGGCACTGGTGCCTTAGAAAATGAGGGGAGACAGATTAATTCCTATAATTTTTAAAGCTGTTAATGGCTGCCCTTTGACAGCTTCCCATTTACTGTTTATAGTGAAGTTAACTGGAATACAGTTAGTTACAAAGTAGACAGTAGCGAAACAGTGAGGCTGTTCTGACTCAAAATTATATTTAATACAAAACACTGTTCTGTTCAGACCTTGAAACTGAAGGCAGAATGAAACAGTGCCATTTTGCACAGCCGTAGTAGACAGTGGGGCTGGAAAATGCAACGTACTCCCTCAATTTATGCAGGAGGCAACAAATTGATACTATGGTTAGGCTATGAAGCTAAGCGAACTATTGCAGTTATCCTATATATAGGGTGCATGAAACAGGCTGTATTCAATTCGGATTTGGCCCAAATTGGGGACAGTGATTTGATTTGGACTCAGCTAAACTGAACTCAGCTAAATCTGAAGATTCAATGCTGATTCACAGAATCAGCAATTCAGCCATAGACACAGCTTTAAATGTTTTTTTCTACATACCTCGAAGTACCAGCCACGGCTCATGAAAGTTGCAATGCTGGGGCGAATGGAGCATCACACAGACGTGCAGGGGGGACACCCGTGTGTGTTCGGCAGCGAACCTGGAAGTGGACTGGAAGTATTTCTGGTCCACTTCTGGGTTTTCCAGGGAGTGCGCAGGCCCGCCAGCTCAGCAATTGGCTGCAGGGGGACCCCAGAACCAGGAGGCACCAGTTGCCAAGCTGGGGGGAAGGACGGGGGGGGTGGCAGTGCAGGGGGATTTCTCACACACTCCCCAGTGGACCTGGAAGTGCTTCTGGTTCACTTCCAGGTCTGCTGCCAAGCTCGCTGGGGAGCCCTCTGTGCTCCTGTGGGACACTCTGTCCGCCCCAGCATCGCAGCATTCACAAGCCCCCTTGTACCTTGAGGTAGGGGTGTGGGGGGGTGTATGGAGTACACTATACAGTTACTACAATTGTGTGGATACAAGTATAATAAATGAACACACAACTGAGAAATTGGAGAGTTCAGGTTTTTAAGTTATTTTTTATTTCCCTCATTGCCTGGAAGTCTAGTACTTTTTCCATTTTAAATGTAAAAGTACATAGTTTTTATGGATTGCATTCATAATTCAGAAGTCTTTACTGTGTTTACTTCAGTAAGTTTGGAAGGCTGGGAGGTAAAATACATTTGTTTTTTAAGTTTACAGTAAAAAGTGTTGATTCTGCCAACTAGATGAGTTATGGATTTAACATTTTTATTTGTAAATGTAAATAACTTGGTATGGATTTGTAAATGGAACAATTAGAGCAATATCCCAGGCTGTTGACAATCTTTAATGTTAAGAGTGCTATTTATTTTCATGACAAATTGCCAGAAGTACTTTTTTGTCCTGTTAAATATGTACGTATGTATTTGTAGATTGATTTGGATACCATTGATGTGAGCAACCTCAACAGGCAGTTTTTGTTTCAAAAGAAACATGTTGGAAAGTCAAAAGCGCAGGTAAGAGAGAATTTCAACTTGAATTTTTTCTAACAAATATTATCAAGTTCTTTTTTCATGTTATGAATGTCATGATACAGCAGCTGTATTACATGATAGTAAATGTCATGTAACTCCTTAAATCTGTTATATCTTCTCGGTGGTGGGATAAGTGTTGTTTGACTGATTATACGCAATATTTTAAACCCTTGAGACCTTAGTAATGTATTTTTAAGTCTGCAGTTTTGTTGGTTCTTGAATTAATAGTACATATATATAAGGCTATCAATTGTCTGTTCTTTTCCAGGTTGCCAAGGAAAGCGTGTTACAGTTTTACCCAGAAGCTAATATTATAGCTTATCATGACAGCATCATGAAGTATGTTTGTCTAAATTTTTAAAAATATTATATGCAACATCTTGATTATTTTAAAATAAGTGCTCGTGTTTTACTTTTTATTACCTGCCTTCTGGAATTTGCAGAATTTCTTGCGATCTTTATTTCATGCATCTCTTTGCTAGCATACTTTCCACAGTTTTCCCATGGAATTTATATGCATATCCTTCTTTTTGATTACAAGGTACTTGTAGTTATTGGAAGCACTGTACTGTGCCTTCCCCTGCCTTTTGGTAAATGGACCTCTCTGCATCATAATTGTCTGTAGAAATGTATGTAGCTCTAGAAATACTGTTGGTGTGTGAACTACTGATCCAAACTTAAAAGGGGAATTTTTACCCTGTTTTGGAATATGAGGGTTGACTCTGCAAAGGACACATTCCATTAGACAGTAACTTAACAGATTTAACCAATTGTATCTGCACCATAGTAGTAATCAATATAAGGTAACATATAATGCTGATCAGTAGAAATAACTTAATTGCTAAGGATAGAAAATGTTGAGTTTTTTGTGTGCATAGATAATTGTGGGGGTGTGCACACTGTGCAGACTAAGAGTGTCTGGAGAATACTGAAGCATTTGCATCTCTCTTGTGAAGACAGAAAACATCATTTACCACATTTGCATATTTCCAGGTTCAGACAGAAAGAAATTATTAAAACTATGCTGTTAACTTCCTAGATAATTTCTAGTAGTATTTTTAAACATAAAACATGCAGACTTTAAAGTCCAGTGTCATTAGGCTCCTTTAAAATAGTGTAAAGTGATATTCTTATTTCCGAAGGATTATGAGAGGAGATTTTAAAGCTACTGAGGTAGTTAAAGGCAGGTTGTAAATTCTGTTTATGCATTTCATCATGTAGAATGTAAATTCTGTTTTAAGTGGGCAGTATGTTTAATTTTTACTGTGCCATACCCATCTGAACGCTACTTCTTCTCTGCAGCCCTGACTATAATGTAGAATTCTTCCGTCAATTTACATTGGTTATGAATGCTTTGGATAACAGAGGTGAGTTTTTTACTTTTTTATGGCTTTATTTCTGAGTTAAGAAATTATTTGCCTGCATATAGAAGTCGAAACGAGAAGTAAAGAGATGCTAATATCAATTCTGACAGTTAATCCTTTCTATAACCTCAGGCAGGTCAGTTTGTACCATGTCTCAGTTTCCTGTGTGCAGTATGATAGATAGCTAGACAGACAGATATATTAAAAAAATATAGTTTAGATCAGCGGCGGGCAATTATTTCGGCTAGAGGGTCGCTTAATGTGTTTTGGTGAGCTGTCAAGGGCCTCAAGGGTAGCCCTGCCCCTTGACAGGTGCCCTGCCCCCTGGTTGCCATTTTGGAGCTAGAAGTCCTGCCCCTAACCCCCAACCTTTGCACTGGAAGTTTCTCGCCTTGTCCCTGAAGTACTCATTTTGGGAGGGGAGTTGACATCTTGAAACTGTGGGAGATTGTCAGTGTGTGTGTGGATATGGGGGAGGTGAGAGGTGTGTGTGGGAACTGTGTGAAGGTGTGTGGGTGTGTGTTGAGGGTATGGTAAGGGGGGAGCCAGCCCCACCTGTCCTGTCTTGGCTGTGGTGCACAATTCCCAGCTTCAAGGCAGAGGACCCATATGCTGCGGCACGGGGCCAGCCCATTCCGTCTGGCAGCACGTGGTTCCAGCTGTGTGGCTAGGACCCGCATGGAGCCAGCCCAGTCCCTCCTGGCTGTGGTGCATGGTTCCCAGGGCAAGCCTAGCCTGGCCTGGGAGAATGCAGTTCTAGCTCATGTCCTGGACCCTTGTGAAGCTGGCCTGGCCCAGGCTGGCTGTGATGTGCGGTTCCTGGCTGCAAGGCTGGATCTCACACAGAGCAAGCTCAGCGCAGTCCAGGAGAACGCAGTTCTGGCTTCAAGACTGGGACCCACATGGCACTGTGCAGAGCCAGCCCAGCCCAAAGTGCCAGGAGCCACAGGAAGTCCTGCGCCATCCAGCTGGAGGCATGGAGCTGCCCCATGAGGTGCTCCTGGCACTCTAGCTGGGAGTGGCACATGGAGGCACAGAGCCAGAGTTCCACAACCTCCACGGATTGGGGCCATCGCCAGCAGCCCACCTCCCTCCCCCGGGCCGTTATTACCTGAATTTCCACTCGGATGAAGGGAGGGCTGGAAAACAGTCACAGAGTCCCCAGGGCAGAAGCCTCTGGTCTCTAGAAGCTTCTGGGATGTGGGGTTGTAGCGAGTCAGGTTGGGGTTGGTCGCATCGCAACCAGAGCCTGAGCTGCTTGATGCTACCGCTGATGGCTTGCCAGATAATAATTGTCTGCAGCTGAGAAGGGCCTCATGGTCCAGATAGAATGGCCTGCTGGGCTGGACGTGGCCTGTGGGCTATATTTTGCTTGCCCGTTTTAGATGGAGGTTGCGGTGTTGAACACAGCTGTTGATATATTACACTCAAGGTAGAATTCTCTCCTTTCAAGTCAGGCTTTCTTTTTATTTAGTATTCAAATTGCCCCTTAAATACTTTTCATCTTGCAGCTGCACGTAACCACGTAAACAGGATGTGTCTGGCTGCTGATATTCCTCTTATAGAGAGTGGAACTGCAGGGTACCTTGGACAAGTAACAGTTATCAAAAAGGTTAGATGATGTAACTTTTTTCTGTGTTAATATGATTTATTTAGTCTTTTGGACAGCTTGGGATGGGTAATGTTTCTTATGGTTGTTGAGACAGTTTACAGTTTCACCCTTTACCTATGAGCACCTTATCACTAGCCATTACAGTATAGCATGTAAATATTTACCTTTCCCTTGCTCTGTAGGGAGTTACAGAGTGTTATGAATGTCATCCTAAACCCACTCAGAAGACTTTTCCAGGCTGCACAATTCGCAACACTCCATCAGAACCTATCCACTGCATTGTATGGGCTAAGTATTTGTTCAAGTAAGTAAACCTTTTAAGAAAAATATTCACCGCATCACAATAATTTCTATGTGAATTGATATGAATTGGTTCAGTTTCCAAATTTAAACTCATTTGCCATGTAATGCTCAAGCTATCCTTCTATTCAACCTGCATAGGGAAGATAAAAGTAGGTTTTCATCATTCCTGCGTCCTTTCCCTCCGTCCTTGCCTGTCCCCATATAAGCACCAAGTCACAGTGCCTTCAGGAAGCTAAGGTCACGAATCCTTAAAAGTGCAGTGAAGTGAACTTTTTATTCTAAGCTTTATCTTTCTCATAAACTAAAAAACAGCTCAAATACCTACTGTAGGATGGGTCTACTTGACATTTTAACATGTTTCTGTTTTGAATGCCATGTTCTATTTTATTCTAGTGCTGCAGAAATGCAGATTGAAAGAAGTTCTTTTTTCCTTCTCTAGATATAAGTGACTTGATATGATTTATTGTTCTTTTATCAAAGTATGATTTTTTTAAAATATTTTTATATTATGCTTGAGGACCAATTAAAGCAAATGTATGCCTTGGTTTTCTATGCTATAGAAGCTGTGAGAATTAATCTGTTAGCTTTTAGAAAATTTTTTTTTAAAGGCAGTGCTAAATAGAGTTCTGTTGGCAACTTCTAGGAAACTTAAGTTTAACAAAGCTGGGTTAATAAAACAATAGACTAGTATAGGAGATGCAGCTTGCTTATTTTTTATGGAAGGCTTTAAAAATGGGTATAAGAAACAAAGGAAGTACGTCAGTCTATAGCTAAGCGTTTTATGATGCAGATCTAGTGTTTCGTTTTTAATTAATAGTCAGCTGTTTGGAGAAGAAGATGCTGATCAAGAAGTATCGCCTGACAGAGCTGATCCTGAAGCTGCCTGTGAGTGTTTACTTAAATTGAGAGTATATATATTACTGCTTGTTTAAATCAAAATCTTTTTTTTTTTAATGTTATAGTTAGATTCCTAATATTCAGTTTAGTAATGTTAGATTCAATGAAAGAGAGAGAGAGCCTTTAGAATATGTATCTCTTTTGAGTTTCTGTACATCTGGATCCCATTCGTGGTACATCTGCATCCTTTCCTTTGGGGTGTGGAGAGCTGTTTTCTTTTTTAAACTGGTGGCATCCACTATAGGTCACACACACAGCCCTTGTGTTTTTCTATGAAAAAAGGAAGAGCAAATCAACCCTAACAACCATCCAGTTCTTTTTTACTGCACCTTAGCAGAACAACAGCTTAACTTCTTTGTTCTTAGCTTCATCAGCTGGATAAATAAATTGTTGTAGTTAGTGGTTGTCAGGTCTTTATTAAGTATGTTGGCTGCTTACAGGCATGTGGGGGAAGGGGAAACTGCTTTACTTTCAGCTTGGCATGCCCCCACGCCAACTGATGTTTTACCCGAAGAGGCATCACATCAGTTTGGCAGCATCACATCAGTTTGGCACAGCTTGCCCCGTGTCTGTATAGCTCATGTGCTTTAGCAGGACTTTTTAGCACTTTTATCTAGTAAGTGTTTGAATTAGCCATTAGATAAGAAGCCTTGCTGAAACAAGTTAGCTATACAGATGCTGGGGAGCCAGGTCAAACTGGTCAAACTATGCCTCTTCTAGTAAAGCACTGTTTTGGGATTTTTTTCCACATCTGTCAGCACCTGTTGTGTTAGTCCAAGGGGACTAAGCAGGGAAAAGTTTGCATAGGAAATAAAGGTAGATTAGAGATAGCAATAGCAGGAATTTGACTACTGTTGAGCTCAGATCACTGGGTTTTAAATCTTGTCCACCATGCAGAGACGTAATTCCTTTAAATAATGTATAAGCTCAATGCCAGTATTGAAAATAAGAGCTTATTGCTTCAAAGTGTGTCATTTATAATTTTAAAAAAACATGCACAAGGTATGGTAGGAAATCATGATAAAACTTTACCTTATTTGAAAATTGGTGAGGAGAACATTATCCTCAGATGATACAGAGGAGGAAGGCAGGTGAATTTGCCTGGAAACCGTGTGATGCTATTGCTCTGTCTATTACACACATCCCTCCAGGAATTAGAGAACTGAAGAAAACTTGCTCCCAATCCAAGGACTCTCTGCCATGAAAAGGAGGAAGTGAACTTCAAACTTCCATCTAGGCTCTGGTGTCCCCTTTTTCATTACTAAGGCTTGAAGAAGGTTTGAAACAAAGAACCAAAGAGGGAGACAAATCTACAAGAACAACCACATAAACTGTTCAAAGACAGTGTTCAGGGTTCAAGCATACTAATAAGGTTCAACACTGAATGCAAGAACTCCTTTCATATCTCCTTGTTTGTTAATGTTCTGTCTAATATCAAGTCATCTATCTGAAACTCTCATGGTACCAATTCTGATACCCCCTCAATGGATTCGTCTGTACCCACATCTCTACTACAAATATGGCCAACAAAAATTGTACTTATGACCAAAGCAGAATAAATAGTTTACTCAAACTTGATCCCTTATAGATGTCACCTCCTTTTCCATCAGTCAGGTTGAAGGCCTCTCCAGGAGTGAAACACAGGATACCAGTCATAAGAATATTCCTTAGCTGTTATGTCAGGACACTAGTGAGCCCTTCTCAAGTCTCAGCTTCCCAGAGAACATTGCCTCCCCAGAAGTTTTCCCATTCTCATCAGCTGAATCAGCAGGAATTCACTCTCACACAGGTACACATTTTCCTAGACTGATGCAGCTTTCTTCTGAACATTGAGAGTAGAGGATCAGCTCGCAGGGGTCAGGCAGCAGCTGAAACTCCAAGTGATTTGGATACCACCTCCAATATATGTTTTGTTACAGGCTTAGCCATACAGGCCTTAATGGACTCAACAGTGTCAGCTCTTGAAGTTGTCTTGTTTTAATTATTCTGAAAGGTCTGGAGATAAATCTTTTCTGCAGGAACCTCAAACACCCTTTTGCTTACCTTAGTAGAACCTATTACAATCAACAGGAGTTGAATGAAGGAGAAAATGTAAGTCATCGGAAGGATTCTCTGTAGTGAGATTCTGAACCATTTTAGACTCTAAGAACTTGCAAAATGGCAATGCTTAACTCTCAGTTTTTGAGGGGGAGCTTCAAGGGAAGAAACAGTAGAGCAATTATTCTCTGCTGTTAAGAGAATAGTTAACTCAAAAAGACCACAACAGGTCAGAGTGCTTTTGACGCTATCAATTTATATTTGAAATCTCTAGGTTTATGTTGTGAACCATGTGTAGGTGTTTGCACACCTAACAGTGCTAATATTAAACATCACCCCATGGCACCCTTAAAAGGATCTCATGGTACCTTAATTGAGCATCACTGCTCTATAGCTTTTAATTTCTCTTCATTCTCTTTGTGAATTCATGTATCCTGGTCATTGAGGGTTGTGTAACAGGAATATCTGAAAACCTGAATGTTCCCCTGAAGGGTATGTAAGAAGGGTCACATACGCTTTTTACTATTTTGCATCCACCATTAAAGAGCAGGGTGGCCTTCACAAAAAGGAAGGTTATCCTTGAGAAACTGGCAAAAACTTGTGAGCCCCTGAAGCTTCCATTACATCTACCTTGAAACCTGAGAATGGAAGGTATTTGGTTTCACCCATTTTGCACCCTCATATTTACTTGCACCTGCAATCACTGAAATCTCTAAGCAGTATGATAAATTAATCCTGAAGGACAAAAAGTTGAGCAGGCTAGGTTTTTGTGGGGGTAAAAGGACACTTTCTGCTAACTTGAAATTTAGAATAAAAAAATATTCATAGATTGTAAGGCCAGAAGATCATTGGGTCCAGCCCACTCTACCAAGCAGGAAAAATAACTGGGGGTCAGGTGACCCCAGCAAGGTGACTGTCTAGTCTCTTGAAGATTTCCAGGGTAGGTGATTGCACCACCTCTGGAGGGAGCTCCTTCCACAATCTGGACACCCTGACTGTGAAGAAGTTTTTCCTAATGTTGAGCTTGAATCGCTCGTCCAGAAGTTTGTGGCCATTACTCCTGGTTTTCCACTAGAGTGCCCCAGTGAACAGTTGCTCACCGAGCCCTTGATGTACTCCCTTAGTGTAGCAGTAAGCTGCTACCAGGTCCCCTCTTGGCCTTCTCCTCAGACTGAAGAGTTCCAGATCCCTTAGCCTTTCCTCATATGGCTTGCTTTTTAAGACTGTGTTCATACAGGTGGCCCTTCTTTGGCTCTCAAGCTTGTGCATGTCCTCGTTAGTGTGGTGCCCAGAACTGGACATAGTACTCCTGCTGTGGTCTCACCAGTGCTGAGTACAGCAGAAGAATCACTTTCTTGGTTTTGCTGGAGATGCATCGATTGATGCACGCCAGAGTATTATTTGCCCAACTGGCTATAGCATCACGCTGCTGACTCATTCATACTGTGGTCTGTTATTACCCCCGGGTCCTTTTCATTCATGGTGCTAGTCAGTTTGGTGCTGCCAAACCTGTCAGTGTGTTGGGGGTTGCTCATCCTGAGGTGGAGCACTTTACATTTCTCAGTGTTGAACTTCATCAGGTTTCAGTCCTCCCAACTTGCTAGCGTGTCTAGGTCCACCTGTAACTGTAGTCTATCTTCGAGCATGAGCACACTGCCCCATAACTTGGTGTCATCCACGAACTTGGCCAGTGAGCTCTTCAGCCCACATCCAAATGGTTAATAAAGATGTTGAAAAGTACTGGACCAAGCACCAACCCCTGTGGGACACCATTGCCCACTTCTCTCCAGGCCCTTGTCTTCCTGTCATGCTGATGGAAAACTATTCCCTCAGCTCTTGCATGACAAATAGATCCAAAGCAGTGATGCTTCCCTTCTACAGGACGTTGGTCAGACCGCAGTTGGAGTACTGTGTCCAGTTTTGGGTGCCGTACTTCAAGAAGGATGTTGATAGACTTGAGAGGGTTCAGAGGAGGGCCACGCATAGTTAGGGGCTTATAGGACAAGCCCTATGAGGAGAGACTGAGGGACCTCTTCAAAGTAATGGACCAAGAGTAGGGACCTCTTCAGAAATCTTCCTGACCTCTTCAGCCTCCTCAAGAGAAGGCTCAGAGGTGATTTTTGTGTCCACCTACAACTTCATTAGGGGACTGCAAGAAGGGATCAGAGATGCTCTCTTCACTAGGGCTTCTCTTGGGGTAACAAGGAACAATGGTCACAAACTGACAGAGAGCAGATTTAGGCTAGATATCAGGAAAAACTTCTTCACGGTAAGGGTAGCCAAAATTTGGAATGGGCTTCCAAGGGAGGTGTTGCTCTCCCCTACCTTGGAGTTCTTTAGAAGGCTGGACAGGCATCTGACTGGGGTCATCTGACCCCAGCACTCTTTCCTGCCTAGGCCTGGGGGTTGATAATCAGATGTTGAGGTCCCTTCTGACCCTACCATCTATGAATCTATGAAAAAAAGTGGCTCTCCCAGTGTTTCTGTTTACTGGACTTGTATGTTTGGCCCCTGGATGTGTTTGAATTTGTGCATCCCCGTCCCCCAGAAATCTTAGTTTAAAGCCCTGTCCAAAAGACCAGCCATCCTGGCTGCGAACAGGGATGCCGTGAAGTGGGTGCTGTCTCTTCCCAGGAGTCCTCCCTAAAGTGCACGTTGTAGTCAAGGAATCCAAAGCCTTCTTAGTGGCACTAGCATTGGAGTCGTTGGTTCACTTTCTTGATGTATCCTTTCCTTCTGGGACCATAGCCTGCAACAGGGAGCACAGAAGAAAAGACTACCTGGGCTCCCATCCTCTTGAGCCCAGCCCCCAGAGCCCTATAGATTATTCCTGGCAGTGTCATTAGTCACCATAATGACTCCCTCCTCTGGCTCCCATATGGATGAGGAGCATGGGGTAGTAGTCGAAGGGCCAGACAAGCCTGGGGATCCTCTCTACTACATCTTGGATGCGAGCTCCTGGGAGGCAGCAGACATCACAGCCTAGGAGGTCCAGATGACAGATGGGTCCCTCTGCTCTGCTGGAGGGAGTCCCCTACCACCACCTTGTGTCTTCTCTTGCCGGGTGGCAGCAAGCTGCTTACCATATTAGGTTAGGAATGTCAACACTTGAATGCTCTGCAGTGGGAGTCCGCACACCTGTGGGCAAGCTGTGGGAGCCCTGGCCCTGGGTCGTGTGGACACCTCTTCCATCTCCCGCCCTCCCACTGCACTGAGTGTCTATACAGGCCTTCCACCATCTTAACTGCTGTACTGCATGTCTGTGCATGGTCCACCACTACATCACACAGCACTAGGCTCACCCTCAACTTCCAGGGCCAGGCCACAGTATACTGCCTCACTACCTGGGTCAGGGTTAGGGGCAGGCAGTGAAAGCCAGAGGAGGGAGAAATCTCTTTTATTACAGCTTAATCAGTGTATGGGGAGCTGTCTGGACAGGAACCTGGAGACACAGCTGTGGTCCACAGACTGCCAGTTGGACAGTCCTATACTAGGCTGTCCTAGCATACTATTACTACTTGGTTTGGCTATGAAATGCTCAGGAAAAGTATGAAATCTATGGAAATCTTAAAGAAGGAGTGTGTCTGTTTAGAAAGGTAACTGGAATCAAATACTGTGCGTGTGCCACTGGATATAGTAGATACAGGAATAAGATTGATGTCAAGAACAGTTGCTATGAGGAAGGCATCATGGTTGTCAGTTTCAAGTTGCCTAAAGAAGTACATACATAAAGGATTTACAAATTGACTACAAATAATTCTTCAGTGCAAAGACTGAGGTTGTGCATCCACTGAAATATTCCAGATCCACTACTGGATTTCAGATTGTAGTTGTCATTTGGGAGGGTGCCCCACAGAAGAGTTCAGGAAAAGGTAGATGAGGAAATCTGTCTCTGCGTCTGCTACCTATCAACCAGATCGGTCTCAGGACTGATCTTTACCCCTCTATCTCACTACCTTAGAGGAAGTCTGGGTTGGTTTTACCATTAGTAGTAACTTGTTTGAGAGTTTCTGTGCAATTAAATTCCACGATCTACCCAGTAACACCTACAGTTTGTAGCCTTGTCATCTGGAGTCTGAGCAAAGAAGGAACTAGGTGGTGGCTGTAGCTACTCTGTTTTTTACGCTGTTGGGATTGGGAGCATAAAGGGCCAACACCACTCATGGTGCAACGTCTTATGGACATTAAAAGTGAAAACACTTCAGGCTCCAGTGCAGAGGGCTTGTGTGCACCATGAGTGAGAGCCACACATACAGAATGTATTGAAGAACTGTGGCTACTGTAAAGGCAAGTAACCATTTTTTCCCTTTTTGCTTTGATTTCTCTGATATGCACATAGGCTTGAGAAGGGGAAAAAGCTATACTTCAAAGGCTGGTGAACATTTAGTTATATTCCCAGAATAATTTTAGTTTAGTATCACAATTCTTACGCGTTTTTTCTTTATAGTTTGAATAAATCATCATCTTTTTATTGAATAGGGGAACCAGCAGAAGCAGAAGCCAGAGCACGAGCATCTAATGAAGATGGTGATATTAAACGTGTGTCAACTAAGGAGTGGGCTAAATCAACTGGATATGATCCAGTTAAACTTTTTACTAAGGTACCATTTTTGCACCCAAAAATATCTTTGAGCTATTTGAACTACTGTTAACTTAAGCAATAGCTTTCAATTTTGACCACTTAAAGTAACAACCAAATAAGATTATGATATGACTATATAGTATCATTGTCCTAGTGTGCTTTTGTTCCTGGGTTCTTCTGTGCTTCCCTGTTATAGTCTTTTCCCTGTGCCTGAACAGAAGGCACTTGCCCAGCTGGCAGTGTGATATCAGAGAATTGACATGTGGTACAAATGGTAAAGATTAAATCATATTTGCTTTAAAATTATTTTTGCATGAGAACAAATTTAAAATCTAATTTTGGACTCTGTAGGGAGCTCTTTTCATATAAACAGAAGCTTGTGTGAGGGTGAAAAGACTGTCTGATATCATCTGTACACAGTTAATCTCAAAACAAAGAAGTGGGTTCTGTTTCAGGATCCTTCTGGTGGTTAGAGGGAGGGAACAGATGTGGGTGGGCTGTGATGTTAAGCAGCACTGCTAGTCTTAAGGATCTTGGTATAAGGTGGCCATTTTTAAATACACTTGTAGGTAAAAATGCATGTAACTTCAGCAAGAACATAATCTCTCTGGGTTATTATCCCTTGACACTTCTTTTAAAGTGAAATAATTTAACCTGTTAAGTACAGCTGCCTCTGCTTTACATGAAAAAGTAAGCCTTAGAAGGCACATATTAAGAATAGTTTTACAGAATCTGTTTCCTTTAGGTCATTTAATGAGTTAACTAAAATTACATGACAATTCTGTTTGTTGAAAGTGCCCTTGTGGGGGAGAAACACAAAATGGTACAAATCCAATAAAGTAAAACAAAGTTTACATGCTTTTATAGTTCTTCTTATTGCTTAATATATGTTAGCTTTTCAAAGATGACATCAGATACTTGCTGACAATGGATAAGCTTTGGAGGAAAAGAAAACCTCCAGTGCCACTAGACTGGACTGAAGTACAGAATCAAGGTAATATTTCTGTCTCTCATTTTTATCTGGTACCAAGTTATACCTTTTGTTTCAGGATTTAGCCACATTAAATGATTTTCATCAGTCATTGAAACTGTTTGCAAGTATTGTAACTACAGTACTTGTATTTTAAAACCCTACAGATCACTATGTAAGGTTTAACAGGATAATGGGCGTATTTATAAGTCTCACAGGTGTCTGCAGCCTCCTTTATGTTTTGTTTGTGTTAGTTGTGGCATTTGCAGCAGTTTTAGCTGATATGAATATGCAGTGACTTAATTCTTAAAGGCACAATATGCAGTGACTTAATTCTTAAAGGCACAATTTTAAGTGCAGGTTTCTTATAAAATGTAGTATAATTTTATTCCATCTGTACTACATTCTATTTTTGCAGATGTCTCAAATTCCTAGATCTTGTAGGTTTTCAATGTTTTTTTTTCTTTCCTTTTGAAGAAAAAAATACACCTGATCAACAAAATGAATCCTCCATGGTCCTGAAAGATCAACAGGTTCTGGATGTCAAGAGCTATGCACGCTTGTTTTCAAAGAGTGTGGAAACTTTGAGACATCACCTAGCTGAAAAAGGTGATGGAGCTGAGCTTATATGGGATAAGGTTAGTTCAGCAAATGTATAGGGAGTGGTCATACACTAAGTTGCGTGTGTGTGTTAAATGGGCACTAAAGACTAAGTTTGCAGTAGGGTAGCACTTCTGGAAACAAAAACAGACTTGGCTTGGGGAATTTCTTTTTTTGTTGTTTTTAATTTTGTTTAAACAGAGAGGTATGTGGGAGTAGTTAAGACAATTTACTGTTGATCAATATTCAGCAGAACCATCCACTTCTTAGGAAGTGAAATCTACTTTGAGAGAGAGGTGTAATTTTAGCCACTTCCAGTTCTGGTTTTGAAAGTATGAGTATCTTTCACAAAAAAGATTTCTTTTGTTATTCTAAGTTTATACTTTGTTGTTGTGGAGAGAGAGAACTGATTATTGCTTAAATCTAGGGCCAGATTCTTTACAGTATGCCTGTGGTATATTATGTAGTTTTGCTGAAGGAAAATGAGAAGTCAAAAGTGTTGATCTCGCTATTGATCAAGTCACTAAAACAATGTGACTATTTTGAAGTGAAGCAAAAGCAAAGTTTTTTTCGCTAATTGTCTTTCTATAGTAGACTAGTATAATAAAAGATTTGGATTGTTATACTTTCATTTCCAGAGCATTTTTTGGATCAAACAAAAGAAAAAATATTTGAAAATAGAGGTAAATAGGAACAATGTTATAGGGCAGTCTGTTTCAAATCAGATTTGCAATCAGTCTGGTTAACCTGTTACGTAAGCTACCAAACTTGAAAAATTGTTATGTTACGTAAGCTACCAAACTTGAAAAAATTTTAAGATCTCAAATAAATCAAAGATTGATATAAAGTCTTGGAAATATTTTTAGACCATTATTAAAAGCTGTAATCCTACATACTGCTCTGCATGAGCAAATATTTGTGCCCACATTAAGTAGTTTACAGGATCCAAACCTAAATCGGTTCTGTCTTTAACTGCCCATCTATAAATTCAATTATATTTTGCATGTCACATGTCATGTTGGATATTTTTAACTATAAGAAGAAAAACTTTATGGACCATAAGATATTGATAATGGTTTAATACAGTAGAATTATGAATTCTTGGAAACTGAGAGGAAGAATATTTTTCATGGGATGCCAGTGTGGTGAATTTGGTGGATTTGGGAGTTCAGAGTTATAAATTCTAAACCCAGCTGCGTTGCTCACTTAATGGGTAGCCTTCAGCAGTATGTTTCACCTGCCTTTCTCTATGTCCCCATCTGTTAATGTCGATAAAACTTTTTTTTATCTTCCAGGGATGTCATATGACTTCTGTCTCTTCATTGCTTTGAACATAAACAGTATTAGGCAAATACTATTTTTTTTTGTTTGGCGATTGCATTTGTCTACAGTACTGCAGTGTCTAAAATTTTATAAATACAATCTGAAAAAGAAGTGTGTTAGTTTGAGTAGCTCAGTGTTGTATCAATTGCTCCAAAGCTTTGGTGGAAATAATTTTTTACAATAAAAATCTGGACAAAAATGTTTTGTTTTGCTTTTTTAAAATGGTACTGCCAGGATGATCCATCTGCAATGGATTTTGTCACTTCTGCTGCAAACCTCAGGATGCATGTTTTCAGTATGAATATGAAGAGCAGATTTGATATCAAATGTAAGTATAAAATGCATTATTATTTCACTATATCAAATATTTGTGCTACACGGCTTGAAAAATTCCATCTACTGTGAATAAAATGTTTGTTTATTTTGCAGCAATGGCAGGAAATATTATCCCCGCTATTGCCACAACTAACGCAGTAATAGCTGGTCTAATCGTGTTGGAAGGTTTGAAGATATTATCAGGAAAACTAGACCAGTGTAGAACAGTAAGTGAAAATAATGTGTTTTCCCTTTTTTCATATATATAATGAAATATATATTCATTATATATTTAATTCTAACCTTCCCCCCCCTCTTCCTCCTCCAAGATTTTTCTGAACAAACAGCCAAATCCAAGAAAGAAGCTTCTTGTTCCTTGTGCTTTGGATCCTCCAAATCCCAATTGTTATGTGTGCGCAAGTAAGCCAGAAGTGACGGTGAAACTTAATGTACACAAAGTTACAGTGTTAACATTACAAGACAAGGTAAAGACTGACATTTCAAACATAGAGCTACAGTTTTTCAATTTTCCATTGCACTTTTTTCAATTTAAATATATCATAATTCAAGAACATTTAAAGTGCTACAAAAGGTAGTTGATGGATCTAACGCTTTATTAGGATATACAGGATACATAGGATGTAACACTTAGAGCATGTCTACATGTGCAGTGAAGTCCAACTAAATTTAATGTGCATTAAGCAATTTTTGTCAGGTGTCTACACGTTCCAGGACTTGGACCTAAAGTTAGTCCCAAGTGCCTACAGGCCTGCCATGTGCCCTTGTGGTCACCAGGGGGAGCTCCAGCCTTCAGCCACATGACTGCAAGCACCTGGGAGACATTTGTGAAACTCTGATCCCTGGCCAGCCCCCTCGCTGCCCAGGAGCTGTGTGCCCAGTGCAGGGGCAGCAGACCGCTCCTCCTTGCCCACCCTGCTTCTCTGCACCAGAGCTATTCCAGCCCCTGCCAGCAATGCCCAGCGCCCTGTGCTCCTGCTGGCCATGGTGCTGGCCCCAGAAGGCCCCCTTGGGGACCAAGACACTGGCTGCCAGAGCCCATGCCCACCCCTTCCTTCTGCACTCCCTGTTCCAGCCCACTTGCCCCACCAGCCACGCACCCCCTACTCCCTGTCCACCCCCAGCACCATTCTCAGAACTACAAATGGTTGAAACAAAGAAACGTTATTACCCTCACAGCACCCACCCCATCACTCCCCTCTCAACAAACAATCCCCTCAATCAACAGAGCCCCTCCACCACCTTCCCCACACACCAGCAATAAAAAAGTGGGAAACTATATACAAGGGGAAAACTATATACAAACAGAAAGTTTGGGTCTTCAAGGCTGAGGGGGGGGCGGGTTGGCTAGAGGGTAGGGCGCTGGGGCAGGTGCCTAGCACCCCAACCCCTGGATGTTCCCTGGGGCTGGGCTCAGGCTGGCCCCCTAGTGGCAGGGCAGACCCAGCACTGAAGTTAGTGCCAGGTTGCATTAGTCTTTGTCTGCTTTTTACCTTATGTTAAAGGTAAATTATTTATTTACCTGTTATTTTTTGCCCTTTACTTTGGTTTGCTGAGTTAAGATAAAAAAGACGTCCATCTGGTCATTTCTGGTAGTTGTACATTCTATAAAGGAATGTTTACATTTTATAACTTAACAGTTATTTTTGTTCTAAATATGAATACATTATTTTTTGTTTTATATTGGGTAGTACTAACAGTCTATGTTTTGAGGGTTTTTTAAGTAACGTTCATAATTTATTTTAGAAGTTGCCATTCTACAGATTTACAAAAGAAATCTATTGACTACTAAGAGAACTTTCAGCATGTTTTATTTCCTAAGTAATAAAATATATGATGACAATCATTTTAATATCTTGACACTAGTTTAACTTAATTAGATTTAAAAATGTATTGAAAAAATTGAGGAGAGCATACAAATTTTGTGCTATAGATGGTTTGCATTGACTAGATCTTGTACCTTTTGGGATTGGGGGCAATTACTTTGCACTGTATCTGTAAAGAGGTATTTTTGTAGGCTTAAATTGGAAATCGAATCATTCTGTTTTTGAAGGAATTTTCCCACATTATTCATCTTGCAATAGAACGTTTTAAACTTAGTCATTTTTATCTTTTCAGATAGTGAAAGAAAAATTTGCTATGGTAGCACCGGATGTGCAGATAGAAGACGGAAAAGGAACTATTCTTATCTCCTCAGAGGAGGGAGAAACAGAAGGTATGTGAACAGTAACTTTTGGAAGAGAAATTAAAACATAACATTATAGCCAGAGAACATTTTGGCCCAAATTCAGCAAACGATCATTCTGGAGTTAACTGAGGAGGGAGAGAGCGCGCGCGCGTGCGTGCATGCGTGCGTGCGTGTGTGTGTGTGTGTGTTAGGACTGTCTGCATGTTGCATATCTGTTCTGTGCAAGCCTTCCCAGGTCAAGCTGTTCAGTCCCATGCCCCAATATACTTGTTACATTGTACCAGCTGAAATAATGGACAAGTTATCTTCCTCCATCTTCATCCATCCGGCTTTCGTGCTGTACTTATTTTTTGTCATGCCATGAACGGTCCTTCTAGGTATTTCCACAGTACAAGTAATAAACAGCCCTAGTAGTAGTTCATAAAGAATTGCTTTAAAACTGTTATAAATGAAAAAAAACAGTGATTTGTTTGAAACTGCATTGAGTCCAAGTGGCATAGTGCAGTCTCTTTTTTTTTAATTAATACTGCTGTGTAGCAAATAAATTGCATTATAGAAATAAACGTATTTATTAAAATAGTATTAAGAGTTTGACTTGGATAGAGGGTCCAGGTACTAAAATAAAATATTTATTTCTAATGTTCCTCCAAGCTATTTCATAGGTCACAAGCATTATAGTATTTAGTACAAATGACATGAAAGTGAAAGGCCTTGACTCTGAAATATTTGGCTTTCCTGGTTTAAACTAAACCTAGAAAGTTTTAATATTTGATAAGTATGTTTTAGTGTATTAGTGTAGTTTCTAACATGAACATTTTAAAGTAAGTGAAATATACTTCAGTACCCTTTCCTTAAAATGAATTTCTTGATGAAAAATTAAACTTCTCATGTATTCAGATGTAAAGCATAGTTATGAATTCTAGTATTTAACATAATCTTTATAAAAATAAGTAAAACAATTCAATATTTTCCTAGCAAATAACCACAGGAAGTTATCAGATTTTGGAATTCGAAATGGCACTAGGCTACAAGCAGATGACTTCCTCCAGGACTATACGCTGTTAATCAATGTACTTCATTGGTAAGGATTATGGATTGTTTGTTTTCTTGTATGTATTTAGAATAATTTTAAGGGGGATTTCCCAAATGCAGAATTTTAAACTTACAAGTTAGTTTTAAGTATTAAGGAACAGAAAGCTTGGAAGGAAACCATTAAGCCTATAGTTGGGTGAAATAATTGAGAGATCTACTGCGAGATTAAGTAGTAAATTTTTAACATAAAAAATGAGAGTGCAGTGTATACCCAAAAGATATGTACCCAGGATTCTCAACAAATAAAAAATTACTTGGCTATTATGAGAAATTGGTGATTGATTGCTCTACTATTTGTGATCAAAATAAAGCTAAACAAATTGATATTCACTTTGAAAAAGTTGGATTTTTAAAGTTTTATTTGGGATAAAAGCAGAAGATAGGAGTAAAATGAAGCTGGGAGAAAAACATTCAATTAAGTATCTTCCTCAGACAGACTATATAAAAAAAACCTAAGTTGGTTAGGAGAAGCTTGAACAGTTCTTGCTTTATGAGCATTTTTTTTAAATATTTGCATATTGGTCTAGGAGTAGTTAAATCACATATGTTTTGTTTGTGCAAAGACTGGTATTCAAGCTTACATGGTTGTTTAAAAGCATGTGGATTTTTCTGCAGTGAAGATCTAGAAAATGATGTAGAATTTGAGGTTGTTGGAGATGCTCCTGAAAAAGTTGGCCCCAAACCATCAGAACCAGCTTCTAAGAACATCACCAATGGCAGTGATGATGGAGCACAGCCATCAACATCAACAGGTAACAAACAATAAATGAGTTAAAATGAAATGGTTTATTTTTATGGGAACAGATTTGTTAGTAAATACTCACCTTTGAGGCTGTCATCAAAAATGTAATATAGAACTAAAATGTTTGTCAGTTTCTCTTTTTCTAAAAAAGGCTCTGATTTTGTTTAATGGACAGAAGGAGTTTTCAGGTAGAAGTGGTGTAAAATAGATCCCTCGCATCATACAGTAAGTTGCTGTAAAAATAAAACTCCTTTTTGTGGACTCTTTCAAGTTATACATTTCCTGTGTTGCAGATTTGGAACTTAAGCATCCTGCTAATTTAACTAAAAAGCAATGACATTAATGTGCAATGAAATAATTAATATCCTTCCTTTCTTCCCCTCATTTCCTCCAAGGAAAGCAAGATGAAATGCATTGTGCTGACCAGAAAAACACTTTACTGTTTTAAAGGGTCTTTGAAGGTATTCTGAATACTGTATTCCTTTGAACATGAGGCACCCTTATAAAAATGTCCTGTTGTATGCATTATAAAGGTGGTAGCCTTTTAAATGTCTTCATATATGTTGTTTTCTATTTTTCTTAAACTGAGTCAGAAAACTTGGATTCATCTTAAATCCATTGGTCTTATTCAAAGGGATGACAGTAGACTAAGAATAATTCGGTTGGATGTAGAACTCTTTAAACTTCGCTAAGTTTAAAATATTTGAAGTGTCCTGTTGCATGGAAATAAGTAAATGTGAAATTTTGTTGTGTGATCGAAATTCTATGTATGTTTTGGGTTTTTTAGATTTTTGGGGACGTTCCTTTGACTCCTTTTTTTTTTTTTTTGAGTAAAACATAAAAGTGCAGAATTGTGTGGTGATCATTTTCACATTACCTTAATGTCCTGCTATGCCTTCTAAAATAAAATTAGGTCAGGATCATTTCAAATTAATCAATTGTTACATTTTTAGGGCACTTTTACATGGGGAGGGCAGAGGGGGAACGGTGCTTTAATTAGATTGGAGCTGCTCTAATTGTCGCAGGGTCTTGTGTATCAGCATTCTCACGCACAGAAGTGGCAGTCGGGAGCACTTAAACTGAAGCCCTCATCACCATTTTTAAGTACAGGAATGTTGATACACAAGATGCAGGAGGCTGTTGAAGCTGCTCCAGCAGACTCCATTAATTGATTAATCAAGTCTGCTTGATTTCCTGGAACCCCTGTGACATGGGCAAGACAGAAGATGTACTCCCCTGCCTGCCAAAAGGCTCCTTCTCTCTCTGCTTGAATAGGACACAGCTTTTCTTATCCTTGGTTTTTTTTCTTTCTCCTATGGGATGTAGAAGTTCTAGTGAACTGCTAGGAGAAGTTTTAGTGAATTTACTAAGTAACAATGAAGATGGACTGACTCAAGTGTGTGTGATTATTCCTGTCTCGTAAGACACATTCATGTAATGTGCATTTCCTGCTAACTTTGCATATGTACAAAGATACTCCTAAATAACCTTTTTCTAACAAAAATCTGTTTTTGGAAGGAATACTGAAATATTTTTAATTCCTTTTGATTAGAAGAAAAGTGATATGTGAAAAGTCTATTTTAATAGAGATTTAATTATATTTTTTATTAACAGTACCCCAAAACATTAATTTTGGCATTGGAGGCATTTTCTGTATCTGTGGTGATAAGCAAGACAGGGTTTTAAATAGTCATTTTTTAGAATATATCAATTGGATTGTTTTTCAGCTCAAGATCAAGATGATGTATTGATTGTTGATTCTGATGATGAAGGTCCTTCAAGCAATACTGATGATGATAATACAGAAGGCAAAAATCGCAAGAGAAAACTAGATGACAAGGAGCATGTCAGTACAAAGAGAGTGCGTACAGAGCCAACGGAAGAACAAGATGACATCATAGCACTAGACTGAGCACATATACCCAGTGACATAAAGATCCATGTAACACAGTACAACAAGAATATTGCTTTGGGGTGTGTTAAATGTTCAGAACTAGACTAATTTTATGGCCTTTTGTTTCAAGGGAAAAATCGCATCACAGACTTAATGAACATGTGTCCATCCCTCTTGATGGTAAAACACTCATTTCAATAGAAAGGTAGAAGTTTTCCAATATGTTATATTAAATGTAGTAGAAACTTAGTTTATGGATACTTAAACACAAGTATTTGCTTAAACAGTCATGAAAAACAAGCATGTTATTTTTTTTTATGTAAATACCTTTAGGTATGAATCTAGGGAAAAAAGTTACTCTGGTTTAGTAAAGGGTCATCATTTGATACCCAGCTTTATAAATATTAGATTTTTATTTTTTGGCTAGCAGGAAAATATCTGTAGCCTAGATCTAATCATTTTTCACACCCTCAGCTAAAGTGAGAGAGCAGATTCTTTAAAACAAAAGTGCTATGTTTAAACTTTGTTCTTAAACACCAACTGGCACTATGTACATTACTGTAAAACAATGTTAATTTACTCAAGTTTTTCAGCTCGTACTGCCTGGTATGTCAGTGTAAGAAGCAGATTTTGTGTATTGTTACAGTTTCAGGTTATTTATATTTGATGTTTTGTAAAACTCAAATACTACTACTATTCTGTACATCTGATGGACCAAATAAATGACATCTGAAATACTTGCTATATCTGCTTGCACAGTCCAGTTTTATGCTGATTTAAAACATTTTACAATGTATAGTCTTCAAAAATTACTGTACTATTTTCATTTTTTAAACATGATCTCATAGTACGGAACGAAAAAAAAATTTGTTTTTAAGTGGAAGGGGAATTTTTTTTAATAAAACTTTTGTTAATGTTTCTTCCTGGACAATCAGTTATTGCCCTGTTCAATAACAGCATTTAAATCACCTTTTGAGATTATAATTTGTAGTAATTGTACCTCCTTATTGTTTTGCAAAGTGTTGTGCTTGATGTTTTTAACATTTAATGGGATTATACTAAAAATTACTGTGCTTGTGGTGAAAGCATGGGTTTAGGGAACAATATTGTAAAAGCATTATTTGTTCACTACAGTAGGTCCCAAAGTTTGCAGTAAGTCTGACATTTTCATTTCAGCTTTGCATGAGAGTGTAACATCTAACTCAGGATTACTAAAACATCATTGAAGTTGCTTCCAAATTCTATCCCAGGGATACAGAACCAAAAGTACTTGTTTTTAATACGGTCAGTGTTGGTCCAAAAGAGCAGATAAAATTCACAAATAAATTCTGTCTGTTATGGTGTGTAGTCTGTAAGAATTGTAAACAAAGCTGTAACCAGAAATAATCCAAAAATCACACTATTCGTTTTTTCCAATTCTAGTTTGAGTGTATGGTCTGGCAGCTCTGGTGGTCACCTTCATCAGCCATAAATAAACCCAGTATGCAAAGAAGACAAAAAAACATTTTCCACAATTCCATTTTAGTCTTCTTTCATATTATAATGAGTGAGAAGATGGAAAATTGTGTTTCCAAATATGAAATTTTAAAATCTAGATGATTTTGATGTTAGTACCAGTGGGAGTTGATCTAAAGGGCTCTTTAATGCTTCCTGAAATGTAACATCAATTTTAAGAGAAGAAATTTTGACAGAGAACATGTGTAAATATTCTTGTTTTTTTCTGTAGCTTTTGGTATGTGTAGGGAATTATAGAGGAGGAGTTTTGATAATGTGCATATAGTACTTAAATACTATATTTTACATTGCCGCAGTTTCTTGAAGTATGTGGGTCACTCCCTCTCGTATCTTTATCTGCTATCCCTTGATACAAGGATGATGTCTGCCAGATGGTATTACTGGTGAGTTTTAAGGTGTCTGAGGAATCCAATTCACATGACAAGTGGGGCCTTGAGGAGAGGAGGGAGGGACAACTGTTGGCCAGGATGTTGTGTGCTTTCCTTCCTCCTTAGCTGTTTCTCAGCTTCCTAAGCAAGGCAGTTCCCTTCAAAGTGGGCTGTAGCTTTATGTATGGTGCAGCACGATTGGGACCTGTTACCAGCCAGCACTTCCCCATTTGTGAGGTTGATGCCACTCTTCTTAAAGTATGCTTTCAGGTTGTCCTTGTAGCATGTCTAAGGTGAGAGAAGATGACTTGCTTTGGGATATGAATGTCAGCCATCCACACAGTGGCCAGCCCAGCGGAGTTGATGTTTCATGATCTTTGCCTCCGTGCTGGTTGTTAGCTGCAGAGAGGATGCTGGCATTGGTGCAGTGGTCTTCCCATCTAATGCAAAGGATCTTCATGAGGCAACACTGATGGGACCATTCCAGGTGCTTAAGCTAACTTTGATATGTCACTCATGTCTTACACCTGTAGAGGAGCGTGGGGATAACTACTGCATTGTAGGCCAGGATCTTAGTTTCCATCTGCTGATCTCAAGCCAGCAAAGACACCGAAGCAGCTTTCCAAAGGATATGCTGGCACAGTGAATCCTGTGTTTTGATTTCTACATCAAGACTGACTGGGAGAGGTGATTGCCAGGATATAGGAAATGCTCTATGTTTTCCAAGGGTTTTCTACCAAGTGTAATTTGTAGTGGGGTGGAAGCTGCTTGTGCTGGGGCAGGCTGATGGAGCTCCTGGTGGAGCATGTAAAACAAACTGATAAAGTAGCTTAAGAACTTGACTAAAAACAGTTCCAGAAATCTGTAGTATTTATCTAGATGTTTGGTTCTAAGCTTGATTCTTAAAGTGTTGCTGCTTAAGTGTTGCAACATCTAATAAGCTTTGCATATTTGTAGCTGTCATTGATTACATTTGTTTTTCATAGAGAATCAGAGAAGTAGGACTTCTCTGGAGGACATTAAATCATCAAGTCTGACCCCCTGCCTAAGGTAGGATCTACCCCTACCTATCTATTCAAGTCAACCTATACAAATCCATAGTCTAACCTCTTAGCAAAAGCACACTATCAACCCTGACACAACACAAGACATAACACGCTAATATAGCAACACGTGTAGCCAGGGGACCATAGCTGCCCCTTCATCTTTTCCATATTTTTTTTAAACAAATAAATTATAATGTTTCTATTAAGCTGCTTGTGTAGCAAATGACTGCAAGATGTATTGTTCCTTTTGCTGTCAGATATTCCTATGGGTTTCTTGTTAAGTTCAACAATGCTCAAGTTAATCACTTAGTAGGCAACTTTTCTCTGAGTAGTGAAATCTAGATTTCAGAATGACAGAAGCATGCATGTCCTTAATTTGCCCTTCATCATCAGTGTGGTGTTTGTGTAGAGTGGTGGCATTTGACCTTCTGACCTGCAAGCTGGATAAATGGTACAGGGTCAGGTCACAGGCCAGATCCTGTGCTGAGTCAGTGCATAGGATTTGTCTGGGTGCAGTCCAAAATGCCAGTTTGACCCTGAGCAGCCAAATCTAGCCATGTGCTTGCACACAGGGTCACGCTATCCAGCCTGTAGAGTTCCCCAGAGATGTGGAAATTTGGTGGCATTGAAACATTAATTAACAGTGCCATTGCTCCCCTGCCACCAAATTTCTGTACCCTTCAGGAGCCCTATGGACCAGGTAACTGAGCTCTGTGGACTGGATCTGGCCATTGGTGGGGGATTGGTATAAGATTTCTTTCTTGCTGCTTACACCAGCTTTAGATTTTGTTGCTAAGCTAACTGGAAGTTGAATGAAGGCATCCAAGATTTGCAGATCTTTATAATAATTTCAGTGGTTTAAACCTGTATTTAAAACAAACTTAAATGTGTAAGAAAATAAAATATACTTGAAGGAAGCAAATTTATAGCTGAAGTAGATATGGGAGTTTGGAAGTCTGGGTTATTCCTGAGTTTTTCATTTAAGTCATTGTGGGATGGCCTGTCTCTACTGCATGTTTTTGCACTAGAGTTATTACATCACTATGGTTGTACCAATCCAAACTTCTAGTTACACTGATGTAAAGTTACACAAATGCAACTTGCTCCAGTCATTTATGTTGGTGCATATCTTGAACATGTATGAGTTTTTAGGAAAACAAGATTAGTTTTCTGTTTACTACTTTTAGGTGTGTCCTCTATAAAACATAGTGGAGTGCCTTGCATTAAAAGTAGTAGTGAAATATTTTCCTATACAATATGTACACACACATACATATATGTGCTTCCAGGTCAAATATTCCTGGCTAAACTAAGTAATCAAAACTACCATTAACCACTAAATGAAAACAAATGCAAGGGAAACTGCTGAGGAGGACTTTGTGATGGACTGATTTTTGTAGACTTATCCTCCTACATAGCAATTCTGGTTATCAAAATGTTTGAGAAGACTACCCGACCACTCTACTGTTCAAAAACCTACATCTTATTATCAGGAGAGAGCCCAATTTGGGCCACAGACAAAGTTATGCTGGCCTAATTCCTAAAACCTGCTCTAAACTGCAGTTACTATTTACTGCTTATAGTAGTTCCATATGACATTCCACAGTTCAAAATGTTAACAAAATTAGAGAGGCCTGAATGATTTCCCAGCCAATATCTATTGTCTTGCACAGCTAACAAGTAACTTTTAACTAGCCATTTCAAGTTGTGATCCTTAAAGACCTGTTGCCAACTGTTTGCTGGATCTTACATACTATATATACTGTCCGGCTTGGGCAACAATTCACGGCAGAATTGCCTACTCCCAAATATCAAATGGCAGCCAAACCACCCAAAAATCATAAGAATGACTTAAAATTAAACAACAACAACAAAGGTGGTTGTTACCATTAGGTTTACTTAGGTTATGTTTTAAAGGTTTTCTTTCCAGGGTTTTTTATGGCATTTGAGGTTATCAGGAAGTCCTTTGATTCCAGGAGTGACTGCAAAAACAAAAATACTGTAAAAGTTGACTACCATATTTCTGTATTATTTGTGTAGCAGCAATATTGATGCCAACTCTTTATTCGTGACTATAATGCCATGGGCACTGTCCAGAGAGCCTACAAACTAAGCAAAATGGTAAGCATTCAAAAGATAAATAGAGTAGAAAAATTAGCAATTTAGTGCCAACAGGGTGTTGTGTTAATATTTCTTTGAGGGAGGTTAGGGAACATGTTCAATTACTTAGAAGAAAGGAAATTTTGGAATTGATGAAAAATTGAAGCTATGGTCAGATTAATGGCAATAAAGACCTTGAAGAAGCGGTTAAATCATGCTGTGAACAGTACAATGCAGAAACAACAATGATGACAACAGTATGACACACTTGGTCAGCAATTCAGAGCTCTGCATGTGGTGGTAACATCCACAGATGATGGGGAGGCAGGGAAGCAAGTTAGTTGTAAACCCCTACTTAACTCCTGGGTATTTGAGGATCCCAAGTTCCTTGACTGGTTGTGGTCCTGAAAGTTTTCAGTCTACCTTTGAAAGGAGTTTGATTCCAGTGTCCTAATCAAATTCCAGTTTATGGTAATTATTTTTTCCTCCTGTCTTTCTACTTTCAAAGTTTTAATGTGTTACTATGTTTCTCGCCAGACCTCTACACTTCAGTCCTGCAAGAAGTGATCCCTGGGTGTAGGTTGATATTGGTTTAGCTGAACTAAGGAACAGCCAATCAGTGGAAGTTATATTACATCACTGTAAGTTACATTATTTTGCATTGCATAATCATTTCATGCATGTATTAGACACTCAGATTTTACTCTAAACAAATGCAGGTAGTGCTTTTGGGTAATGTGAAGATTAATTCTGTAATGTTATATCATTGTTCAGATGAAAATACCATCCCAGTTAAAAACTGTGGGTAATCTCAACAGGGACTGAATGAAGTACCCTTCAGCTGCCAGAAATAATCCCTCAATCATGGCTGAAGCGCACTGCTGGCAATCTCAAGAAACTAGCACTACTGGTCTGCCTTACTTGTTGAGTGGCTATAAAGAGACCTTCTATCAATCTGGTATCTTTTACCAGCAGGAAAGTGTCCTAATTTAAAAACAGGCAGGAGGGAAAAATACAGTAGTGTGATCCCTACCTAATGACTCTATATTTGCTCAGATAATGACCAGGATTTCCTCATGGATAAGGCCTTATATCATTGCTTTCCAGGCTTTATTTTTATCATTCCAAGCTAAATTGTATCCATGTACCTTTTTAATGTTCTGCTTTCTTCCACTCTCTGAAATGAAAGGGACATACAAAGCAAAGTCTCTGATTTCTTACTTAATGAACCAATCTGCTAAACAATTAAAACTGATTTTGTATGAGTAAATACAGGGGTTGCATGTGTGTAAATGCAGGGGCTGTTCTGAAGCCAGCTGATTGAATTTAAAAATATGTCCAATATTTGTGAATAATCCTGATTAAGATGGACCCTGTAGGCAGCCAGGCAGAATCTCAGCCAATCCATTGGTTTGGTAGGCAATTAGGGATGACCTAATTAGGTAATTAGGGGTTGTAGAATACAAAACTAGGTGAGACATAAGATACACTTTTTAATATTTGTTTTATACACATATTGATGTGACAGGCAAAATATCCGTAAGAGTGTGATGCTGTCTAAGAAAGATATTTATGAAGTGACAATTGCACTTGGTCTTTACTAGGTGCTGTTCAGGTTATATTTGTTTAGCTTGGTCCTTAGCCATCAAGAGATTGAAAAGAAAGAGAAAATGTAAGAAAGTTAACTCTCATTGGCTGCAGGTTTATAATGAGCAATGATCTTCAGGCTTGCAGAGAAATATTAGTCAGAAATAGTTTAAATAGTTTTGTCTAGCAGTTAAATGTGGGACTACCAATGCAATGTATGCTGTCTGCCAGAAGATGGAGCCTAAAAACATGTTCATGAATAACCAAAACTTAAAGGAGCCATGATAACTTCAGCTCCAGTATTCTTGTAAGTACTTTGGAATGAGGTTCTCAGAACTCTGTCAGTCCCAAAAGGAAAGAAATGTAGCCTGTGTGATGATTATGCTACAGCCCAAAGCAGTATATAAAAATAGATATATGTAAAACTGTTTAAAGTCAAGTGGCTAGTTTGTGAAAACTGAGGATATTACAGCTGCTCTGTTTTAAATTATCCTGAAGAATTACTTTAAGTAACCTTTTGATAAGCAACTGAATTATGTATTGTTACGTAGGAATGTCCAACTTTCAGACTATGAAGGCACTTCATTTTTAACTACTTCAGTATTGCCAACTCTCATGTTATACATACATGAAAGAGCTAAGTTTTTCACATTCCCAAAGCGTAGTTTAAAAACAATGCCAAAAATCATGAGAGTTGGCAATAGTTCTATTTTTAACTGTCACCGAAAATATTAGGATATTAAGCAACACACAAGGCATGACCAGACCAAACCAAAAGAAATCAAAACACAAATCTAAAACTTTATTCTTAAGGGGGGAAAAAAGCATTAAAGACCCAAATTTCTTACAAGTGGTGATAACTATTTTTTTTTTCAACTTTAGACCCAAGACAGGGAAAAAGGGTGAAATAAGTATTAAATTCCCTCTTCCTCATGTCATCCAGAAAACTGTTTCTCCTCCCCACTTTCTAAGAGAAGCTCATAGTTGTAACCATAAGTAGCATTAAACCTTCACTAGTATGCCCTATTTTAAAAAATCATTTATTTCTTCCTTTTCTGGAGCCGGGTGGGAATATATACCCAAAAAAAAAATTGAGCATTGGGTAACATCCAATCTGATAAGCAAATCTCTGGAAGAGTTTTACCATTTCCAAATTTGTGAATTGGCAAGGTTGAAAGAAAAACAAACCATGCTTTGTCATCTTCATAAAAAACGTATTGCGGGAAATCCTTGTCCACTGAAGTCAATCGGAGCTTTGCCACTGACTTTGCTAAGGCCACGGTTTCACCCATGAATTCTTATCTTTACAGAGGCTGCGGGTGAGCTATATGCAGCCTGGAGGGACAAAACTACCACACAGCCAAAGTAATTTCTTTCTATGAGCTTGCTTGGCCAGGGTTTCCTAGAAGGCGCTGGCAATTAAGAGAAATAGGAGTCCAGCAACAGCGAGGCCCAGCCGGCTGATATTCACAGATCAATAACTCCACCTGGCTTTTTTTCTCTTTAAGTCTCAGACAAAGGAGCTTATTTAATAGAAGCAGCTGGCTTTCCTTAATATCTGTTTTACTGGTATCACTTCAAAATCAGACTTGGGATTCCTATATTAAATTAAGAAACTAAATTCAGCCCTCTATTGATCTAACCCTTATTCCTGCCAGGTAGCTCTATGAAAGCTATTGAGGAAAGATTTTATTTGTGTAAGAGCAGGGCTTTTACTTTACTTCTGATTCTATTAGTTGTTTAAATTAGGCAAGTATACCTAAACACAATCAAAGAAAAATGCCAAGACCACCACGTAATTGTCTGTTGCTTGACTTCTCTCTTAAATATAACAGGGAGTAGAATGGCTAGAGTGCTTACAATAGCTACAGCACTTTTTGCTCAGCCCGTGTTTGTACACCATAGCGCACATGGTTGCCTGTGAGAGAATATCATGACATTTGAGCATGTTATATCCCGCTGCAAACATATTTATGTCACCCATGTGGACCACAGCTGTGTGGCTACAGCAACAAATGTTATGTTTATTACGTGATGTACAGAAATACAATTTATGTGAAAAGTAGCTTCTTATGCTCCCTGAATCCTTTGCACAGGCAAGCAGGAGGAGTTCCTGCATCAAGGTAAACTGTGTCACACTAACCCACCTCCTTTGTTGCATCAATAGAAGCAGTAATACCTGTGGAAACCTCATTTAAAAATGAGAACATATAAAGCAAGTCATCTTTCAACTGTTCATATGGACCTTATCACTTTATAGTCCCAGTACCCCCAAGAAAAAAGCCTGTTTGTAGATGCAAATATAGACCATTAAGTAAAGATCTATAAAAAATACAAGATACTCTCAGAGGGGGCCAAGAGGATTATACGGAGGTATCAATAATGGAATACATTGTCTGTCACCAGTAGACTCATGCAACTCAAGGCCCTAGCCCCAGAGCTGAACTCCAGTGAAGTGTTGCAAAGGAAGAGTCTACATGTGTGAATGTGACTGCAGGATCAAGGCATGAGTTAGTAAAAATGTAGACCTGTCATTTTTTAAAGGCTGTTCTACAATCTTCATAACTCGTCTCAGTCCTGTTCTTGATACATGTCCATGGTACAAACCGAATGCAACAGTTAGGTTTCTATTGTTAAGTCCAAAATTTGAGACTGCCATGGGACTGAGTTACTCTTTCATTCTTTGAGATGTTTTTTCCAGGTAATGGTTGTAGCACACTTGCAAGGAAGCTTACACCACTGCTACCCCATGCCTGTGCCACACTGGTTGTTTGGAATGACAATAGTGAGCAACCGAGGTGTACTCGAACACGCCAGGAAGTACTTAGAAGGAGCAAACGTCCACAGATGAGGACAAAACACAACTTAATAGAGGGGAGAAAAGCAATCGGCAACACGTGCATATGATCATAGCATTCTGAGGAGATTCGAAAAATTGTGATACAAAAATGAGGTGCGGAAAAATGTACCAGAAAAGCATGGTTGATTGATAGGACTCGGCATTTCTACGTGCATGTCTTTGGAGCTATGCATCATAGTGTCAGTGGCCTCTGTCTCTTCTGTGGTCTGATGGGACTGGTGTCAGACCTTGTTCTGTAAATTCGAATCCTTAGCTTTATTTTTGTCCCTCTTCCTGCTTCGTCAATAAATACCCAACCTCACACCTTCTGTGACTGGGATTTTTTTTAAGTACAGGGTTGCTTTTAATGTTCAGTTAGGTATGATAACAGGATAAAACTTCCTTGGCGTTGGAAACTGCCCAAAGCTCAGACTTGCAACACTCTCCAGTGTCGGCAGCTGTTAAGTGCAGTGACACTGCAGCTGCAGCTATTGTTAGGGCAACGTCAGCACTTCCACAATAAATGCACATTATTTTCAGGGGTGTGTAACTCAAGTTGCCAAAGTGTACTCTGGGCTGCAGCTCCGTACTGAAAGCTTGGGGTCAAGGTCTCATGTGATGGCTGGGTCACTTTCTTTTTTTTTTTTACTTATTTTGCCACCATTTTTAAGTCTTTCAAATGTACACAGCAAGTTGTACCGTCCTTTTGATTAGAGCCCTGGATGAAACACATGGGGTGAAAAGGAGCACAGGGGCAGACAACCAAAATACAGGTAGTCCTCAACTTAAGACATTTCAAGTTGCAACGAACGACACTTAGGGCATTTATAAATCGACACCTTGTTTGACTGTCTATGTCAGTGTCGAGTTTACAACGCTTGATCCGATGCCGTGCCAGCAAACGAGTTTGCTGTATCGCCCACCTCCCTGGAGAACATCTGTCCAAACTTCCTTGGATGCCTTCTTTAAGAAAGCAGACAAGACTCCAGAAAAATCTGCAGCCAAGCCTCCTGAGAAGACTCCAGCTAAGAGCCCTTCAAAAAGTAGAGCAAAGTCACATCAAAGAAGTCCTTCCAAATCACTACAATTTCTATTTACAGTATAAATACATTAATGTAGCTAGATGACTCGTATATAATTGGTCAAGTACAAAATTCTGGGTTATTTTTGGAGGGTATTGCCCTTGGTTCAGGAACCAACCCCCCCATTTATAACAGTTCCTATGGAAAAATAAACTCCAAGTTACAATGTTTGAATTTAAGATGTGGCTGTGCATGAGCAATTGC
>JAGPOW010002791.1:15320943-15340803 GCA_030014935.1 Caiman crocodilus
AGATTCCTCCGCGCGGCGCGGCGCCATGGAGTGATTTAAGGGCGGGCATGGCGCGGCGGCGGCGCTGAGGGGAGCATGGAGCGGGCCGAGGAGGAGGAGGAGCTGGCGCTGCGCGCCCGGCGCCGCATGCAGGATCTGTCCCTGCACGAGGCGGGCGGCGAGGAGCCGCGGCGGGGCCGGCGGGGCGAGGAGCCCGGCGCCCGCTCCGAGGTGGCGCTGCCCTGCTACGGCGGCAAGCGCTACGAGCCCGCCAAGTACCGCAGCCCGCGGGCCAGCCTGGCCGACAAGCGCGGCAGCCCCCGCGCCAGCCTGGCGGCGCCGGGGCCCGAGCGCTACCCGAGCCCGCGGGCCAGCCTGGGCCCGCTCGACCTCAGCCCGCGCTCCAGCTACGCCAGCACGGCGGGCGACGCCAGCAAGCACTCCAGCCCGCGCGCCAGCCTGGCCGGCTCCGACGGCAGCAAGCCCAGCAGCAACCGCACGAGCGGCATCAGCCTGGGCTACGACCAGCGCCGCGCCAGCACGGCCAGCCAGCACTCGGGCTGCTCCGACTGCCGGCCCGGCGCCGCCGACCTGCCCGCCGCCGCGCTGGGCAGCCCGCGCTCCAGCATCTCCAGCCACAGCTCGCGCGGCTCCCTGGGCGCCTACCCCGAGCTGCAGCTGCCCTCACCGCGCGCCTCGCTGCTCGGCCCCGACGAGGCGGGCGAGTCGCCGCCGGGGCTGCTGCTGCCCTCCTACGCCTGCAGCCCCGGCAAGGGCTCCTCCGCTGCCGCTGCCGCCGCCGCCGCGCCCCGCTTCAAGCTGCCCTTCCAGGTCACGCCGTCCCGGGACAGCGGCCCCAGCCAGGCCGAGCGGCGGCTGGAGGCGCTGACGCTGGAGCTGGAGAAGGAGCTGGAGATGCACATGAAGAAGGAGTACTTCGGTGAGTGGAGCCCGGCCCGGGCTGGGGGCTGCGAGGGTTGGTCGCGTGTGACTGGGCGAGCTCCTACCTGAAGCTGGTCTTGCCTCTCCTGCCCTTTGACATCCTGACTTGATGGTCTTCCCTTCCAGCCCGAATGTCTATGAAATCTATCAGATGTACGCACAAACAAAAAAACTAGAACTCGTGGTTGCAAGAATGATATCTTTTATGAGACCGACTAGGAAATGAAATTTAGGAAACTTTCAGGGGCCCATGGAGTTGGGAGGCACTAGTAGCCCATGCCTGAGAGCTCCCTCCCCCTTCTGCCAGGGCTCCTTGCTGCCACCTTGCTGACTTCTCGTGGCACTTCCCCCCCGCGCTTAGTGATGCTAGGTCTGAAAAATGTCACGTCTTCCCCCCCTCCGTTGTTTTGCTGTGATCCCCGTGTGAGTTTGACTTGGTTTTGTGGGTGGGGGGGTTCTCTCTCCTCTGTTTGTCCCTTCTTCAGCAGTTAGTCGTTTAGCCTTGGGTTTTGGCTGGCTGCTGTGCTGGGCATTGCAGAGGCACCTGTTTGTGCTTCCGTGGCTGTTTAATTGCCTTTCTTAGGTCCGTCAGTTTCCATTGTAAACCTCATGTTTTGGGGTGGCCAGATGTATCGGTGTGCTTTGCTTTGGAGCTTCTTGTACAAGTTATCAGGCCAACTGTAGGGATTTTATTCCCTGTAGATAGGGACCAAATCGGTAAAGCTGTTTTTAGGTGCTGGATTCAATACCATCTTTGTCCTCCTTCAACAGGAGAGGCGTCTCACGCGAGCGTGGGGCATGTATTGTTTCTGGCCTGCAAGGCCTGGCTTGTCTTTGCACAGCAGGCAAGTCTGACAGTTTTGATTTGTCCCTGGAAAGTGAGAAGTGATGATTGTGGGTGATGGGCTTCTGCAGTGGTAGGACTGGCTCCTCTCATCACAAGTGAGCTTGCTTTGCATATCTTCTCTTTTCCTTGCTTTCTTTGTTTCTGTTTTATAGAACAATTAGGGCTCCTTGAAACAAATGAATGAATCTTCCAGTTACTCTGCAGCATAGATTAAGCCCATTTGGTATTTTTTTTAAATGAATGGAAATTGCCAAGACATTTGCATTTGAAAGGCAGCCACAGTGTGTGCAAATACTGCCCCATTCTCCACAGGTGCTGAGGCTCTAGTGCAGCCAGGCTGGTGCTGGGAGGAGTTTGGGAGCCCTTGTTGGCAACACGCATCGCCTGCATCTACTGCTAATCTAAGTTCTGCTCTAAGGGCTCCCTGCCCACTTGGAAAGGAGGTAGGACAGGCAAGTGAATGCACTGATCTGCTTACTGGCCATTGTTCTTGGGGAATGGAGATGCTTTGGAAGAGAGAGTTTCCCCTCTCCATGCCCAGGCTGGATGCTGCAGAGAGGGAGGCTTTATCTTAGACACATTCTTGTAGCTGTTCTATATGTCCTGGAGAATGGGGATCCATAATCTGTATTGCCTTAAAAGATTTAAAAAGACAAGACCCTGCATGTTTTGGGTAGCATATTGACACACACTAAAGCAGGGGAGTTGTTAGGAGTTGTTCATTCCTGCCCACAGAGGTGCCATTGCCCTGTGCAGTGGCACAGAGATGGGCTGCAGGAGGTGGGAGAGCATCCCAGAGCAAGAATGAGGACCTAGAAAAGAAGCGAGGACCTGGCTTTTGGAGCTGTTTTACCTGCTTGTAAATTGAATGCTTTTTTGAACTGAAATGGGGAGTTGCATGTGGGAGAAACAAGTCGGTGAGCAGCCTGAGCACTAAGAGGAGCATGTAAAAGAGCAGAGCACTGTCCCCATAGTACGTGGCCAGAGGTGGTGAGGGGCTACTGCAGTCTAAACAAATAATAATTCTTAATCCTTGAAAATCCCTAGAAGCTGAACGATGCTATTAGTGAATGGGCTAGGTTGGGTAACATTTGTCTTGAAAATCTGAACTGATTTCAGTGAAGTCTAAATGTTAAGATGCAGTTGAAACAGAGGAACAGAAAGGTGCCTTTGAGAGAGGAGCCTTGTGAGCAGTGGCCTGGGGGTGATTCAGAGAAGATGGGTGCTCCAAAGGGAGACCATAGCGGGGGTGGGGGGAGAAGAGCGTGTGCTGTTGAATGTATAGAAATGTGCTTATTGCAAGGGTCCCTAGGAGCAGGTAGATCCAACAGCAACATGTTGAAACATGTCCTAACCATTAGAAGACCAGGCTTTGTCAAGGCAGTGGGAGAGTGTACTGCTTCTGTTGCTTAGACAGGCAGATGTAGAGCAAGTTCACAACAGCACCGCAGCAGTCCTTTGCTATTGCAATGCCACCTAGATGCCTCTGGTAACGAGGATAAACACCCTAGGGCTGAATCTGTTGCTGACAGTACCAGTGTTCTGCTGCCTGCTTCTTTTTTGGTTTTCAGTAAGTTGCACTACTTTTAAGAGGGATTTCTGTGCTTGAGCCTGATGTTCGGAGTTGAACTCTACACAAGGTGAGTAGTGAATTTTCCTGAGAAGGACTTCTGGCTTGGGACCAGTGTCAGTGAAAAACAATACAAGTAGGAGCTGCACATAGTTCAGAATGATGGGGTCAGAGCTGTCTATTGCTAGATACAGAAACCACTTATGTAGATACTTTTTAGATTGTCTTTGGAAGCCTTGGACAGCAGTCTGAAGCAATAAAAAGGCACTTCTGAAGTTGTGTAATAGCAAGGCCTGGCATATTCCCCTGTAATAAACTCATCCTGGATGTCCACTCCCTTCTTACCTTAACCCTGTAAGGAGCCCTCTTAGCAGGTATGAGATGAACTGAGAGGCCCTCAAACACCTGTAATACTAGGCATGTGCTAACTTTTACAAGTAGAAAATGAAAGTTGACTAATCCTCATAGTCTTACCAAGTGCAGTGAACAGGGTAACTGGTTTAATGCTCCTTATCTGGATGGCCTAAGTATCAAATACTTAATGTGTACCTTGGGATAAATGCAGCAGTTCTCACGACTGCAGTTCAAATTCAGTGCTTGTATACAGGGTGACATTTAATCAGAATAGCCGCATTTAGTTTACCTTGCAGGACCTTGCATCAACACATACCATCACCCTCCCCTTTTTACTGTACTACTTGGTATCTTAAGCCATAGTGAATCATCCTCCTTGGAAATGTTTAAGTGCATCTCTGTTATGCTGGCAGTCTTTCCTCTGAGACTCTATAGTACATGGCATCTCACCTGGATCCATCCCTGTCTGTATACTTGTGTGTTCTCCACTGCTCTGGACACTGCCTCTGAAAGGACCACTCTGGAAGGAGGTATCAGATTAGTCCAGAGGCCTTTAAATGCCTACTGTGCTTAAATGTATTCTAATTGCACAAGTACAGAATGAAAGCTGTCATTCTGATAGTACAGTAATAACCTTGACGGTAGAAACTGTTTAGATGCCAAGTTCATACCAGATGTTCCTCTTTGCAATCAGGGGGTGCATCCCTGTGAGTGTGCACATGCGTTTCCCCAGGGATGGCTAGCAGCAGTACATAGTTGTGTCACTGCTAGCTGTCGCTGGGGAATGCACCTGCACACGCACTTCGGATGGTTAGGAGAGGCTGGGCCAGCACCTGGGCTAGCCCCAGCAGCCTTTCCCAGGGGCTTTCTGGGGCTGCAGCAGTGGTGAACCAGGCATGTGGAGCCTGACCACGCTCCAGTTTAAAGTGGTGCATAGCTATCTAATTTTGCCTCTAAACAACTATGCTGTGCAGAGAGCTTGTTCACATGCACCGTGTGCATTTTGTGGCACCTCAGAAGCCTTTGTGATGTTGCAAAGTCCATGTTCCTACTCATAGGGATGCAGCCAGTCCATTTTCCCTTGCCATTCCTCACCTGCTCAACAACCTACCTACATGGATGTCACCTCCACTCCATACCTCCATCCATCAAAAAATATTCCATCTCCAGTAATTTTGGAGGGGACCCAGGTGAAGGAAATGATGGAAAATTGTTTTACCATCTTGAAGAGAAGATGCTAGCTCCATGCTAAATTGGTAGTGGGGCAGGGAATATGGGAAAGTAACGCTATCATTGTTTGCTTGAAGAGTGGAACAGGTAGAACTTGTACTTTGCTGATTTCCCTTGGCACCTGTAACACCAAGGTCCATACATAAAAGGGCCTTATTGTCTACTGGCAACCTCAAAAGATAAAACAAACAAAAAAGAAGCAACAAAATGATCAAAGAATTAATGACTGAATAGCAACAAAAATCTCACAGAAGGAGGAGTATGGAGGAATGGTTTTCTGGAGTAGTCTCAAAGTCTTGAAATGGAGAGCTAGGTCTCGGAAAGGGAACACATGTCCTTGAAAGTGGTGCAAGGCAGATGCTGCTATGGTAAACAACTGATGGAGCCCCTTGTGCTGCCAGTATTAAGCACAGGATACTTCTGCACCCTTCCACTCAAACTTTAGGGTCTCTCTGTTCCAGTCTAGCATTTGACTGGGGCCTATCAATTAACTGAATTTTGGTCCGTTCCCCAGCAACATACCCATGCCAGAGAACAACAACTTCCAGTGTGTTGCTTCTAGTATTTTGTGGATACTTGGTTCCCCAAGCCTATCACAGTCCTGTGCCATTTGCAGGATATCCTGGTTTGGTTGTTTGTTTGTTTAATTCAGCAATGCTGTTTGTTTATTATGTTATCAATAAAGTCAACAGCTCTTTTGGTACACCTCCCTGAAAAGCAGTATTAAGGGACCACCAGCAAAACAGTTACTAAGAAAATAAGCACACACTTTTCAGTATTCTTCTGTGACTATACAGCTACCCTCAGTCATCACCCTGTGCCAACCTAACCTTGTGTCCTTGACCCTTTTTAGGACATTCTTCCAAGGCACCATTTTGTCTATCTGTAATGCATGAACACAGAAAATGAGTGTCATCTTCTCTTTCCCTCCTTCCCCACTTGCACATAAACTGTAGAGTCTCTCCCTTGCTTTAAGCAAGATGTCCAGGTATAGCAAACAGTTATTGCACCAAGGTGCCTCATGTGGAAATATGTCCAGTGTTTCCTTGAGGCCCCCTCACCTGCACTTCAGTCTTCCACCATGCATGCTCCACTGTCATTCTGAAGCTACTTATTTAACTCCCTCCTTTCTCTTATTAAGATGTACAGTGAAGGGTTTCATATGCAGAAGATAAGTTGGGTCTCTCAATGACTTAAGTCCTGATTCCATTAGGAGTTGAATTTAATGTCCGTTGTGGCCTAAGGAACAAAATTCCACTGCTTATTCTTGCAATCGGGCATGAATACCCTGGCATCGGGAACCTTTCTGCATTACCCCTAATAATTCAAGAGATCCTTCCATTTTGATCACCAGGGTAAAATACCCTTTTCTGTTGATAAAGCCTTTGGCTTAAGCTCTAGGGATTCAGTTCTACTAGTAAGGTGACCATACATCCCAGATTAGCTGGCCCAGTACTGGATTTCAGAAGCATGTCCCAGCTGGCCAGTGAGAAAATGAGTGTCCTGGAAATGTGGGCACATAGTCTATGGAGCAGCTTGATATGTCAGGCAGGCACTGCTGCCCGTTTACCCAGTGTACCATGCCACTCTGCCCTTGCCTCTGCTTGGAGCAATGCTGCTGACTTAGGGGAGTGAGGGGGGAGACAGTGTACTGGATTTCCTTGTGGCTGGTGTATCTATTCATCCCTGCGCATTTTGGGATCCTGTCTCTACAAAGCCATCAACCTCTTAAGCATTATCACCTACTGATGCAGGATTTTAGTGTAGTCATAATAGGATCACAAAGTCCATAACAACCCCAAGAGTTGATCTGCCAATACCAAACTGGCTAGTGCTAGTTGACTAGCCCTCTAAGTATGGTGAGCTTCTTGTGGGTAGCAGTCACACTTCTCCATGCTACAGTGAACTCCTGAATAGGTAGTGTTCTCCTGCAGCTTTGGACTCAAGCTCAGCACAGATCTCCAAGAAGCTGCCTTCTGCATGGTGAAGCTCTACGGTCCCTGTGAGTGTTTCTAGTTCTACATCACCCTCCTGCTTATTAACCAAGATCAGAAATGATGTTCCACAGGGTAAAGCTACTCTGCGTCTTGCTCCTTGTCCTCCCTCACCTGTAACCATAATGCTGACACATTAGCTCTCTCTAGCAGCATGACTGTCAATGCTTATGCATCTTCTGGTTTGTACTAATGTTTACCTTCACCGTTTTGCACAGGGGAATGTCCTTGATGCAGCCAGACAGCAGGTCAAAATGGCACTGCCAAAATGTGGATAAGTTGTCAGTTGCCAAATGAGGAATCATGGGAGTTTGTTAGTTTGATTCCAGCTCCCAGAACTCTTGCAGGTTTTGGCAGGCATCCCACAATACCCCATAAGAAAAATCCTTGAACATAGAGCTGAGCAGTGGAACCTCATACCATGGGCTCTCTGCCTGGAATACCGAGCAAGTCATTCAAACAAGCAGGGAGCTATGTGGATGCAGTGATAAACAAGGAAAGTACCTTACGCTGGCATAACAAAGCAGTGTGTGTGCGCTTCAGTTTGATGTAGTTAATTCACAGCGTTTACAGAGCGCATACTAATCTGATGTAATGTCCCTGTCTAGACAAGCCCTAACACTTCTGTGTGTTTTTATTGTCCATGTAACAGAAACCTGTACACCAATGCCATCTAGTGCGTTGTGATGTCTTCTTATAACACGTACATGTTGCAGCAATAAGTCCATTCTCTTTAACGAGCATCTGTCTTCCTTCACCAATGGACTAGATGGAGCCTGTCAGCTAGTCTACAATATCATTAAGGAGTTTATGTGATGCTATTGAAAGAGCCAAGGGAAGTCTATGAAGTTCTCAAATGCACCAGATTTCATAGATTTCATAGACCTTAGGGCTGGAAGGGACCTCAAAGATCATTGAGTCCAGCCGTCTGCCCCAGCAGCGAGAAGTCGACTAGGGTCAAATGACCCCAGCAAGATAAGCATCCAAGTGTTGAATGAGTTCAGAGTAGGTGCCTGCACTACATCTGGAGGGAGTCTGTTCCAAGTCCTGGGGTCTCAGACAGTAAAAAACATTTTTTTCTTATGTCCAGCCTAAAATGGACTTGTAGGAGTTTATGATGTTGGTCCTTGTTTTTCCTTGGAGTGCTCTGGTGACTACATGTTCTCCCAGATCCTGATGAACAGCCCTTGTGTACTTGTAGGCAGCCACAAAGTCCTCCCTGAGCCTACGCTTTTCCAGACTGAAGATTCCCACGGCTCTCGGCCTCTCTTCATAAGGCCTTTCTTTTGCCTTCTGATCATGCACATGGCTCTACTCTGGACTCTTTCAAACTTCTCAACATCCTTCTTGAATTGCGGAGATGAGAACTGGATGCAGTACTCCAGCTGTGGCCTCACCAAGGCTGAGTACAGTGGGAGGGTGACACTCTAAGACTTACTTTAGAAGCGTCCGTAGATGCAAGCCAGGGTTTTGTTTGCCTTACCAGCTGCAACATCACATTGGTGGCTCACGTTCATCATGTGATCAGTCATGACCCCCAAGTCTCTTTCATCAGTGGTGCTAGCAAGCGTAGAGCACTGCCGAGCCCGTAAGTATGCTGTGGGGGTTTTCCCCCAAGATGGAGTACGTTGCATTTATCGGTATTGAATGTCATCAGCTTTGTGTCTGCCCACTTACTAAGCTTATCCAAGTCCGCCTGGATCGCTAGCCTGTCCTCAGGTGTGGATGCTATGCCCCAAAGTTTAGTGTCATTAGCGAACTCAGCCAGTACACTTCTGACACCAGTGTCCACATCACTGAAAAGATGTTGCAGAGCCTTGGGGGGACACCACTGGTCATGGAGTGTCATAATAACTTGCTGCCGTTGATCACTACTCTCTGGGTCTGACCTCAAAGCCAATTTTCCAGCCATCAGACTGTGGTGTAATTGAGGCCACGGTTGTCCAATTTTTTCATGAGGAGGTCATGGGACACCAGATCAAAGGCTCTTTTTAAATCCAGGTATAGGACTTCAATCTCTTCTCCCTTGTCCAGGTGATACGTCACCTGGCCATAGAAGGAGATAAGTTTGGTCAGGCAACACCTACCCACGACAAACTCATGCTGGCTATTCCTCAGGATGTTGCCCTCAGCCAGCTTATCCAGAAGGGTCTCCGTGATAATTTTCTCAAGAATCTTACCAGGGATTGAGGTCAAACTGATTGGCCTGTAATTCCTGGGATCTACTTTCCGCCCTTTCTTGAAGATGGGTACCACACTGGCTGTCTTCCAGTCTTCAGGTACTTCATGTGAGCACCACAAATTTTCAAGTATTTTACCAGTGGTTGGGCTATGACACCTGCCAGCAACTTGAGTTCCCTAAGGTATAATCTGTAAGGACCAGCTGACTTGAAGGTGTCCAGCCTCTCAGGGTGATCCTTTACTAGGATGTTGATGCTGGGTATAAATAGGCAGGGCGGTCCCATTGGATTGATGAAAGACTCTATGATATTTACTTTGTAGGGTCTGATAGATTTTAAATGGGATATACTTGATAGACTTTAGTTTTGGAATCTATTTGAAATTTAAATGATACGAAGGGAATGACTGATTTTTATTTTGTTTTAAGGGCCCTGGGCAGTACTTGTGTTTGCAGAGTTTTGTGCATCCACTCTTGTTTTTTATGCATGCTTGCAGTCGGAAAGAAACTGTATGGACCCAAGATGGGGTCAGGTTGAGACTGATAGTGATAATCAGGGTCCGGATGTTACCTGTTTCTTTCAGATGCTGTTTCAGTAAAATTTAGGAAATAAAAGTCTGCCACTGGGTGAAGTGGGGACAATGTTCTTGGTCCCTAGGGCAGTTTTTCTTGTGCTAAAATGTTGCTCTGCAGGTTTTGATTTCCTGAAGCTTTATCCATAAAATAATATACCTCTCCTGTTCCCATCAACAAAGAAGGATAACACTTGCTACATTTTTAATTGCCTAGAGATGAGCCTCACTGTATATTCTGTGATTGTTCCTTAATTAATCTGTCCAGAGCATGAAAAATTCATTCATCCTCGATGAGTAGGTTTCCAGGTGAGTTCTGTTAGCTTCTACAGCATCTAAGCATTGCTTTCAAAAAGGGTTTTCAGCCTTCACACTTAATAAAGAATCTTTTAAGCAGCTATACCTGTTGAGAGTTGCAGTGCCTGTGGGTTCCTCGTGGATTTGCAACTGGCTTGGTGCTCTGTTGGTATGCCTGTGCTGTCACTGAAAGGGGCTAGAATCTGGCCTGTTGTACAAATCTATGGTTTATGAAAGCTTCCAGCAGCACCCTCTGAGACCCTGAAGCTGCTTGTGGAAGGCCCCAAAGACAGCATGGTAGAAGGAGAGAGCCTAGGATAGGAGTGACTGAAGGGCTACCTTGGAAGAGAAAAGGGGTAAGTGTAGAGAGTGAAAAGTAGGACAGAAGTAAACCAATGAAAAGAGGCAGAGCACTGTAATGCAGGGAAAGAGAGAGGAAGGGCTAGAAGGGTTAAGGGAGAGAAGCTGAAGAGAGAATGGATGTTGAAAACAATGCAGGAGAGAAAGGAGGTAAAACCGAGTCAGCTGTGGGATGTTGCTGCAGAAGAGCAGACCTTATTCTGGGCCAGTTGGAGGACTGCTTCCAGTTTTGACATCCTGCTCTAATAAAGATATAGGCGAAGTGGAAAGATGCCACAGAACAGCAAGAAAGTAAGAGGCTAAGGAACTATAACCTAGATCAAAGGCATTGAGTTTATGTAAAAAAGAGGAATGAGGGAGATTATGATACCTGTCTTCCAGTACATAAAAGATGGTTCTTGCATCAAAGGTTGATGAATTGTTTCCCGTGCTGTAGTGGGGAAGGACAAGAACAACTCGGGTTAATGTATGACAAGCTGTCCAACAATGGGGGGGAGGGAGGGCACATCTCATGGCCCAGGCCTCCAGGTTGCAAACTCCATGAGTGCCCCCTCCCAGAGTACTTTCCCACATTCCCACTCTCCATCCAGCCCCTTCCTGCTGCCTGGCACCAGGAGCAAGGATAGGAAGCATAAGTGAGAGGAGGGGGGAGGGAGAGCCTGGAGATCCCAGCCACCTTCCCTGGTGGTGCAGAGTGCAGCCAGGTAGGAGCATTTAACCCTTTGTGGACTGGAGGTGGCCTGTGGACATAGAAATTTTGGTTGGGCACTAGGGAAACCTTTCTAGGTCTTGGGAAGGAATTACTAAACCAAGCTCCTTATGGAAGTGATGGATTCTTTGTTTGTCCAACAAGTTCTTACGAACCTCCAACATTGGCAGGGACACTCTGGATATGCTTGATCCTGTTTCTGAGCATGGGAAACAGTGGCTCTCAGCCTTGCTAGACTCCAGATATCCCTTTTTAGACTAAAGGCATCATTCGGATAATGCCAATTCTTAGCTTTCACTCCTTTTTTTGATTAAAGAAACTTAATAGAACAGTTTTTCTATTACAGGGAAGTCAGAAAGATTGCAACAGGGCAGAATGTTTTTAATACTGGACTCCTATTTGAAGTCTCTGGGTTTGTCTTGTAAATCACATTCGCACACCTAACGGTGATGGTATTGTATTGCAACCTGCCGTGGCACCCTGGTTGAGAAACACTGGAATTTAAAAGAGAGTATCATCATCAATAAAGGATGTTCTTTTCATTGCAAGGAGTTTAGCACTGTCAGGGATTAGAAGGCCATATGAGAAGTACTTTTTGCCTAGCAAAGTGCATGTTGGGTGAATCTTTCAACCCCTGGTGTATTTCTGTGAACTTACTTGGTAGTGAATAAATCCCAGCAAGGTGTTACTGAGAGGTGATGGTCCTGTGGCAAGCACTGAAGCAAGATGCTGGATACGTATGCCATCTCTTGAGCCCTGCTACTGCCTTTCTGTGTGATCTTGGGAATATCATTTCTGTTGCCATAGTTCCCGATCTGTAAAGTAGGGACAAGTCTCTACTTTACTTTCCAAGACCATGGGGGTACTCACTATGCTGGTGTTTATGAAACACTCTGAGACTGCAGGGATAAACACCCTAGAAAAGCTATACAAAAAGTGTTTTCTTTAAGCCATGTGCATACTGGCATGAAAGCATAACTGGTTTGGGAATGGACTCAATGCCTGCACACCCTGCTCCATGACAGCAGCCAGATTCAATCTATTGGTCAGTAGGTCATTAAAATCATGCTAGAGTCAGAACTCTGTTTAAGCTCAGTGCTTTTATTCCATCCCCCACCCCTCTGAGGTCTCACCAGGATCCTTTTACTAACTTCCAGTATATTTCTCTATACTCGGAGTATGTGTTGTGCAGATACTGAGAGTGCCAATCACTTCTATACCAGTTGTGTATTTTACCAGTGCTCATGTGGACATGGTTCTGATCCTGTGATTGGCTCAGTATTATGGACTGGGACTAGCATTTTATGAACATGCAAGCTACCATCCTGCAGTCAGTCTTGGTTTAGTTCTTGGGACTTACAGATGCCCTCCATTATGACCTGACAGTTACTATGGTTTGGAAAATTTACCAGCATACATGCCTCTCTGAACACCAAAGCTGATTTTTTTTAAGCCATAGGCTGATGCAAGCCATATGATAAGGGAGTGAGGAGATGAGCTATATCGTTCTATATATTTGAAATTAGACTGTCCTCTGCTTGTTGGGCACCCAGGCTTACAAATGTTGAATAACAGTCCATGCTTCAGAGTGCTGTGTTGTGAAGCATATTAAGCTTTCTGTCATTGGTAATCCTCAAGCCACAAGGCCTTTTCCATCAAACACCGAGCAGTTTGAGGCTGGTTTATTCCTAGAATGCAATCTCAAGTTTGAAACTAGGGTTATATTATATTCCTACAGACAAAGCCAGTGAAATTCCCAGCAGTCATTTCAGACTCCTTAAAAATTAGCAGAAATCCCTCTCTCAAAGGCTCAAGAAAACATCCCCCAGTGAGACTTGGAGGAAAGAATTATGTTCCATGTGACTTGAGCTCTTATTGAATAGCTTAGGGCCTGGCCCTCAGATTCATAGGGGTACATTGCCCACTGTGGTGTTAAATCACCCATCAGAGATTATGCGGAAGTAAGCAATTTTTGGACCATTTTGACAGGACTAGCCCTCAGCCGGAGGATCACCATCATATATGGGCTGCATTTCGTGAGACCAAATCTGATCCAGTGTAATATGAAATCTTTAAATAGTATATTTCAGAAACAAAAGCTAATGCTTATAAATGATCCACCTTAAAAATAGTGTGCCCCCTCATTGGTTCCATGAGAGCAGGTAACATACAGGCCCTATATCCAATCTGTGCTTCTGTCATTAATGCCAGGAAAATAAATCCTAGGAAACAAACAGCCATATTGATTTCAAATGCTATTTAAAAAAATCAAGGTTGCCAAATAATACAACTGACAGGTTTGGCTGGGAAAGATGTTTTCATGTTCAAGTTTCTAGCAGGGTTGTGCAAAACAATGGAAAGAAAATTGTGATAGCAATGAGCCAAAATATAGGGTTATTTTATGAGTAAAGAGTGAGCTCTGTGCTTGGCAAAGTGCATTGTACATCCCAAAAGGTATAAAAGAGCAGAACTTGACAAGGTGGGTTTTTTTGTTTGTTTGTTTTTTAACTGCAGCAAAGGTACTGCCTTATTTTTCTTCCCCCTTCCTCACCTTCCCTGTAAGAACACGACCAGGGTGAGTCCTTCACGAAGCACTGCAGCATGGTGTGTAAATTGTGTTAATTTCCTAGGAAATGTATACTGTTGTTTCTGTACTGGGGCAAGGTTCTGGCTGTTTTAGAGGGTCACCCTTGCCTATGAATTCATGCTGTTTCACAAAATAGTGGGCTGCTTTACCATGCACTTTGTGCTCCCAGGCTGCCTGCTCTTTTCTTCCAGAGAAAGTTGTTAGCATTCCTTTAGCTCATGTTCTCACATTCCACATCTGAGGAGAATGCAGGATGGCTCTACCAGAGTAGATTTTTTTTTTCAATAAACTGTAGTTATATTCTTTCAGAGCACATATGTTTTGTTTTATAGCATTTAATGATGCAACAATTCTGCCTTCTGAATTAGATGGGTCCAATACCAGTTTCTTCATTCGTGGCCTAAGAAAAAGAATGCTCTTTAAGCTGATATGGTGCTGTATTTGACTCGTGCTGGACATGGAGAAAACACATATGCATCTTTATGGTGAGACTGGGTAATAAATTATACAGAGCAAAGCTGAAACAACATAAAAGAAAAATCCACCAAAATGTTTGGCGACTCTAAGGTTTATGAGCCACTTAAAAAGACGCTTGCTGTTCATTTAAGAGAAATGCACTTAACTGCCTGAAACATTCAAGTTCTGACAGGTAATTGATACCTAAGATCTGTGTGATGTGGCATCTCTTGAAAGTATTCCAAGGGCGTGATCAGCTCCTATTCAAGTAGGTAGCAAAAAACCTGTTAACTTCACTGGGAGTAGGGTCTTGAATGTGGTAAACAGGCCTCTGTGAGGATTAGGCTTTTAAAGGGATTTGCATAGTGCCCATCTCATCAAGTGTGTGAGTTACCCAAACATTATGCAAAGCAAATTTCATATTTTGGCCAGAAGAGGTTGTACAGTCACCCAACCTGGGAGATGGAAACAATACCATGTCATTTGCCTTACTATTGCAAATAAACAGCACAGTTCAGAATCAGAATTTTCAGGATCATTTAAGAGCAGGAAAGTATGGAACGATGTTTCATTGTATTTTAATACTGAATATATCTGAGAAGACTGCAATCCATTTGTAGGCTATTCATTAAGAGAGTAAGAACTTAAAATTAAGTATAATACTAGCTGTGAATTATACATTCACCTATATTAGTAATGTATATTTTTTCCAAAATCCTCTGGACAAATTTTCTTATGGCTGTCTTTATCCTTCATTTCTAGCCATGGCTATTTTATTGTATTCTCTGCCTATTTGTCTTCTGAATCTTTTTTTTTTCTCTCATAAGAAAAAATCTGTCTTTGTTTGATTTTGTGGTAGAATCATGCAGCCAGATTTTCATTTTGAGCTATTAGAATAAAAGTACATTTGTATGTACATACCTTTGCACCCAGGATGAATATTGGATGTAGAAAAACATTAGGCATTGTTTGGAAATAGTAATTGCAGCATGGCTGGAGAAGAGTTCTGGGGTGAACACCCACCCTCTTTTAATATTAAATTCTCTTGGTGTCTGTTTCTACCCTTCAGCTGATGTTCTTACTACAGCACACATTGTCCTTTTCTGTTAACCTGAGCTTAGTTTGTTTTTAAGTTTTGATCGACACAACTTGGCAGTGTCTTGCTGATCAGAGGAACTGTGGGACACCCGCATAATAGAGCATTCATTGCCATAATGATTTGCAGAGGAGCAAGTACTGCATCTCTTCCTACTGGAAAATTTCACTTCTACTGAAACCCAAACCCATACTTCTTTGGCATGATTCTGTCAAATTGCTAATGTCACAAGTTATGTGCTCCAGCAACTTTTAGAAAAGACCTCTATGACTCATCAGAAAAAAAAATCCATTAGTGTGGTTTCACTTAGCGTTCAACGAGAACTACTGTATTTATTTTTATTCTTAAAGAGCCTCAACTTGATAAATATCTCTTGGGTATTTGAAACACTTTCTATAATGAATTATGGATGCAGGTAGAAGCAAGTTATCTCATTAGTTTTTGTCAGCCCTGAGCACCAAACCAGTGGCTACAAACACATGAACAGGTACCATTTGATTGCTGTGATCAGTGATACTTTTATCTGGGCCATAGAGTTGGAGCAAAATTGTGAAACAGGGTCTAGGTTTGGGGAGGACTTAGGATCATAATATCTTAGGAAGGGGCTAGAAGGGACCTCGTGATGTCGTTGTCATCGTCGTCGTCATCATCATCATCAGTGAGACCCGCTGATCAAGGCAAGATCATCCCTGATTAGACCATCCGAGCCAAGTCTGTCCAACCTGCTCTTGAAAATTTCCAAGGATGAAGATTCCATAATTTGAGGGAGCCAGCTTCAGTACTTGATCACCCTTCATCAGAAAGTTCCTCCTCATCTTCAACCTGTATTTCCCCTAGTTACGCCACTGTCTATATTTGATTGATGAATTTTTCAAATCGAACACCACAAAAATTCTCCTTTTTTTAATACGCTTAGTAGGAAAAAGACAGCAAAATAAAGAAAGCAAGAATATTCATGAGGATTTGAAAGGTTTTACAGTGGTTTGATTGATTCATTAGGATCATGTTTCTTGTAGTCTGTGAAGACCCAGTGATCTCTCCAAACCTGAGGATTACCCAGCCTTTCAATCTAGAGCTGTTGTTTGAACCTTCTGCTTTGGCAAATCTACTGCTTCTCAGAGACAAAGCACAGCACTCTGACACCATTAGTAGAGCAAGGCTCATGGACCTAAGGGTTTGACTGCGAAGGTACTGCAACATTCTCTTCCCCATCATTATTGTATGACCTGTGAGACAGTGTACTTGAGCTTTGGAATTAGGGAAACATTTTGACGTTTATCTTGCTGGGATCCTTTGACCCTAGCTGAGTTCCTGCCCCTTGGGCAGGTGGCTAGACCTGATGATCTTATGAGGTTCCTTCCAGCCCTAATGTTTATGAAATCATGATACCTTCTGTGGATTTTGGTCTCCAGTACCAAAAGTAGCAGCAGTAAGTAGCATGGGGAGACCTGAACTGTGAGTAGCCATAACATTGTGCCAGAAAATTTTGGGGTTGGATTTTAGTACAAGAGTGATTTACATCTGTGAATGCTCAGTAATTCAAGACTTACTGGCATATAAAGAAAATCTGTGCATGCACATACACTGCATTTCTACTTGCAAAGCCAGTCCTCGCATATGCAGAACCTCAGTTTCAGGCATGCACCTGTGGTTTCCACATGCGGATGGAAGGGAAAGTGGATGAAGTGTTTGTGTATAGTGCTGTCTCATCTGCAAATTTGGGTCAAAGTGTTTACTCTTAAAGGCTTCCAGGACATGTAGTGACATTGTTTTTTGCCAGCTGAAGTGTATTTTGCAGCCTTGTCAGTGCTTTTGAAATGGGGACCTTTGAGGAGAAAAATAAGACCTGTGGGTAAAGTTCTACACTTACTTTATACTAGTGAAGTCAGTGTAGTTGCATTTGTGTAGTTAAGAGCAAAATTAATCCCAGCACCTTTTAAATCAGATTTAGATTGGGATCTCTGTCAAGAAGGTATTTCTGGAAAACACTAAGTTTAAAAAAAAAAAAAAAAAAAAAGTCCTTGCTGAACTGGGGCAGTAGGGATTTCTGCTGGTATCTTGGACCTCCGCACAGGAAAGTCAGTGGAAACCTTGCCCTTGACTTCAGTGGTACATATTTTTTCTCCTGTTATGGAATTCCTACTACAATCCCTTTGCATAGTAGTAAATATCCTCCCTGTGTATGTAATTAGAAAAGAGCAAACAAGATGAACTGATTTAGAGGAGCTGAGTAATATGTTGTAGACTTTGTTATTGTCTTTGGATCTTGCCCAAAGAAATGCTGCTTACTTCTCTTGACCATTTGCTCATTAGTAACCAGCTTTGCCATTGACTTTGACAGGACCAGGGTTAGACACCTCCCCCCCCCCAGTTTACATTGCAACCTGTCTGATCCGATCCAATTGTTGTTTTTTTTTTCTCCCCCTCCCAAAGTGAATACCAGTTTTTACCAAATGGATTCAAATGTAAAGAAGCAAAAGCATGTTATGAGTCTAGGAAAATCTACTGAGCTCCTTAAAACTGCTGCTTTATTCCACCAGGCAGTCAGGAAGAACCACACTTGACTGAATATTGACAAATCTGCTTTTAGAAAATGTTTATCCTTGAGCTGTTGCAGTTGACATGTTGTTAATCTTTTGTGGGTTGCGCAATCCTCAGGTGTAAAGTAGGGAAGTAGCTAATTGCTGGGACGCTAAGGAAGAGTTTTAATGAATACACTCCTGTAACTTTTTTGCCAGGCAGTTATATGAAAATTCACTGTAATTGATGTGTTGCCTGGTCGTTAATCAGAACCATGCTTTCCAGATTTAAACACTTGATAGAAAACAGTGCTATATAACAGTCAAGTGTATTTATGTTCCAGATTTGGAGCTGGTCTGATAAATTAGCATTTTTTTTCCTACAACATGCAAGTACACATTTGTTGATATTCTTAGAAGGTGAAGCTTGTTTGTTGCATCTAGTCTTAACAGATAATGACAAAGTTCTCAGTTTCAGCACTGTAAATCAGGAAAAGCCTTCAATTAAATCAGTGGACTTATTAGTGGAACTCCAGTAAAACTAGTAAAAGATGAGGATCAGGTATAATATATTTAGCTGTAGTGGCCTATCTTGGAAAAAACTCCTGAAAGTTTTTTGACTCTCTTCAATGACTTTGAATTGTGGTACAACAGACTTTGTGCTGTGTTTTACTGGGTCTAGAACAGAGGTTGTGTAGCATGTGAAGCCATTTTGCTCAGCATGCCACAGCCAGCCCCAGCTGTGGGAAGCTGCAGCCAGGAGGCTGCAAAGAGCTGTGCTGGGCTCTGGAGCCCTAGCATCAGCTCTGTACTGGGACGTGCACCTGCACGTCGGATTGGCCAGTGAGGCAATCACTGCAGTGCAGCCCCGATCTTTCCCCAGCTCCCAGCACAGAGCTAGTGACTGGGCTCCGGGCTCCAGTGCAGTTGTTTGTAGCCAACCTGGGCTCTGGGCAGCTTCAGCAAGCATCAGGCAGGCTGCAAATGGCTGTGCCAGGCTCCACAGCTCTGGCAGCAGCTCCATGCTGGCGGCAACTGGACATGCACCTTGGGGCAGGCTGCGCTGTCCCACTGTCTGCCTCAAGGTGCATGTGCAGTCACTGCCAGCATGGAGCTGATGCCGGAGCTGTGGAGCCCGGTGCAGCTGTTTGCAGCCTGCTTGCTGCAGCTGCCCAGAGCCCAGGCTGGCTACAAACAACTGCACCAGGCTCATTGCCTCCCTGCCGGGAGCAGGGGAGAGACGGGGGCTGTGCTGTTTCAGGCCCCTCACCCACTAGCCACTCCAGCACGCAGGTGCACACACAGGTACAGACCTGATACCAGTGCTTCAGAGCCTGGAAGCTGTTTGCAGCCAGCCCCGGCTCTGGGTAGCTGCTGCCAGTTGGGAGCCTGGACTGCTCCCAGCAGGCAGCTGGAATGCTGCAAGCCCGGCTGGGAGCAGCCCAGGCTCCAGCAGCTACCCAGAGCTGGGGTAGCTAGCTGCTGACAGCAACAGAGCCCAGGCTGGGGGGCAAGGGGCAGCAGGGCTAGGGGGCAGGGAATTTGGGCAGAGGGGTAGGGGCACAAGTAGGGCATCCTGCCATGTGCCCCCTGCCCTCATTTTGTTTTTCTGGCATGCCAGCACTCCAGCACCTTCCAAGATAGGCATTGCTGTGTTTTTAGACCTCTGGCCAAAAAACGTTGCCTACCCCTGCTCTAGAACGCACTCAGTATAGCAAAGGACTGTTCATAATTTTTAATGAAAAAAAGTCACAAAAGGGATCAGAAATGGTATGATTATTTTAAGTAGATAATCAGTTGTCTTCCATGATTTTACCCAAAGCAGGTAAGGATTGCTGTCAAAATGAACAGGCCCAGAACTCAATCTAATCTAAAAGAGTATTTAAAATAATCCTGATGGAGGTGCAGCCAATCAGAAATGCTAGGTACTTCCTTGGATCTGTGATGAGCAAGCTGGTTTCTTGCAGTCACAGTCAGTATACCCATCCACACCAAAAGTAGTTTCACCCAGCCAGCTCACTTCATGATAAGTGGACAGTTTTACTGGGATGTGTTAGGAACCTGCAAGTAGTTAATGTATTTTAAAAATGTGTTTGTTAATATGCTTAATTTTTTTTTTAAGAGAAAAGGAGGAGAGTGCCAGTTTCATAGCCCAGAAGCATGGCGGCC
>JAGPOW010002791.1:15340903-15360784 GCA_030014935.1 Caiman crocodilus
TTTTTTGTTAACCATCCACTCAAGCTTTTCTGGAAGAGGTGCAGGCCTGGAGTGGAGTGGCCTTAGTGGTCAAGGGAGTTAGTGCAGCTCTGAGGTTTCAGAGGCTGCAGAGTGTCTCCCTTCCCACTCCCACCATGTGTGGGGGGAGCATTCTGTCCTGCCAGACCACAACTGCACCAGACAATTTGGTCTGTTAGGAGTGGGGTGGGAGCAGGGGGTTACCATGCTTTCCTTTAAAAGGGCCTTTCAGAATATGCCAACCATGTTATATTTTGAGGAAAATCCTAAAGCCAAGCCCTAAGACTTTTCCTGACCTCAGCTGCATTCCTTAAGGGACCTCAGTTGGTGAGGAACTGGGATAGAAAGAGGTAATCTCCAGAGGCTAATTTACATTTGTTCACAAAGAAAATACTTTTGAAGATGCCCTGAATCACAGGTTAGCAAAGGAGTCCCCCTGCCAGCCATGCGTGTGTGCAGTTTCCTTTCCCTGCAGTCTCTCCTTAACATGCTGCATTCTTCATTTTGCTTCCTCAGTGGGGCCTTGATAGGAATGAAGCAAGCAGGGAGGTGATGGCATTACAACAATCTGTCTGTACCAATGGCTTCAAATTCAGCCCCGCTCAACTTGTGCTATGGTCACCCCAGCCTGGGCTGTTTCCATCTAGTTTATTGCTATGGCTTATGGGGGGAAAAAAATGGATCCTACATGTGAATCCCTTAAGGCCAAATCCTGAAGTCCTTACTTGGGCAAAATTTCTATTGAACTGACTAGGAATTTTGCCTGATTTAAAGACTGATTTGTCCCATGTACCAGTACATCAGGGAAGGGGGTTGGACCTGATGATCTGTTTAGGTCCCGTCTGACCCTAATCACTATGATCCATCATCAAAGAAAGGGGAGATTTTTATCGTTAAACAGGAAAGAGAGTTTGTTCTGTGTCCTGACAGAGTGCTGCACTAATTAAAAGTACCTCACCTAGAGCCTTTTCATCTCCCAGCATGGTAGATAAGCGCAACAGACCCATGGGATAAATGAGTGAATGTCCCAATTTTGCAGGTGTAGGGGAACCGAAAGCCTCCAGTCAGCCCCAGAACAGAAGGGGAGTTAAAGACTCTTCTTCTCAGCCCTGTGGGTTTTACTTTTCTCTCACTAATTTCTTCTTGTGCCCCTGTATCAGTGACCCTGGCAAAAACTGAGCCAAATCCTGTCCTGAGATGCCTGAATCAATGGGAGCAGCACTGCTGTAACTGACGACAGCATCTGGCACAGAGCTGGGAATGAGCAGGGTGCATTAAAACTAGTTTGGACCTGGATCCACAAATGTCAGGGGTGGATGGCCAAAACCATTGAGATGCACTCTGCAGATTCTTGACTGCCTCCCCTGTCCATGTCACATGGGTTCTTCACTCTGCACAAACAGAGATGTTCTGTGCTCCATCCCACGCATTCTTGCCTTCCTAGCCTCTCTCCTTTCTTCTCCAGCTCCCTCAGGCAGGTCAGGATACTCAGCCGGTATAAACTGGCATATTTCCATCCAAGTCAATGGAATGAGTTTGCTTTCCACCAGCTGAAGATGTGGACAGTAAGTCTTTAAGGATTCTCTCCTACACTATATGAGGATCTAATCCCCAGTATCCTGTCCTAATTGCTTTTTTGAATACTTCCAGGTAGGCATTCTGCTTTGTCATCACTTCTTCCACTTTTGTCTTGTGCTTTCCACTCAGGCAACTGTAGCACAGGTTTTCATATTCACTGGTCTACAGAAAACCTCCTAGGACATATGTCCCCTCTTATGCAAATTAGGTAGGTGCACTGTTCCCTAAGGTTACACCTAATTTTCTTGCAACTCATTTAATGCTAGGCAAGACAAAGCCCTCAACAGTACAGTAAGCAATTGTTCAGAAACCTTTGCGCAGGCACATTTCCAAGAATATCTAAGTTGTGTCCACCTCTGACTGGATGGGCTCTCAAGAGCGTGTTTGACACGTGTTTAGGGCGTTTTTAATTTAAAAAGTCTTCTAGATCAATGTGTGAAATCAAAAGTGTGATCAGAATCAGACTCGAGCTGAGCAAAGAGATCTGAGCAGGGTCTAAAGGATCTAAGGGGAGGAAGTAGCCTTCACAGTAGCATTGAAATGTTGTCTTGGCATCACTTGTTTGTGTAGATTTTTTTGTCAGGAGATCTATAGCTGATGCAAGGCCCACCGAAAACACGTGTGGACAGAATGAAGCATCAGCTTATCTGAAATTGACTGAACCAGACCTACAGTATTATTTGGTGGGTGAATACTCCAAAGTGCTCCTCATCCCTGTTACTCACCCTTACTTGTTTGTATTTGGGGCAATTTTCCTTCACCATCTCCAGTCCACTAACACAAGAGTGTCAAGCTCACCTGGGACCTTTGGCTGAGTCCAGACTGCAGAGCACCTTCCAGGCCACATCCAACTTGAGGGGCATGAGTGCTGCTGCACTGACCACCACAACAGCAGTGTGGGGTTCAAAGGCAGTGGATGCTCAGGATCCAGCTGGATCAGGGGATGCACAGGGTCCCATGGCAATGGGAGCATGGGCAGTGCAGGATTCAGCAGGGACAGGGCAGTGCATGGTCCTGTGGTGGTGGGTGCACAGGTGATATGGGGTCCAGTGGAGGTGGTACAAGGTGCAGTGGCAGGAGTGCAGGGTCTACTGTGAATGCTGTGGACACAGGGTCTAACAGGTGAGGATGTACAAGGTCCAATGGGGGCAGAGGTGGCAGGATTGTGGGGTCCAGCCATACTCAATGGGGCTAAAGTGACCAACTTTTGGTGCCCTCTGGTAGTCTGTTGGCTCAGATAAGAGAGGCTGCATAGGCTGAATTTAGCGCACTGAACCATATGTGTGTGTCCCCACTGCACTAAGAACTTCATAGGTGAGGTTTTTGTTCTGGTTTTCCTATAACAATCTGCTGCTTTTGCTTTTGGGAAACATCATGGTACAAATGCTACATCCAGCCCCTTTCAAAAACTTTTTTTCCAGAGAAAACTTCATGCTACCTTGTTCTCAGTTTGAAGTTTGTCAACAATACCCAGTTAAAGGTACAGCTTAAACAGTTGCTGTCAAGTAGTTTAGGTTCCACGCTATCTTTTCCCACTGTATATTTAAAAAAGGGGTTGTGCAGTCTAATCCAAATTCCAGTGAAGCCAAGAATAGCCTTCCCTCCAGCCTGAACGGGCTTTGGATCAGGTCCAGGTCTTGACGATTACAGCACCAGGAGTCTGAGAACCAGTAATCCTGGATCTTTTTTCTGTGCCATTATTCTGTGTAACTGGGGTTAGTCACTTGCAGTTCCCCATCAGTGAAGTGAAGATTATGATAAGCTAGAAACATGGGTGCTCTGACAGCAAGTGCTGTAGAAACACCTCTAATACAAACTGTATCTACCCAAGTTAAAAGGCTTGACCACTTAGTCCTTGATATATTAGAGGTCCCCCCACACCCCTGAAGGAAGGTTCTAGTGAATGGGAAGTCCTGGTTAATAAGTATTAACAGCTCCATAGTGGAATAACCTCAGATCATCTTGGGTACAGAATGAATTCTCTGACCTATTGCTTCGTTCAGTAACATTGCTCCTTAGAAACAAACAAAAATAAAATAATGGCCGTCTCCCAACAGTGTTTAATGAACCCACAAACAGATTGTTTATTGAATTTTTCAGGACATGCAGTTTGAGACTCCACTAAGGGTTTGGGTTGGGAGAACAGTAGAAGCATTGTTTCCAGATATGAATCGGAATATATCATCTCCAAGGTCAGAAGTAACAGCTTTTGTCATAAACAACCTCATATATGCTTTCATGCCATGGCTCAGGGCTGGGACATTCATGCTGAGATTACAGAAAAAAAAGTGAGGTTTAGATTCTGCTTCAGAGCTGAATGGGCAGTGTAGGTATATGTTGGGTTCTGCACTGTGCAGGTGATCCTAAATAGGAATTAAGCTACTTTGTATTTAGGGCGTATCTTTTTTCCCCAGGAGATCCCAAAATGTATTTTGTGCTTGTCAGCACAGACCTTCTGGATGTCTTTAGATGCACTGTGTAGGTGGGGTGGGGGAAGGTGTTTTAATTAAAGCTGCTCTTGGGAACCACTCTAAAGTGCCTGCAGTGTCTGATATATTCAGTATCCTGCATTTCAAAATGGTAGCAGGGGTGCTGTAACTAAAGCTTATTTGATAAGCTGCAGTTAAAGTGCCCCTACTACCATTTTTAAGTGTGGGGATACTGAGTACACAAGACGAACATGCTGCTTAGTAATTGCAGCAGGCATCCCAAATGTCTGTAAGTATCCAAGGACAATGGATAGAGCTTAACGTGGACTGTGTGGGAGGAGAAACTTCAACAAAGGACCTACCTGAGCTCTTATGAAGCATGTCCTGGGATCTGAAATGTCCTCCAGGAATCTCTATACAGGGCCTAAGCTGAAGGGCTTTTCTCACTCTTAGTGCATGGATCTCAGTTAATCTGATGTAGCAGGTATAGGACCAAATTGTCTGTGCCAGGATTTGAACCCGCTGTGGAGGAACCCACCTATTTCATAGGTGTGACAAACTACCTAACTACACTTGATAGAGATAGGTAATGCACCTTTTTCTTTGAGTTTGCACCTGGAGAAGTTGGGGAATGGGATGAATTCAGCAGGAAGTAGTCAACAATGTGGCGTTGACTAGTCATCAGCCAGACCAGCAACAACTACATCTTGACTCCATTGCTTGGATGATGAAAGTATGGTGTTCTACTAGACACCAGCAAACTTGGATCTGCCCTTTCAACTGATCAATTTGTTTTTCTTACCCTCCCTGAAGAGATCTCTCTCTGTCTCTGTCTAGGATCCTAGACAATCAGAGATGACTATGTGCTTGGTACTACATTGAAATAGCCTCTAGTTAACAGGGAGCAAACAATGATCTGCTGTATGAAATGGACAAACAGCTTCTTCCCAGAAAAGGCAGTATCTTCAATATCGCACACCCTAAAGGAGAAAAGAAGGGAGGACATGTAGGCACAAATTCAGGAAACACTCTTTGTGTGTTGCTTTTAACTGGTACAGAAACAAGACAGCACTGTTTTCTTTATCGATTCACTAAAAGCTTCCTTTATTTCCATTGATATCATTATGGAAGAGACAAGTTGCATAGAGGCAACTGCTCTCATAATTGCCATAATAAAATCACTAAGTCTTTCAGAAGGCTTAAGTAGAGGATTCTCTGTTAGAAAGGAAAGAAGGGGCTTTTGCACATGTATGTCAGAGCAGAGCAAATGAGCATAATGATTCAAAAATGATATTATTTGAAATTGATGGAAATATCACATGTAGTTTGGGCTATAGTGTTTTACATGCTTAGGACCAAAATCCTAACTGAGTGCTATATGTGATGATTGTGATTATTTAGATTAACTTTTTACTTTGGGGTGAATTTCATTGTAGTTTAAGGTTTCAGGTCTTCCTTTTACCATGAAATAAGCGCAGTTTAGGCTAACATCCCACCCTCTTGGGGTCCACTTGGAGTCCATGTGTAGGGAGTGAGAGGATCCAATGTCCATCTCCATTTCCAGTCAGTCCTTGGCCTGCTTCTGCTGACTGTGCTTACAGAGGTACCAGAAGTTGTTGGTTGTGGTCATTTGGTTATTTCACTACTAAGAAATGAGCTGACAGCACTGATCTGACCTCCCAGAGGAGTTTGTGAGGAATGGAGGTCGATATCTCCACCAAACAAGCTCTTTATCACAAATCCTACAGTCTGCCCACCTACCACACCATCAGCGGGCCTTGCTGAATAGGTTCCGGACAGGGCAAGGTCCGTACACAACCAGCCTCCACCATGGGGGTCCTTGCAGCAACCCAGACTGTTGCCATGGCAAAATGCACAGCATGGTGCATATCATTCATGACTTCCTGCTAACTAAGTTCAGTGGTTATAGGAACTGAACCTGGCCACTGAGGATGCTATCACATAGCTCAGTGACTATTACATACATGCAGATGTGACTGCTACCCTGAGATGGATATGAATCAGTGACTTAATGATTGTATTGTCCACTTAAACTTCACCCTTCATATGCAACTTTCAACTGACTCTATACAGGTGGCTGAATACTGTAACTTCCCTTTTATATGTATAGACACTGAGGTGGAAAGGGTTCTCTCTCCTTATCAGTCCTCTGTCATTCTTCTATTTTAATTTTAAAATAAAGCAGATAGACATTTCTCATACTGTTCCCTCTTTTTCAAGGATTTTGCCTGCTGTTGAGAATTGCAGAGAGATGCAAAGTTCAAGAGGTGATGTAAAATGGAATGAATTCTCCTTTTAGCTGCTATGAACAGTGACCCCTCATATCAATGAAGTGTTGACTCTATAACGGTAGTAGGATTATGCATGTGTTATTTTTTTTCTCCAAGCCCTCTAAGTCATAAGTTAACTAACATTTCACTACTCTGTGTAACTTATCAAAACAGCAAAGAGTAATTTTAACAAAAAATGAATACAATCACATCTGTTTGGAGGAGCTATTCACTAGAACCAGCCAAATGGAAGGTTATCTTTCTAGTTACTCTTTTCTGGTCCTCTCACTCTTTCCCTAGTTTTGCAATTTTGAGTTTGCTTTTTGTTGCTTCCAGAAATGGCTTAAATAAATAAGTTTCCTCCACTCTGTATAAACAGTATTTTTGAGAGCCCCTGCTACAGTTTTAGCTCCTCTGCTTTCTACCCAGTGGGTGGGTCCAAGGAATTAGTCACCAAAGTGGACCACCTCCGGGCTGATTGCTTTATGGTTCATCTCTAGGTTACGAGTGTGGAGTCTAAGTTGCAGAATTCAACTGGACAGTAAGCTTCTTTATCCCTTGTCAGTAAGAGCGCAGCGACCAAGAACAGAGAGGGTCAGTGGAGACTCAGCCCACTGACTTCTAGATTTGATCCTTGAAGATCACCAGGGAAGTGCACTGGCAACAGTGCTACAAGATGGCTGATGTACTGTCTGTATGTTTGGTCTCTGCTTTGTGGAGAAAGAACATCAGTCCTTTTGTGGCTTGCTTGTCCAGCATAAGCACTACACTCAGTTAAAAGACAGAGGATTTCTCTTTAGAAATACACTTTCTCCCCTGCAGCAAATAGGCATCAGTGTTAGCTGTGAAATCCACAGCTAACACTGTTTTTCTTTCACTGTTTCTCTCCCTGTGCCAAAATGTTAGTTCATGACACATGTTCTTTAATAGGAACAGCTTAGCACTTGTGATAAATGCTTGAAGGTTGCAGAAGTTACTGGCCAAGGTTTTGGCTGTAGATGCAACAGGTAACTTTCAAAGCTGGACCCAGACTCATTACATGCAATGTCTCCTCCATTCACAAGTCTCCTGCATATAATCCAGTGGCCCATGTGTGTTGGCTTCCCATCCAAACCTGATCTAGGAAGGGTACAGGTCTTTTTACAGCTTGATCTAGTGTGCCTATACAGTTGTGTCTCCATGCCAATTTGAGATTTTTAGTGGTGCATTCTTTGCGCACAACTTTATCTGGGGGTTTGCCAGCATTTTACACACTTTGCTCTCACTGTGCATTGGTGTAAGTTACAACACCATGTGGAAGGCAAGAGAAAATCAAGGTACCAAACCCTTGATCATGAAGTTTTTGTTGAAAGCGAGAAGACTCGGCCTTCCCTTGGAGGCTGAGCAGTGCTTCCAGCCAGAGCTGGCTCAGCAAGCAAGAAAGAGCTAAAGCAGAATCTGTCTCCATCCACAGCCACACAGAACATCAGGCTGTCCCCCTAGTGAAACTTCTATCATGAGCACAAGACTGATATAAAGAAACAACAAATACAGCTTATCTTTCTTGGGTCTCCGTTCAACAACTACAGCAGCAAGAATGAAACACATGGGAATCTGCCTAAGTTTATGGAAGCCATTTCCATTCTTTGGAAACTCACTGCATGTGTTTTTTGTAGAGCTGGACCCATAGGAAGGAAATGATCCAGTGCATATAGCAATTTATATTATTGTTTCTCAGGGAAAAAAAAGAAAAATTAGTATATCCTGTTTACTTATTGCTAGTGCTATATTTGACTAATATCCCACGGGCTTTCCTCTTGCTAGATCAGGGTAGGGTTTTTTATGGTCTGATCCAAAAAATGTCTTCAATTCTGCTTAAAACAATGAGATAGAAGGAGACTCAGCACCCAAGTAGTGCTGGGCATGTCACAGGATTCGGCCATAAAACTCTAGAAAAATGGTTTCATTTACAGTAAGGAGCCCTGAAGTTCAGGGGGGAAATGAGGTTTGCATCAGGGCATTTCTTTTAGAAGGGAAACCTTTTGGGAGTTTTACTTGGAGGAACTCAGTATCGACAAAATGACTCCCTGAATTTGTCCTGCAAGAAGGAATTCAATATTTCTTGTGTTCATCCTCACAGCCTTTACACTGATGCCAGAGCCCATTAGGTTCTTTGAAGTTTCTTGGTACTTCATGCATTTCTTTTTCTTGTCTATCATACGTATGTACAAACTTTTGTATAAACTTACCCTATTTATATTTCTGGAAATTTTTAAAAAGCCCACACATAAAACTGCAGAGTATTGGCAAGCCACTGAGTCTAGCACCTTTGCAGTGTAGGTGTCAGAATTACATGCCAGCTGTAGATATGTAACTCTTGAGTAGTAGTTAGGGAACGAGCTGTTTAATTTATAACCAAAAATGGTTACGTAAGACATGCCTTTTTCAGAATGTCATGCTCATTCTGGAAATAGACCATTATCTAAGAAAATAGAAAAGTGCACCTGGAAACTTTTAGGCTAGACTCCTGGTTTAATCATGAACCCATTTAAAAATATGTCAAGTAAGGCAGCTGTAATAGATGACCTTTTCTGCCACATATTAAAATGATGACTCATACACAAAATGACAGAGGAGCATAATGAAATGTCTCCTTTGCTTGAAGACTGTGAGGTTGAAGACTCTGTGAGTCTTGGATCTCCGACTTGCCTTGTAGTTCAAGACCTCTGATGCTGTATTCACTAGATTGTTAGTACTTGCGTATCTTTTTCCTATCTGTTTGGAGAGTCTGTGCTCCATTTTCCAACAACCCCTTTGAGAGGAAAATAGAACACTTTGTGCTTGAAAGCATGTCTAAAATCTCTCATAACCATGCAGTTGTCCCATAAAAGATCACCACCCAAAAATACCCTAGCCTTTTGCAGTTAATATTTAGTCATTAGTAATTGAGCTCAGCAGCTACAAAGCACTTGACAAACAGAAGTTGCTTAGTACTCACCCCAGCACCAGGGGGGCAGGGATCAGGATTCCGGTCTTCTGTTTGGGGAAGTTGTGGCACAAAGAAGTTAAGTTTGCTTGCAATTACCAGGGGAATTAGTCAGGAAGAGGACTGGAATGTGGTACCTAACTCAGCCCTGTGGCACGACTGCTGCACTGCTCATCTGGACTCAATCTGTGCTGCCTTCCTTGCATGTGCTCTTACAAGGGAGTAGTTACAGTAAGAAAAATGGGCCACATTTTCAGCAAACTTCCTTAAATATGCTTATATAGTAAAGGTTTTCTGCCTGCAAAATAGAAGGGTCTAAAACACATGGTGAGTCAGGAAATTCAAAATGAGTACTTTTAATTTCATCTGTATTTTTCATTGTTCTCCTTGATTAGTGCAGTAGAAGCAGAAAGCAGGATAAGAAACTGCCTCAGCCAGAGACAGCCTTGTAAATTAGATGTAGAAAGGACAACTTTTGCCGTCTTGCCTCTATACCTCTGTATGTCTGCAGGATTGTAAGCAAGGAGTAGTAACTCTCAGCTCCTGTTACTACAAATAGCCACAGGTTGTGTAAATTGAACACCCTGAAAGGTATTATGGTGTCTGTATTAATTAAAACATTCTTAGGCAAGCTTGGTTTTATTCGTGTCATCTCTTGGTGCCTTTAGAGTCTGAAACTTTGGAAAAGTCCTCTCTGGAGATCAGCACGTTCTCATTTCTTTTGTTGCATTGTTTTTATTTGAATTTGGAGAATGGGCAAAAAAGAAACTGCCATCCCCAAAATGCCGTGTGTGCTCACAGCTGGACCATCTGCCCCTCCTCGCCTCACACAACTACTTTGCACATCTGCTCAGGACAGAACTATGCAGTGAAGTCAGGCAGGCATATATTGTCCTTATCACCTGTGCTATTGTGGCAAGCCATGGCACTGATGTAAGAGTAACTCCAGGCCCTTCTGTGGTTCTGTGGTTTGCAGCACAAAGATGCTTAAGGAATAGTAGAGAGGAGAGAGGATTCTGTCGGAAGCATGACTCTTCTTCCTTCAAACCAGCATGAGTCTTCATGCTTTTATTATTCTTACCTAAAGGTCCTTTTCATTCACAGCATCACAAGAGTCACTGCTGCAACAGTCCAAATGCTTGCTAAGTGTGGGAGTGAGCTCTAACCCCAAACTCTGATTATGCAAGTCAACTCAAAGGACTAAAGGTCAAGGACTGGACCCCCAGAGAAATTACTTTCTCCAGGTGTTTTGCCACTTCATGAATCATATCAGAGCTGCCTTACCAGGACCAAGAAGTGAAAAACTGAATGAATGTTTATCAGTATTAAACTGTGGTGCCATATCAGAACAGGGTTAGAAGTTTGAGGTCACTTCTAAGTTAGTTAATTTTTTCAGATTCTCAGACATCATCTTTACTGGATCTAGATTTGAAATCACATGTCCTGAAGAAGCACTGAGTGGTATAAAACAAGTTGGTCAGGCTTCAAGTGCAGGTGAAATAGGTATCCATTAACTCTAGCAACAAGTTGGGGGAGGGCAAAAAGCCCCCCAAATTTCATAGATTGTAAGGCTGGAAGGGACCTTGGAAATCATCCGGTCCTGCCCCCTTCACCAAGCAAGGAGCATAACTGGGTGTCAGGCGACCCCAGCAAGGTGACTGTCTACCCTGGAAACCTTCAAGAGGAGACTAGACAATTGCACCACCTCTGGAGGGAGCTTCTTCCACAGTCTGGACACCCTGACTGTGAAGAAGTTTTTCCTAATGTTGAGCCTGAATCGGTCTTTCAGGAGTTTGGTCATTACTACTCCTAGTTTTTTACCTCGGATGCCCTAGTGAACAGTTGCTCACCAAGCCTTTTGTAGTGGCAAGCTGCTATCTGGTCCCTCCCCTCAGCCTTCTTTTCTTCAGGCTGAAGAGTCCCAGATCCCTCAGCCTTTCCTCATGTGGCTTGCCATATAAGACTCTGATCATATAGGTGGCTCTTCTTTGGACTCTCTCAAGCTTGTCCCTATCCTTGTTGAAGTGTGGTGCCCAGAACTGGACACAGTATTCCAGCTGTGGTCTCACCAGTGCGAAGTAGAGCTGAAGAATCACCTCCTTGGTTTTGCTGAAGATGCATCAATTGATATGTGCCAGAGTATTATTTGCCCTACTGACTACAGCATCACACTTCTGGTTCATATTCATACTGTGATCTATTATTACCCCCAGTTCCTTTCATTCATGGTGCCAATCAATTTGCAAATGATGTATTTACAATTTGCCATCAATAAATTATTTGCTGTTCAACTTAGTGGTGCTGACACTGTCAGCCAGTGGCAGATGATACTCTTTTTGAATGAGCCACTTCAAAATTTGTTGTTTAAACGTTCCTAAATTAGCCTGAATTCACGTACATGTGTAATTAACTAGTGGTATAATAGTGTAAATCATTATGGCTGGAACTGAAAGTGACAGAGACCTCCTTTCATCAAAGTCTCTTTAAGGAACTGAATATCATACAGAAAAGCTGAAAAAGAAACCAGTGATGCAAAACAGTCAGTGACTTAAGATTTCTGAAATTAACTGGTTCACTTCCAGCTAGTGCATCAGAATCTGCTAGTTTTGAATGTTCACGTCAACTAAGGGTCAACAGTCCTACTTTTGAAAATAATCTTGGCAATAAAAGTTTACTTTTATCTCATAGTTCTGATGGGTCTTACGGAAGAGACCATCTGTAGTTGCAGCTATGCCTTCAGGCAGTAATTTGATGCAAACGTGTCAAGTTGTTCATGGACATTTGAGGAGGAAACTGACCATGACTCGATATAAGCACATTTGTAAGGCTTTTTCTTTGGATTACAGTAGAAGAAATTTTTAGCTTTCCATTTTTCACACCAGCCTTCAGACAAAAATGTGTAAAGCAAGATTTGGTTTGTTTTTTTTTTCTACTCCTGCTCAGTGGTTGAAAAAATTTTACTAAGTACCCTAGTGAGAAATAAGAAATTGGCAGATCATCTGAGCACCTATCATATGTGGAGAAATTAGAATGAAGCAAGATTGTACAATTGATAAAGAAAACTAGCACTAAATTAATTATCTGATAGAACATGGGCAAGCTCTTTGAGAAGGTCCTTTTGATCTAATCAGCCTCTGGAATAGAAAGCATTCCTCTACAGGGATCAGCAGACCAGCTCTATTCATTGTGCAGTGGGAAATGCTTTAAATTCATGGTGTTTCTTGGGAAATCTGACTGTGATGAAAGAACATCTCTGACGTATTACCACAATGGAAATTCATGACTGCTTGCTACCTGGGCAAAAATATTCAGAAACGAAAATTATTCAAGATCTTGGGTCAAGAATGGAATTATCTTTTGCTATGAAAGTTGCCAAGTATTATTCTGTTATCCTGAACTTCACCAAAGACAATTAGTAGGCAAGCGGAGATGACAATGATTTGTTAGATATGTTTCTTCAGAAGAAGTGAGAGAAGACCGCATTAAAATTGAAGGACATTTTGTTGGATTTTGGAATGTGACAGATTCCAGTGATGCTGGAATGACTGCAGAGCTACTTGAACTGCTACGAGAAATTAATCTCACTCAGTGATTTGAACAATGGGTCAAATATAAAAGGCAAAAAAGGCAGAATTAAGAAAATAATTTGGAAATTTAGCCAGAGACTGTTTTTTGTCCCCTGTATTACGTTTGTTTGTTTGTTTTTAATTTCATGCTCATTGTTCTTGTGCATTGAAGCTGTGATTGTTTGTTTGTTTGTTTTAAAAAAAAAAAAGATTCAGTGCATTTATACCAGTGGGGTCCAGCTTTTAGGCCCCATGGGCCAGATGACTGGTGCTGGGTCAGTCCATGGGCTGGATGCAGTCTGGGTCCAATCCGGTCCAATGTGTAGCCACAGTTCTATGCACCAGACCAGGCCCTGGCCTCCCAGCCCTGTGCGCCAGATTGTACCCTGCCCCAGATCACCCCCAAACCCTGGCTCCACCTGCAGATCCATGTCATCTGGTCTGCAGGACTCGGAAATGTGGTGAGGGAGTGGTAGTAGTGATAGGGAAGAGCCCCTTAGGTTGGATGACATGGGCCAGATTTGGTTGACACAGGCTGAGCACCACTGGTTGATACCCTTTTGCAGCCTTGCCAGAGTGCTGAGAAGCAATGCAGCAACATATATAGGTCAGCTGTTTCCAAAACCCCTTACTGAAACGGGAGAGGAGAGCTGCCTTGATGTGATCTACATGCTTCTACCAAGGTTCCAGTTGGAGGCATTTATTTTGGCTGCTAGTGATTCAAACCTAAAGGGACCAAAAGGAACCCGAAGTTAAAGTGTTGCTGAGCTGCTATCTACCAAAGTCTGGTGTTATAAAATCTTGAGTAAGACGTTAGCTTGATTATGCAGTCAGCATTGCAAGCAAATTGCTTCCAGAAGCTGAAGTGGGTATCAAACAGTATGCATCCTTTGTATAAGGTAAAAAGCTTTGAGGGATTTCTTTGTAAACTTCTGCTCTGATAAAGGATCCAGTATCCTGACCGATGATGCTAAGGAACTGTCTGACCTACTGCAAATCAAAGCTAGCTTCCCATAAGAAAAATAGCTTGGAATACAAACCAAAAAGAGAATATCTGATTACAAGAACAGAGATGAACTAGGCACTAACCTTGAAAAGAAGTCACTTTTTAAGTTATGGCTTAGATACTGCTTTATAGACAGGTAAACATTTTTACAGAGCAGCATAATAAATCGCTTGAGCTTTTTGTATAGTACACTGTCAAGATATTACAACACCTGCGCATTGCTACTAGCAAAACATTAGATGATGGACAACTTGATAAAGTCTCTAGTACCAGAGGATGAGGTGTTTTGTAATTGTGGTTGGAGCAGGATTGCAGGCAGGCAGCATCTGGGAGCACAGCAGAAGTGGGATTCAAGACTCAGGGTAGAGGCAGAGCTCATGCTCAGTGGTTGCTAGAATCATTCTAAGAGGGCTGCAGACCCATGAAGGCAGAGTTTCCTTGGAGAGTGGCCTAATCTAGTTATCTCATGCTGAAAGTACACTTACGCAGATATAGTGGTTCCTTGACGCTAGTTGCTCTCTGGCATCAAAGCCCCATATCTATGCAATGCATATAAGATCTTGGCGGGCAGCCGAAACCTGGAATATGCCCAAAAACTGCACTGGAGCATATGTGCAAAACTAAGCTTTTGTCCTTGTTACAAAGCATATCTATTGTTCTCAGGATCTCTTAACGCAGGGGTTTTCAATGGGGAGTACTGTGAAAGACCCCAGGGGTTAACAGCAGCAGCGCGGAGAAGCCACCGGCACTTCTGGTTTTGCTGGTAGCATTTCCAGTTCTGCTGCCAAGGGACACCCAGCCCCCTCCCCATCAACTGGTTGCTGGGGGCACACCCACCAGAAAAGTTTGAAAACCCCTGTCTTCACCGCTCCTGTACCCACTGCAGCTGCAGAGCAAGTGAAATCCACTAAATGTGACACTTAAGACTTGATACGGGTAGGTGGGTATTTGATTGTGACGTTCTTCACTGTGTCCAAATTGCCTTGTCTTCAGTAAATGAGAGTGCTGGACTTAGTTCTTTTTAGGTAATACTGGGGTATTAGGAGGTTAACAGGAAAGGCAACAAAGAGTATGCTTGCCTACCCTAGAAAATAGGCTAAAGCTGATGAAGCCACAAAGTAGTAATGAACCTTGTGCTCTACTTCTCTACCCTGATTCTGCATGGAGTAAAAAGCTTCAAGTTTTCTGTCCCAATTCATAAAACTATCCACGGAAACGGCCCTGTTTCATCCCTTCTTAGCCATGGTCTCCCCAAGAGATCCACACTACTGAACCAGTGAAATTGTTTAAGAAGTAGGCAAAGGTTCATGATTGAGGGAAACACGGGGAGAGTTAGTTCTGGACCATAGGTTTTGCTCCAGAAGAAGGAAGAAAATGACCAGGAGGTCTTGCTGCATTCGGAATCTATTGGATAACTTATCTCTTACTGTGACTGACTTTACTTTACAGATGCACAGGCATGCACGCGCACACAGACACACTCAAACCTATAAACTAATCACTCACTTTTTTCATACAAAGGGTGATGGTGACGGTAAGTAAACCGAAGGTGAATTAGATAAATATCTTGAGTCTCTGACCGTTTTGTTGGCAATATCTTTATCCTGTTTCAACAAGGAAGAAAACAAGCTTAGTGACAACAGAGATAAAGGCTTAATAAACACTCCTCAGTTCCTTGTGTGGCCTGATTTCAATTTTGACTTTAAGCAGTAGTTTTTAGTCTGTATTGATGTGGCTTATTCAGCATTTCATGTCTCATTGTACTTGGCTATAGTATCCTAAGTGGTATGTGAGCTGTTGTTCCCTTAACCTCTGCAGTTACTGTACTAACAGTAAGTTATTGCTTCATAAATTATCATGCAAAGCCAGTTTCCGTTCTTTAAATGGAATCGGGCCATTATCGGGCTAAGTGGAGTCAAGATTCCTGGCATGAGCAGTCTGTGATTTTTAAATGGGAATTTAAATTGTTTACCTGAATAAATGTCTCTATTCTTCCCAGCCTCTGTCACTAACAGGAATGGTTACATTGTCAAGTATAATTCACAGCTGTGTTCATCAATGACCTTCCCTCTATTAGGGAGAGACATGCCATATAATCTTAGATGGTTCCTACATCATCTTCCCTATGATGAAAGCACACGTACTGTGCCTTTATGCAGGCATGTTTGTGTCCTGATATATCCAGTTGGCTACGTTTCTGCCAAATGTGCCCAGGTTTGGATTTTTACCATTAAAAATTCAACAGATTTCAAGATAGACTGTATATTCAGGGCTTGGAAAAATTTAGCATTTAGCAGTGGAAGGATTATGCCCTTCTAGTAAGGTTTTAATAGCCTGGAAAGGGAAAGTGGAAAAGGTTCCTTAGTTGTGGGAGTTCCAGAAGCCCGGCCCAGCCCCCTCTCACTGCCATGCCCAGCTGACGAAGAGCATTCGTGCTCTGGATTGCCAGAGGGGCTTGTCCCTTCTACCTGCTTCTGTTTGGCAGGGAAGTTGCATGTTTGTTAAAAGGAAGAAGGTGTTTTCCTCCTTCTAGGTCCTGTGGTTTGTGGGTATATCTACATATGAATGTGTCTGCATGCATGGGAACCACAGCTAGCTTTAGACTACCTTGCACTGGTCCTGCAAGTCATTTCAGTAGTGGGTGAAGCACCTGCGTTTTCCATGCTTTTCAAGTGAGTTTTACAGCCACCCTGAGATTTGCTGCCAGTTGCAGCAGCACTCAAGCTAGCTAGTTTAAAGCTAGCTCAGAGGCATCTGCAAAAGCTGTATAGCTCTGTTGTAGACATACCCCTGGCTCGGTTCCCCACCAGCTGGAAATTGTAGCTGTGGAGCAAAGGGCAGGGATTGCGTGTGCAGCCACCAGCTGCCCAGCTCCAGCTCAGCTCCTCGCTGCTCAGCACGGGCACAGGCAGAGCCAAAGCCTTCTGGCTGCATGGGCCAAATCCAGCCGGCAGGCATATGTTGTTGACCACTGCTACAGTAAGCATTCACTTCGCAACTTCCCTAGTCCTCTCTGTACTGCTTGGCCACTGAGCACGGATTCGCGTTTCTCTGCCATTTCCCCTGAGACACATTCAGGTATATTTCTGTATAATGAATTAAGATATGTGATTGCTCCTTTTTTTGTTACTTGTTTCTTACAGAGACCACAGCCTTCTATCTATTTAAAAAAAAAAAAAAAAGTCCCCGATTCATTGATGAACTACTGTTCAGAGGGAAGAGGAAAGTTATCACAATAAGTCCAGGTTATATGCCTCCAACTTTTCTTCTCCCATTGCTTTGTGAATGGAGCTGTGCAGCCAGAGATTTATTTGTGCCATGTGTTACTCATTAATTCTAACTTTGCCATAATTCATGATGACAGGCCATGGTTATTTCCTACTGTAGACAGTATGTAGCATTTATCTCAGCAAGATATGCTGTGGGGGAAAAATAAACCTGCAGTTCAACTCTGATACATGGCACACTGTCGAATTTAAGAGCATGAGCATCATATTCTACCCTCTAAACTCACGAAGGCACCTCCCATTGAAGTCAACAGGCCAAATTTCACTCCAGTTCTGGTGTTTATGCTATTCCACTGACTTTGATAGGGGTGCATATGAGGACAGAGTGTGACCTGTGTGGAGTTACAGACCTGTGTGTGAGGACTAAGCTTGGCCTAAAGGTGTTCATACATCTACATGTCCTTGAACTGGAAGCAGTACATCAATTCTGCAATGACTTCACATAATCTTGGCTCATTGTTTTCTCTAATTTTATGGAACCTGGGAAAACTGGTATTATGTATAGATCTGTGATCCAGATAGCAGAATGGGTCACATCAGAAGCAGAACTGAGCTAAAGATCTCATGTTGAGAACCAGAACTGAATCTTCCCCAAATCCAGGGATGGCTTGATTTTTTATGCTCCATTTTGGAACTCTGGGCATAGGGCAGAATTACCCAGTCTACATGGGCTCTGTCAAGCTGGGGTTGGTACTTTTTCACATTACATGCATCTTTTACCTTTTCACTTTGGACTAAAGAATCATTGAAGCTAACTAAAAACATTGTCTGGGATAGTGCTAATTTGAGCTCATTTTAATGATTCTTCATTCAGCAACTTTCTCTTTCCAAATTACACAGATACATGTCCCTGTTTTGAGTGCTTAAAAAGCAACTGCTGACCATTTCCTACAGTTACTTGCCTGAATCGCATTCAGATCATTGCTTTCTCAGCAAGACAACTTTGATAAAGCATGTGCAATTAAACATGATGAACTGTATTGGTTTTCTAGTATCTGGAGAGCTGTGAGAAGTTTGCTTTGCTAATTTCAGTCGAAAGTTTCTGTTTCCTATCTTTCAGCATTAATTGTTTCAGTGCGGTTTCTTGTTTTGTTTTGGTTTTTGCTGGGATCCATTGTGTGTATAGGTTTGTCTATTCCCTGCCTTTATTTTATGCTAATCTTCAGTGGGATATCTTCGTCTGAGTTAAAGAATATGCAACTGCCCATAAGGCACACAACTCTGTCATCCCATGTCAGCAAAACCTTTATGCTAATACAGTAACGTTTCTACACACAGCACCAGGCAAGATTATTCCTAGATAAAGATATATACCAAATTACTAGGGCTTCTGAGATCCTCCTACAGTTTGTCTGTATTTCTCATGTGTGCAGCTGGAATGGTTTTCATGCTAATGAACTGTTATCTTTCCTTACTGTTGGATTCTCAGATTACAGGAGAAGGAGCTGGTTACTGACAGCTTCAGTTTAGGAACTAATGGCCTTGTAGCAGCTGGCTAGCGCAAAACAACTCTTAATCCAGATCTGGATAATGGAAGATGCCCTCTGCATGAGCAGTGAAGAGTCAGTTTAATGTCTCCTATGCCTCCCTTTGTTTTTTGGCCAACCTGGAAGGTTGCGCCAGAGACAGGGGTAGAGGCGGGGGGGGGAGGAGAATTTGGGGGGGGGGCTGAGAGAAGAAGTATAGCTGCAACAGCATGGTAGCTGGCATAAATTAGAGCAACCCTAAAGCTGCTCGAATGTATCCTAGGGTGGACCTTGTATGAGGACAGAACATAAAGGCACTCTGTCCTCTCGCTTCATTCCACCATGAGCTGCACTAAAAAATCCATGGCTACAAATGAAGATTATATCTAATATGTTGACTAATAGCTTTCCTGGGAAGGATATACAGGAAAAGCATATGAATTATATGAAGACTTGAAAAAATGGATTCAAACAATAACATAAAAGAATTATAGGAAACAGATATGTTTCAAATGTATTTCCTATGCTTTTTTTTTTTTTTTTTTTTTTTTTTAAAGTGTAGTATTACAGAACAAGCATAAGTGATGTTGATGTTACCTATGGTCTCTTACCAAGCCAACAGCATATAGCCTGGATTCCAATTAATGGAAAAACTGATCATAAATGGCCATGAAATTAGTGATTTTTCCAGAACATTGAGATCACACCACAGCTGCATATATGTTTGCTGCATACATATTTTTAAAAATATATTATTGGAATTATACAGGCAGTCTGTTTAGAATTCCAGTCATCTCTGTGGTCATTCAGTCCTGCAATTAACAACCAATCTTTTAGAGAAAACAAACTAACAAACAGACAGCTGCTCATAATGAATCATTTGGTGGGGAGGGCAGAATAAGCAATGCATTCATAACTATAATTCACGTGCTTCTCCTGGTCCAGACAAATGAGGCAATAGTTTTTATAGGCCCAAATGGTTCCTGGCTGTAGTAGGTCTGGCATTGACTAGAATTTGTGTGTGAGATTTCTGACATGCGTTTCAGGAAAAGGCAGAATGTGAATTTTTGCAATTTCTAGAGTAAAAATAATTGGAGAAAGAGAATAAAGGCGTCCTAATACATGAATAGCCTGCGTCCATATGAAATGTCAGTGACAGTCTTTCAAAGGTCTGCAGATAGTATCATAGTACCTAGGGTCAGAAGGGGCCTAGAGCAGGCCATCTAGTCTGACCCCCCGCCAATGGCAGGAAACGAGTGCCAGGGTCACAGGACC
>JAGPOW010002791.1:15366066-15384873 GCA_030014935.1 Caiman crocodilus
CCCCCCCCCCCCCCCCCCCCCCCCCCCCCCCCCCCCCCCCCCCCCCCCCCCCCCCCCCCCCCCCCCCCCCCCCCCCCCCCCCCCCCCCGCCCCCGCCCCGAAGTCGTAACCACTGGAACAAACTAAGAAAGGAAGAGGTGGATTTTCCATCTCTTGGTGTCTTCCAGAAAACCACTGAGTCTTCATTTGAAGATGCACAGTATGCAAACTTAAGTTCTGGGTTCAGTTAAAGGGTAATTGAGTAAAATTGAAAGGCCTATGATATAGAGGAGGTCAGATTAGATTAATTCTTCCTGAGATCATAGGAAAGTAGAGCTTGGAAGAGACCATGAATTAATTTAGTCCAGCCCCCTGCTCAAGGCAAGATCATCCTTGACCAAACCATCCCAGAACAGCATTCCCCAATCGGTGCGCTACGGCACACTGGTGTGCCATCAGCCATATCCAGATGTGCCACAGAATCTGGGGGGGGGTGTTGCTACAGTCACCGTTGCCATTGCGCCCCTGCTGGCTCCACACCAATACCCTCTCCTCCCTCCCCACACCTGGCATTTGGCTGCTCACCATCCCTCTTTCTTCTCCCCCGACCCTGTGTCCAGCCAGTGTGCTGTGGGACAGAAAAGGCCAAGTAAGTGTGCCGTGGGACAGACAAGTTTGGGAAGCGCCGTTCCAGGAGGCAGGTCAGATTTGCCACCTTATTCATCTCCTGAATTTAGTTAGTTTATATCTATATACAAGTTTTTATACATAGGAACTCGCTTCATCAGATGCTATGAAAGGATATGCATATAGAACGGGAAGTGATCCCAGTAAAGTGTCTGTCGGACTTGCTATTGAAAATTTCCAGGGATGGAGGTTCCACAAATTCACTAGGCAGCCTGTTCCAATGCTCGACCACACTCGTAGTCAGAAAGTTCTTCCTAATCTCCAATCTAAGTTTCCTCTGCTGCAGTTTGAAGCCATTTCTCCTAGTCCTGTCCCCTGTAACCACAGAGAAAAGGCTATCTCCATCCTCTTTGTAATTGCCCTTCAGATGTCTGAAGACTCCCTCAATCTTCTCATCTTCAGACTAAATAATCCTAGTTCATTTAGCCTTTCCTCTTAAATCATGTTTCCCAAGCGTCTCATAATTTTGTTGCTCTCTGCTGGACTCTTTCCAATCTGGTCTCTTCTTGCCTTAAACTCCATGAATCTTTGAGATACTGCTGGGCATGATTACAGTTACAGCATTAGTAACTCAGTGTGATAATGATCTAAAACAGTTCCCACACAACACTTGCACATAACCTTATAACAAACCTGGGGTATCATAAGTTTAAGTGTCAGTCTTCATTGTCCTTCTTGGCAGTTTTTAAAGCATGATCCAAACTTCTCTCCAGGAGTTTACTGTCTTATTAACAACAAAATGGGTATATAGAATATACAGCAGTTACTTAAAGGCGAGAAAACTATTAGATACAGAGACACTGCAGAACTCATTTAGTTTAGATAAGGACCCAATACTTTGCAATCTACAGTTTGAAAGCTGTATTTCAAACCCTCAGGAAATAGTTTGGAAGAAATTTGTAGAGATTGCTCAGCATCAGCCTTTGTTCAGTGGAGCATCCAGTGGTCTCATTCCAGAGGTGGACAGCGAACATTTTAACCTTGACAAGGAAGACCAATGTAATTTCATGAATAAATGGGGGAAAAATGCAGATATAATCTAATACTTCCTTATTTGTCATAGGGCAGTCTCTATTTCCCTGAGTATGACTCTTGTTTTACTGGCAACAGACACGCTGTTGCCTCAGGAAAAATCTATAAAAATGCATCTAAAGATTGTTGGAGAGCCTGCTTTCTGAAAGGCACCTTTATTTGTAAATGGTAGGAAATCTCCCGAGTATAAGAATACTAATGAAGGATTTTACATGGACTAGGATCTAGGACAGGGGAGGGCAATTATTTGAGCCCACAGGCCATGTTTTGGGGAGCTGTTGCAAGCCAGTCAGCACCCCCTCACTCCCCCACAACAGCCTGGAGCCCACATACTCTGTAGCTCATCACCGTTACCAATACCCAGAAGCAAAGCTCACAGCCCTCTGAAGGGCCTTGGCTCCATGGTGATTGATGGGGACCCCATGTGCAACCCCGACCCACCTTCACCTGCTCCAGACTTGCCCCAGCCAACACGGACCAGCACCAGACCAGCTGGGACCCACGTGCACAGCCCTGACCGCAGCCTGCCCTGTACCTGCTCCGAACCAGCCCACCTACGATGAAACAGCAGTGGCAGCTGGGCAGAAGCTGCTGCTAGGCACAGGAGAAAAGCAGCTCCCTCCGGCTTGCTGCTGCTGGGCCCTTTTTGCTGCAGCTGCCTGGAGCCCACGCCCAGGCTGCCTTGTAGCTCCTTTCCACTACCACAGCTGCCCTGTTGGGCAGTCTGGAGGCGGCACTGGTGGTGGTGGTGGTGATGACAGTAGAGAGGAGCTTCAGGGCAGCCCAGGCACGGGCTCCAGGCAACCACAGCAAGGAGGGTCCTGGTGGTGGCGATGGCAGGGCAGCCGCTTTTCTCTCACGCCCAGCAGCAGCTTCTGCTTGGCTGTCATTGCCACTCATCTTGGGCAAGCTGGTCTAGGGCAGGCCAGGGTCTGGGCTGTGCACATGGGTCCCAGCTAGTTCAGAGCTGGGCCGCTCTGCTCTGGGTGGGTCCAGAATGGTGTGGGGCAGACTGAGCCAGGGCCAGGGCTGTGCATGCAGGTCCCCACCAGTCCCCATGAGGCCAAGGCTGGAGTCCAGCTGCAAACCCGCCCCAGCTGTGCTGTGCGCCTGTGGGTAGTGGGACATGCCACAGGTCAGACAGCACTTGGGCCAGGTAGGACCAACAGACGTATTCAAGGCTTGGCAAAGTCCCTCCCTTGGCCAGATTCAGTCTACAAGCTGAATTTTGCCCATCCCTGATCCAAGGCCAAATTTTCAAAAGAATTAATTGCTTAGCATGCTGACTTTCTAAAAATATGGCCTCGTAAGACCAGGGTGTGCTAGAAATGTCTTTAGAGGCAGAGATCAGTTAACAAAAATGAAGTGACATTTTAATCGAAGTAAATAATAAATATAAATACATTACATTCTATGTTATAATGGATATAACACCTACAGTATGTTTAAATATATTAATATAATTATATACAATTCACAATTTTTGCTTCTTTACTTGGAATCAGTGGCTTTATATTAATTTATATTTCATTTAATAGTGAATATTAAATGCTTGTTCCTGAAATCAGTGGAAGTTGAGCACATTGATAATCTCTCAGGGGCCAGGCCCTTGCTCCTTTGGACAGCTTATATTTCCTGTGTATGCTTCTCTCCGTTAATGAAGCAAACCCTTCTCTCCTGTAACAGGACATGCTGAGTTATGGTCAGCTTTATGTAGATCAAATAACTCAACTTCTTGCAATGTGGAAGCCAAAGCTTCGGTTTCCATGGTGTGTGAGGATACAACATAGTTCTTCATATGCAGTCTCTCAGAGAAAACAACTAAAGCTTGGAAAGATATATTTAAAAAAATGCTGGGTTAAAGTCTTCTCTCTGATTATGACGCTTGGTAAAACCTTTTTCAGGCCTTGATTCAGCCAACCATTAAGAATATGACTCGTCCGGCTCAGGGGTTTCAGTGCTGAGCTCCTGGTGGGAAGGCTGTGAGTTCAACTCTTGGTGTGGACCCAGAGTCTCAGTCAGAAAGTGGGTCCCCGGTAGGCATAAGGAAACTTATTTTGACAGAACAAGGAGCAACTGTCTCAAGTTGCAGGAAAGGAAGGTATTAAGAATAATTTTTTCACTAGGAGGGTAGTAACCACTGGAACAGGTACCCAGAGAGGTGGTGATCCTCCATCCTTAGAGGTTTTCAAGATCCGGCTAATCAAAGCTTTTGGCTGAGATGCTCTAGTTGGGGATGGTTCTGCTTTGAGGAGCGGGGTGGACTAGAGGACTCCAGAGATCCCTTCCAACCCTAATTTTCTATAATTCTGTGATTCTGTTATGCTTAGAGTTACTCCTATGCTTAGGTGGTTTTCTGAGTGAGGGTCTTAAACAGCAGAGAGAACAGTCGTATAAAGGCCATACACTGTCCTTCCTGCTAACTGTAAAACAACTATTTCAGGGAATCTTACAAGCTTTACTTTAAAAAAACAAAAAACAAAAAAAAAAACCCCAAAACAAAAAACCCCAAAAAACACCACCAAGAAGAGACGTATTTCTCCCATGTGCTAGCATTTCAGCATGAGGCAGCCTCTTGGAAAGTATAATTACCACTATGGAACTGCAGTGGTATACTCTAAACGCATGTGATTGGATGCAGATATTTACTCTATCTATATTTGGTAGTGCTACACATTACAGAAAATAATGGTACCTTCTGTTACTGTTAAGGGTCATCAATCAATCCTATCCAAGTTTCAGCAAATAAGTCACTGTACAACCTCTGGCATCCTGTTTTCAGGCTGAAATGTTAAATTGTGTTAATGATGTTTTAATCTAGGGGTGATTAAAACAATTTTATTGTCAGCCATAGGAAAAATGTTTATAATGAGGGATGTTAACATTATGCTTACGTTAATTCCAGGATGATTGTAGATTTAGAGAAACTGAGCTATGAGGAACTAACACTGCTTTAACCCCTTACGTCTGTTCTAAATACTTAGCTGCATTTCACTGTGAACACCAGTGACACATTCTTCTTGTTTATTTAAAGGCAAATGTTTGAACATTCCATTTGCCTTTAATCTCCACTTCAGCCAGTGGTTTTAAGGAACAGGAAATCATAGTGAGATCAATCAGGGAGCCTACAGCAAACTGTATAATCCGAAAGGTATGCAGTGCATTCCTTACCTAGCTATTATGGATCATGCTGCAGCATTCACTTGGGCTTTTGAATAGCAATTTAATATAAGTGACGGCTTGCAAGATATCACAATCTCAGCTGATGACCTCATGATGGTACTGATGTTGCTTCAGCAAGAGCTGTTTCCAGATTTCAGCAAGCTCACTGCTGGAATTGCATATAAGCACACAGGGATACCTTGTGGGAGGGCAGAAGCGCACTATCTTGGCAGCAGTTCAAGAGATGGTTGTGGGCCACCCATAGCAGTGGTCACTGTTATCCCTCAGGGCACCACATGCATTCCTGAACCAGCCTGTGTACTTGAGTAGTAAGAAGAGAGAGTGGGGTCATGACTTTAGACTAGAGATTGTTTAGGGAGGATACCTTTGTTTGGTACCCAGCCTAGCGCAAAAAAGCCCCTACTACAAGAAAGTAGTAGCAGTACAACTAACATCTTCAAGGACCTGTCCCTTCATAGCATATATGTCAGTCTGTGTTTGCATGTTGGCATAATGCTTAATTTTCAGTTGCTGTCTCCTCACAGCTTGGATCATACTGCCGACAAACTATGCATCTTTTCCAACAATACTGTGTCAAACCAGAGCTGACCAGAACTCCAGGATATTCAGTTGGATATCCTGAGGCATTGGTTAATATCTGATGCTGAGGGGAACATGCGCTGGCTGATGATTCAGTTTTTCGATGTGGGAACATTCCTTCCTTGACCTCCATGGTTTGAAGCATAAGCTCTGGATGCCCGTAATTGTATAGCCACACATTTTGTTCATCTAATATTCCCATGTTCAGATTTTACCCATGGCCACCTAGGTGTGTGTGTGTGTGTGTGTGTGTGTGTGTGTGTGTGTGTGTGTGTGTGTGTGTGTGTGTATATATATATATATATATATATATATATATATATGTGTGTATATATATATTCCAATATATTTGGACTGCCAGTATATTTTGCCACATCCTAGAAAGGTGGCATGAGAGGCAGCTTCTTGAGGCAGGATTTAGTGGGAAGCTAAGTACTTTGGTAGGGAGTGCAGGGTTAGCTAAGAAGGACTGAAATGACGCCTGTCCTACAGTTATTACAGTTGGCTGGTGGTTTTTCTTTTGTCGTCTTGTCCTGTTGTTAATTGTTTTCTGCTAGAAAATGGTATAGCATTAGATGTCTGGCTTTTGATTATTATTTTAATCGATGGAGATTGCTCAGCAGCTAATGATAGAAACTTTTCTCTCAGCACATTGACTAACCCATATATGCATCTCTCTCACGGTATTTTGGTACACATAATGTGGTGCCAACTGCCTCAAGGCCTATGAAACTTTCAGGGTTTGGAAAACACATAAAGAAAAAACTGACGTGCAGTGATTAACAGGAATTTTATCTCTTTTTTTATTTTCAAGGATTATGGTAAATGCCGTGGAGAATTTAATCATTTCCTTAAATAATTTGTTTGAATTGTCACCTCTTGTAAATAGTCCAACAAGTTCTGTGAAAACTTTGTTACCTTTTCAACATCTTCTAACCTCAGCCCTTTTCTCCTACCTCTCTTATGGCTTTTTCTTTTTGTCCAACTTTATTTTAAATATTTTTCTTGGAACTCAAGAGTTTTCTTTGAGAGAGAACATTTCAGCATGAAGAGCCTATATCTCAGCTATCAGTGGGTTAATTGCCATGTTTCTCCCTAGTGACCTATTCAACCTATCTTCACCTCTCTCAGCAGTATCCCTGTCCCCTAACCATTTTATTCAATTGCCCTTCTATTTAGAACCCCTGCTTTCTGCCCATCCATTCATAGCATCAACTGGACAATGTCGCCTCTGAAAGCTTATGCCCCTCTAAATGAGCTAGTCTCTGATGTGCTGCCTTACCCTGTCTTCTCCCTGATTTTTTGACTAACACTACATTTCTCTGCATCTCAGGGAGAGAGATGTAGGTAATTCATAGCAGAATTGATGCAGCACAGTTTGCATTGTCAGTAGACATTCGTATTCTTTTTTTGATGTACTGTAATTTTAACTAGTGATGCATATAGCTAAGACATGCACAAAAACTAGAACTCTTGGTTCCAAAATGATACTTTTTATTAGACCAACTGGAAAATGGCAAGAAAATTGTCCTTTTCTGCAAGCTTTCAGGAATCAAAGTTGCATATAGCTAAGGTTATCTAATGCTTTCCATATAAGCCCCAGCTTTCAGTCATTTATAACTTACCCGGAGTTATCTTAACTTAGGAGACATCTTTAATTACATACTAATTCACATGCACAGAAAAGTGAATACAAATTACATAGGCACGCTTATTTCTGGCAGATCCTTACTTTTGAGTGTTTGATCTTGGAATCTTTTAACATTTTTTAGCAAAAGTTATTTTGGATGAAATACAGAAGAAATTAAAACAAGATCCTAAGAATAGCTATTAAAAGGTATAAAACAAAAGGAAAGACAGACTGAGTCAAGCAGAGACACTGCTAAATTATAAGAAGGGATCAGCCTCAGGAGGCTGCTTTTGTTTCATGTGATTTGAATTGATCTGAATTTATGCTATTTGTTGGCCCTACATGTTCTGAAAAAAAATGCCTTGAACAAGGCTTTACAAATGTCCTTGACCTCTTACTCATCTGAGGACAAAGTGTGTTGCCTGGGAATAAAGAACCTGTGTGGCCTTAACTTTGCCAAGTCATGGTTCTCTGAAGTTTCCCCTACTTACCTTACATCAATCACTCCCTCACCAGTAAATCAATTCAGTGCTGTCATCTATCAGTGAAATAAAGTTTGTTCCTTCAAACAAAATTAAATCAATTCTTCCTCCTCACGCCAATTAATTATTTCTCTTTCATGTCCATCCTGATGATAAACTCACTTCTTACACACATGTGCACACCCCTTGGTACAGTTTGAGCTGTTCTTTGTATGTATGAATGTTGGGTATGCTGCTTCTCTCCTACCAGATCCATCCTGGGCTTTCCTTTTTTGGACATACAGGCTTCATGTCACCATTTCTGCTCTGCAGTGCCCCGACTTTTGTCCTTGGATCTCTTTTTCCATTGCTACTGCTTTGGAGTGCTAAACATCAGTTTCCACTTCAAACATGACTTCCATAAAGAGAATACCAGTTTAACACATCTTTGGATTTCCCACTCTGGTTTGATTTCCTTCTCTATGTGTATATTGTAACTTGGATGGCTTCCTGTTCCACTGCTAAATAATTCAAAGAATTAGGTCCTGTTTCTAGGTAGAAATCCCTTTGTTCCGTGTTTCAAATGTATATAGAACTTCACTTAATTTAGCTGCCTTGTCCTTAAACCTACTTACTGGTCTCTCTGGAAAATTGCCAAGATTTGTTCTCCTCTTGACCCTGGCATTATTTCCATCCTTAGTGTGCCCTAGTCGTTCCCACTATGACTATTGTTATTGCATGTTCTGTAGTTTTCTCGAATCCTTGGGTTCCCAGGGTTAAGAGTTCCAGAAAGCTGGATCCTGACATCCCCTGGAAGCAAGACCATAGCACCACCCAACTCTGGTACTGTCAGTGTGCTCTTACCCATTAGCCAAATTTCCCTCCTTGCTTTCCAGATTTTCCATGGATTTGTTCAACGATTTTCTGCACTTTTCCCACAAACTGTCTCCTGGCCTCTGTACACTGTAGTCTGAACTTCCTCTCTGTTCCTTCTCACAACCTTACATAATGGAGCGGCTCTTTCACTAGTTGTGTCTTCTTCATGGTATCTGCTTCTCTTACCTTACCCTATGAACCTGACCTCGCCTCCACTCTCTAAGGCCAACCAACCTCGTGATGAACTCTCTGTAAATTTGTTAGGCAACAATACTCTCAAGTATAAAAATTATATAAAATATAAAAAATATATAAAATTTAACCTGATCATTCTGTTCTCTTCTTTCTGGTAGTCTGTGACACAAGAATTTTGTATTGTTCTGTCCATCTTCATCAATGAGTCCTGCTCAGGCTAGCTCAAATTTACTTGTTACTAGATGTCCAGCCTGCTCCAACACTGCCAATACTGATACATACTATTTCTTCTTTACAAGGAGTGGGGCAGAAAGAGCCTTTGGAGCTAAAAGCTTGCTAATGCCCTCCTCTTGAAGTAGGTATAGTTTTACTGCATAGGTTTATAACTGTAAAATTTTTACAAGCAAAAAGTCACTCATTTTCCATTGCTCCTTTATATGGTAACATTTTCCTTAAAGGTATTTTTAGTTCTCACTTGTGTTAGTATTTTTTCATGGAGAATGTCTAGTAAAAGATGGTAGCAGCTGAGTGATCTTTGGTTTGTTATCTGTAAAATTAATAAGTAATTCTAGGACTTCATTTTTCTCTGAAAAAAATGAAAAAGAAGTCTGTTCAGCATTTTGTTGTACAGTGCTACTTTCTAGTAGGGTTGGAAAGTATTTGCATATTCTCAGGATTTCTTAGCTGAATAAAATAATGAATTTGTGGTTAGGAAGGGTTAAAATACAGCACGGTGAGTCAGAAGATCAGTGTTTTCTTTCAAGCTCTGCTATAGACTTCCTGTATAGTCTTGGACAAATCACTTAAACACTAAGCCTCATCTTGCTCATACGGTAATAATCATTCTTTTTTACTGCACATGATTGATGTTAGGTTGGTCGTCTTGTTATTTGTAAAGTGCTTAGAGATTATGGGATGGAAGCTCAAGTAGTACACATTTATGTAATTATTAGTAATATTAAATTATAGATAGACATATTGTAGCATTATCTTGAGGGCACGTTCATAGTCTTTGTCAGCCAAACCCTGCAGACACAACAGTATGCTACTGAAAAGAATTCCTTGCTCAAATAATGCACATTTACAGTTTATAAAGGACCATCTTGAGAATTCTGTGTCATTAACAGAGAAGAATAAAGTTTTCGAGAGATCATTTTCCCAGCGCCACTCCCCAGAGGTCCTAGCGCCTGAGCCACATGAATAACTTTCTCAGTCTTGTGTCCAAGCTGAAGGTTGTGTTTTTAATTTATTTTAAGTATCCAAGGAATGCTGTCTCCAGTATTCATAGAGCTCTAAATCGGATGTGAGACACGAATGCACCAGAGCAGCTTATCAGAGAAACAGGCTTGGCGTGAGGCCTACGTAAACAAGCATAAATTCTTTCTCATTTAAATGAAAGGACTCTGGAGGATTGGCCAATTATAGTTGCAGTGGGCTGTCCTTGGGCACCAATGAAAGTGCTTCAGTTGACCCCTGGTATTTGACATGAGCTGACTGTTTTGTTTACTTTTAAACATACTGTTATAAAACAACCGAGGCGCAACTTGATTTTGGGAAAGTCAGCCTCTGTAGGTTACTGTCCAGAGTTACTTACCAGCAGGCAAAACTGTTGTGCACGTTTCCATTCTCAGAGTTTTAGCCAGGTTGTTGCCTAGGTAAGAAAGAATTCGTCTCTGTCCACTACAACACACATACACTCCTGGAAATCGCAGCACAAGAAGGCGGCCAATAAATTTGATTATTAGCCAGAATGCATTTTTTTCTTCAAGTCAACATCTCATTTCCTGAAAGCCCTGCCTCTAACCAGAGGTTCTACTGAGGCTTTTAAAAGTTTGTCACTTGGGGCCAACTCTTCTTTCAGTTGCAGTCAGTGGCAAAACAAATCTTGATTTACAGATTCATAGATATCATCGACTTCATAGGGGATAAGGTCAAGTACCAAGTTCCTCATTTGCTCAGCTGGGGCCCAACCTTACTGCCATTGACATATGTGGGGCAGCATCAGACCATGAGAGAACGTGGCCAGAATTGAAGTTTTATGGCAGATTTCTTTCTAGACAGACCTCTTCCATTTACTAATGAAGCAGAGGGGTTGTTTTGAGGTAAATCTACGCTTGCAATAGTGTGAAATTATTTTATGGTATAAGTAAGGAGGTAACTCCTGGGGTTTTCCTGTATGAATCCTGCCAATGGATGCGGCATGTCAGAATGGTGAGTATTAGAGCTCTGAACTTACCAACACAATTCAATTATGATCAGGTAAGTACACAAAGTACGTGGTCAAAACAAACCTGCAGCAAAGCTGCCAATTTTATCTTAGCCTCTGAGAGACTCCTCCATGACTGAGCTGAGCCTTTACCACTCGGCCTGTATGTTTATTGAATGCATTTGGCAGGCAACAGAACCTGATACCTGATTTAACTCAGCCGAAGTGTTTTGGCAGCCAAAGGAGATCATGTGATACATGCCTAGATGCTGCAGTGTGGATAAAAATTAGCATTTTTGTGTGTGATGAAAGCATTCTGACAAGCTGGAGCTTATACCTTGTACGTGGATGTTACGTGCCACATCCTCAAACCACCATCTGGCCATTGTAATCTCATACTTGGTGCCATTAGCCTGGGCAGCATTTTTCTTGTTTAAGGTTTAGATAAATTAAAGTAAAGTGAATTATTATTTTTATGTATATAATAAGGAAAAGGTGTTGCACAGTCCGGAACATAATGCTGAATTCCTTTCATATCCCAAACTTCCACGTGTTTCGAGAAGAGCTTTGAGGTCACAAGGAGTGCAGGAGGGACTTCCTCAATCTGCAGCATTAGTCCAGTCAGAATTTCAGCCAAATTCACCCAGCAGCTGGTTGACGCACAAATCTGTTTTCTTTCTTTATACATAAATATTTAGTATATTTTAGGCTTAAAAAACTGGTCCCTGTCCAGACCAGCAGTCCTCACTCAGATCAGACCCCCAACAGCTTGCCCAGGAGCCATGCATGCCTTAAGGTGTCAGCCATGGAGCCAGTGGCACATTGATGAGATGATTATAGTACTAGCCAAAATGACAAAGGGTATGTGAATGTGCTGCCACTGCACCTTGTAAGGCCCCATTACCTGAGGAAGAACAGAATGGAGCTGTGTTGTCTATCATGCATTAGAGCTCAAGTCTGCAAAGGGCTAAGCACCTTGTGAGAGATGGGAAGAGCACTCAGCTCAGGGGTTCAGTGACAGAATCAGCCAGCATTTGAATTCTCAGTCAATAATTCCTGTTGCTTCTCCACCTTGAAGTCTCGCAATTTTAAAAACCTTGAATTTGATACAGATCTTGATACAGAACCCTCTGACGGCAGTGAGGGCCTTTCCATGGATTTCTCTGGGGTTTTGATCAGCCTGGGGCACTTGGATAGCAGAATGATTTTAATAGGACCTTTAAAAGCTTCTTTTCCTCAAAAGAAAAGCTGTGCTGTGATTTAAAGTGACATCTCACAGGATGTTGTAAATGTATGAACTCTGGGAAAGGCAGAAGTGTCAAGAATACAAGGCAGCAGGAGTCTTTAAAGATGTACACAGAGAAAATAATTGGGTTGTGGCAGTTTATAGCAGCTGAAGATCTGGTTTACTGTGCCCACTTGTGTCATTAGGTTTTAATTTTTAATGCAAAATATGCCAGGGTCTGGACTGAGAAGATCTGCAAACATCTGTATGGTGCAGAAAGTGGCTCTTGGTGTGCTGTGTTTCCCTGAGTGACTTTACTAACCCTCTTATTGCCAAACAGAATTCAAAATCAGTGATTTTTGTAGCTGGAAACAAAATATGGGCCTAAACCAGAAGAGAGCTGAGCAAGAACTGAAGACCAGTCACAAGTTCCATTTTTTGTGGTTGCTGAAGTTTTGCTGAATTGTCTATTTAGGGCCCTGTGGAAGAATCCTAGGATTCTGCTCTAGCTTAAAGGCTCTACAGTGAGGGAAGTATTATATTGTCATGACCAGATCTAAAGTTTCACTGACATATCGCACTGGAAACAGTGAAAAAAATTCTGTTTATGGACAGCTGGGCTTACATGGTACATGTTTCCTTGACTTACCATCTCCATTTTGTGTTGTTTGTTGCAAATGCATGGAAACAGGCTCTTAGTTTCACAAGTCTTCTGTTGAATATGCTCATGTATCACCTGAAGTCACAGTGATCTTGTGGCTCCAGAGGTGGTGGTGATTACTTTGAACATTATTTCCTCTCCCCTCATTCAAACCATGCCACCCCACTCTTCCAACCCTTCGTAAGACCCCTCTGTCTTTGCCCATCAGATTCCCAAACTTTGTTCTCAACTCCAGTGCTGTGCACAACCTTGAACTCCCCTGGTAGAGCCTTCATCTTGCTATTTTCATACACTTTTTACTTTGCCTTCAGTTCAGCTGCCTTCCAGACTGGGAACAGTCCCCCACTTACTGGTTTCTAAGCCTCCTTCCCTATTTCTTCAAACTCATTTCTGCTTGGGACTGTTTCCTCTCCTTGTTTTTCTCTACAGCTTTCCTCACTTTGCCTTCCTGGAACTATAGTGCCACGTCTTGTCTTGTATTTTGCTTACATATCTTAGACTGTGAACTCTTAAGGACAACTTACCCTGTCAAGCGTTATGGAAACTTCAGGTAAAATATTCTTGTAATAACAATATCACATGCTGCTTCTGATATCGGTAGTAAGATTATGAATTCAAGTGGGGAAAAACAGTTAGAACAGATGAAAGGGAACAAAGAACCAGTTTGCAAATATCTCCTGTAAGCAAAAAATAAATACCTTCTAAGAACATAGAACATAGCCAACTGATCAAACTAAAATTAAAACCTTTTTAAAATAAAAATAGAAATGGATTTTCAATACCTCATCATAGTTGTTGATAGCTACCTCCTAAATGATAATTGATGAACTTAGAAACAGTAGTGGGCCTTTTTTTTAGCACCAAATTGGAGATGGTGTTCAGATTTCAATCACTTAATGTAACTTATGGCCTCAGTATTCTGTACTGCAGGTCTTCTAGTGAGTCCCCTGAGAAATTTCTGCTTGGATATAACCCAAAGTGGGTTACTGACCTTAAGAACTGCAGTAACATAAAATAAAACCTATGGAAACAATTTGCTGGATCAGTATTAACAGCCCAGCGGTCTTCCGAAAAGAAAAAAAGGAAAGTAGCTTAAAGAATACACAATCAACTGGGACTTGGTTTGCAATTGGAGTCAGTTATTTAATGAAGGAGAATTAGCACACTTTGGGGGAGGGAGTCAGCTAGTTAAACTCCCAAGAAGGTGGGTAGGTGAGAGCCAGAGATCCTGTTTAATTACTCCTGGATAAATAACTACTTGCAAATAGTCCTTGCCTCCATGCATATTCTTGTTTCAGGCAGTGTTGCCCAGAAAAGGCAGGGTGCGGTGGGGCAATGTGTAAGCAGTCAAATTTGAATTTGGGGCTGTTTTTTTGTTTCATGGGGTTTTTTTAATTCTTAAAAGACGGTGGTGGTATATTCTAAACAATGTTTCCCCACTGCTGTGTAAAGAATTAAAATAGAGTAGTATCATCTTAACCTTATGTGCTATGCTAGTTACCTATGTACAGAGGTGAAAAAGATACTCAGTACAAGTGGAATTTCTAGAGTTGATTCTCTAAATGTTGAAAAGATTAACCCCATGGTTTAAAACAAACAGTCAATTTAGTGTTTGTGGGCTGTTGTAATTCTGTTTAAATCACTATGTTTTGCTGCTTTTACATTCAGACCATAGTTTGGACTAGTGCATAGGATATGAGAAAATGGAAAACTGGGAAGATCAAAAGGAGGAATGACCAGCCTAGAAATAAAGGGCTGAAAGACAACCAGAGGGCTCTCAGTGTTGTAGTCACCAGTGACTGGTTATAGCTAGCAGTGGTTTGACGGCTCATGCTGGGTAGAGAAGAGAGGAAGGAAGTGGATTTAGTGGAAAATTGATTGCATCTACTTGGGTTCTTTCCAGCTGAATCCTGAGTTAAGTACATTCATCCTGAACTAATCGTTAGGCAGAATTGGCTGAAATCTTACATACTACTTAAAGAAAAGAATAGCATTAAAGAGACAATATGCTTATTGTACCTGAAAGCCAAGAGAAGTAAGTATGCTATTAGGAGTCCTACCTGTGCAGCTCTTTATTGTTTGCCTTGAAAGTATTTTGATTCTAACATAATCTCATCCAGCAAGGTGGACAGAGGCTCCTTGGTCATTTTTTCCACTCAAAATCTGTGCTTAAAAAAATTGGGTGCCTCAGAAAACTCAACTCCCTTTTGGTTTCTCTTAAAGTACAGTTCATTAAGAATAGTTTTCGTTCTCATTCCAGCTACAGAAAAGCACTTCAAAATACCAGTGAAAGGACATCAAACATCATAGGCCATTCTTTACTTAGGATAAACCTTGAGTAAAACCATTGGCTTTGGCAACATAACTTTGAATTTGCATTGTTGTGAATGAGGGAATAATTTGGCTATCGTCTCCAACCAAGCAAATTCAAATTTAGTAGTAAATAACTGAATTGTTAGTAAATGATCCAAAGGAAGGAAATGTGTACTTTTGTAAGCTTGCCACATTGTTCTGTTTTACCATCTATCTTATCCACAAGAGGCAAAGGGGCAAACGTGGGTTGGATATTACGAACTTTCTAACTGTGAGTCTAGTTACGCCTTGGAACACGTGGAGTTCAGTAAAGTTTTTAAGTGCCAGTTGGACAGACATTTGGTTGGGATGGTTTAGACAGAGATGTTCCTGCCTTGAGCAGAACTAGGTGGATCTCCTGGAGATTATTTCCATCCCTACTTTCCTCTAGTTCTGTGATCATGGTAGTGTTTTAAAAGCTTACCAATTTGTTTAAGATCTCCTAAGCTTATGCCCTTTTAGATGAGAATAAATGCAATGTTTTGATGCTTACTGGTGACTCCAAGATCCTCACAGGTCTTTCATACACTACTGCTGTGATTGCCCTGCTAGCTCCAGTTAAGTCTCCCATGTCACTGGGATGTATAGCTGGTATCATGCAGGTGAACAGAGAGGGAAAGTGACTGGGATGCTAATGGGGCAAGTTATGGTGTGCAACTGCTGACAGCAGCATTGGGTTTAGTTGTTAAATTAACAAAGAGTGATTGTAAAAGAGGGAAGGAAAGTTTGCTTCATCTTTACCGTGGCAGTCAAGGGAACTGTCCAGAGCTGTAAAGTACCCAGTGACCCTAGAATGCGTCTGATGAAAATAAGAAACGAGTTTTTCACATAAGCAAGAACATTGTCTGTTTAGAGGAGAAAAATGCTATTTGGTTTTGGATTGCCATTCCTAATAGTGACAGCTTTCCCCACAAGAGTGGAGAAATGCAATATTTAGGCTTGATGTTTAAAATTCCCTTGCGGCAACAACTAGGAGTTAGACCTATGTCCTAAATAGCTGGCAGTATCCAGCAGGGGTTCATAGTTTCATAGCACTTAGGGTCAGAAGGGACCTAAACAGATAGTCAGGTCCAACCCCCTGCCCCGGACAGTGCGGGGTCATAACACCCCAGCCAAATATTGGTCAGCCTCCTCTTGAAGACCCCCAAGGTAGGAGAGAGCACCACCTCCCTTGGGAGCCCTTTCCAGACCCTGGCAGCCCTAACTGTAGTGTCCCCTGATGTCCAGCCTGAACCTTCCCTGTAACAATTTGTGGCCATTATTCCTAATAACCCCCCAGTGGTGCCCAGGAGAAGAGCCTCACCCAATTCTCACTGGTCCCCCTAGGTGAGTTTATAAACGGACACCAGATCCCCTCTCAGCCTTCTCTTATGGAGGCTTAGGGCCTGACCCACTGCCCCTTGACCATGTGAGTGGCCCTCCTCTGCATGCTCTCAGTGCTAGCCACATCCCTTTTGAAGTGCGGCACCCAGAACTGGATGCAATACTCCAACTGTGGCCTGACCAATGCCACACAGAGGGGAAGGATTACCTCCCTAGACCTGCTTGTGATGCGTCTGTCGATACATGACAAGGTGCGGTTAGCCTTACTGACCACTACCTCGCATTGGCGGCTCATGTTGATCCTGGAGTCAGCAATGACTCCAAGATCCCTTTCTGCCACTGTGTTAACAAGAAGGGTGTTCCCCAGCCCATACGTGTGTTACTGGTTCCTTCTCCCTAGACGCAGAACTTTGCACTCTTCTGTGTTGATTTTCATCCTATTCTGATCTGCCCACCTCTGTAACCTGTCTGGATCTAGCTGGAGTCTGTCCCTCCCCTCCAGTGTGCCCACCTCACCCCACAACTTGGTGTCATCAACGAATTTGGACAGCGTGCTTTCCGCCCCCACATCCAGGTCACTGATAAAGATGTTGACCAATACAGGCCCCAGGAGTCTGGGGGACTCCACTGCCCACATTCCTCCAAGTCAAAAATGACCCATCCACCACCACTTTCTGGGTGCGACCATCTAGCCAATTTGCCACCCATCTGACTGTGTGGGTACCAGTGCTGCAGTCACCTAGTTTGTTTGAGAAAGTGTGGTGAGAAACAGTGCCAAAGGCCTTCTTGAAGTTCAGGAAGATGACCTATAGCTCCGAAGCCTCTGGTTGACCTCATTGATGCATACCTTGTGGCGCCATCCATGTCTGCTCGCTGGAAGAATAGAAGAGAAAACCACCTGTATCCCCATCTCCTTGAGCATGGCCCCCAGAGCCTTGTAGTCTCTTACGGTGCGGTCCAGGCTGTCCTTGGCCGCATCATTCGTTCCCACGTGGATGAGGGCCTTGGCGTATGGATCAGACAGTTGAATGAGGTTCATTAGGTCTGTTGACTGCGGAGGCTGTAGACCTCTGCTGGTGGGGTGCCATGATTGTCTGGGGGGAAAAAATGTTTAGGCTACTGCTCTAAAAACTATTTCTAGATGCAGTGAAGCCCAGCTGTCAGTGCTGATTGCTAGTGTCTGTTTTATAGGGAGTGGCAGCTTAATTTTGAGATGGCGGATACTCTAGCAAAACTTAGATTGTGCAGCTGTTGTCAATCTCTTCCTGTTCAGTTTTACATACGTGGGATGAAGACTCTACTGATGGTGCTGGCTGGTAATGTCTTTTTGGCTATGACTCAAATCGGGTACCCCTGCTGTGCCGTTTAGGTTTGTCAGCAACAGCCTTTGATGCCATTCCCTGTGAGGTGTTGACACATGCAAGGCCACTGGCAGGAAGAAAGTGAGCTGTTCAGGCACAGATCTGTTCTTCCCTTTCTGAGAAGATTCAGAGTATGGTTTTACATCATTGCTCATCTGCCTCAAGGTTTGTCTCTTCCATGCTGCAACAAGATTTGGTCTTGACCATCCCCCCTCATTCAGCATTATGTATAAAATACTAGTGGAGAGAGTAAGGTGGAGTTGGCTGCAGTTCACAGATGCCATTCAGCTCCTTGTCTTTATTTTATTTGATCCAGCTGTTGCTAGTGATCATCTTCCTTATTATCTAGTCAAGACTCCAGCTGGGCTAAGAAACTAGTTAGTTAAGACCCAGCCTGAGGAAAAAGAGATAATGTGGGTAATTGGTGTTGAGGCTGTAAAAGCAAAAAAACCAGCAGCTGCTATAGTGGGAACTACCTAGCAGGCAGGCATGTCCTTTCTCCTACTAGCTTTTTGATACTGGAAATGTCTCTTGTGGTTGTTACCATGTGTTTCATGTTGCTTTGTCCTTGTTATTAAAAAAAAATCTTCTTTGTGTGAATAAAGCTACTCCACAGAAAAGGGAACTGAACTTGTATTCAAGGGTTATTTTACCTTTTCTACTTGACGAATCTTCCCATTGAATTACAGAGGACTATATAGTTAATACCATTAGTCAGTATTAAATCAACTCAGGCTGTTGCTTCTCTGTTTTAAAAATACATGTTTGACTTAAACATTACAGACTTCTTTTCAATAAGTTTTTCCCTTGGAGATCCATAGAAATATTTTTGCTGTTCATTGGAACTGATGCACAAAAGAGAACAAGTAAATACATGAGCAAAAGAGAGAAACCTCCCAGCTTTTCAGTTTACTAATTTTTATGAAAGATGGAAAACATCTATTGGGTTTATAATACTGGATATTCAGCATTGTCCCAGCTGCCCCTAGGGACCAAAATACTCTTTTTATCCTGGCAGGAGTAAGTTGGTTTGGCTTAACCTGATGGAAGAGTAAAA
>JAGPOW010002791.1:15393969-15415671 GCA_030014935.1 Caiman crocodilus
TGGACAGGTCTTTCGACCTGGAGGGATGTGGGCAGTGGGGTCCCCCAGGGCTCAGTCCTCAGGCCCACACTGTTCAACATCTTCATCAGCGACTTGGACGAGGGGGTGAAAAGCACCTTGTTCAAATTCACAGATGATACTAAGATGTGGGGAGAAGTCTAGACAGATCTAGACACGTGACAGGGGTGGGTGAATGAGAACAGGATGGGTTTCAATACTGACAAGTGCAAGGTACTGCACCTGGGGAGGAAGAATCAGCAGCATACCTACAGGGTGGGGAATGCCCTTCTAGTCAGCACAGAGGCAGAAAAGGATCTTGGTGTCATTATTATTGATTCCAAAATGAACATGGGCCGTCAATGTGGGGATGTGGTCAGGAAGGCTAACCGCACCTTGTCATGCATCCATAGATGCATCACAAGCAGGGCCAAGGAGGTAATCCTCCTCCTCTGTGCGACATTGGTCAGGCCGCAGTTGGAGTACTGTGTCCAGTTCTGGGCACCGCACTTCAGGACGGATGTGGACAGCATGGAGAGGGTGCAGAGGAGGGCCACTCGCATGATCAGGGAGCAGCAGGGCAGGCCCTATGAGGAGAGGCTACAGGACCTGAACCTCTTTAGCCTCCACAAGAGAAGGCTGAAAGGGGATCTGGTGGCCATCTACAAACTGACCAAGGGGGACCAACAGGCAATGGGAGAGTCCCTGTTCCCGAGCACTGCCGGGAGTAACATGGAATAATAACCATAAATTGACCGAGAGTAGATTCAGGCTAGATATCAGGAGGCACTACTTCACAGACAGGGCATAAAGGATCTGGACCAACTTCTAAGGGGAGAGGTCCTTGCTTCTACCCTGGGGGTCTTCAGAAGGTGGCTAGATAATCACCTACTGGGGTCATTTGACCCCAGCATCCTTTCCTGCCCATAGCAGGGGGTTAGACTTGATGATCTGCTCAGGTCCCTTCTGACCCTACCAACTATGAAACTATAAACAGATCATCAGGTCTGACCCCCTGCCCCAGGCAGGAACAAGTGTCAGGTCATAATAACCCAGCTAAATATCTGTCCAGCCTCCTCTTGAAGACCCCCAAGGTAGGAGAGAGCCCTTTCCAGAGAGAGCCCTTGGGAGCCCTTTCCAGACCCTGGCAGCCCTAACTGTAAAGTTGTGTCTCCTGATGTCCAGCCTGAACCTTCCCTGTAACAATTTGTGGCTGTTATTGCTAGCAACCCCCGGTGGTGCCCGGGGGAACACAGCCTCACCCAGTCACCTGGGGGGGACCAGTGGGAAGTTTGTAAACAGCCACCAGATCCCCTCTCAGCCTTCTTCTGGAGGCTGAATAGGTTCAGGCCCTTTAGCCTCTTTTCATAGGGCCTGATCCACTGCCCCTTAACCATGCAAGTGACCCTCTGGATGCTCTCAATGCTAGTCACATCCCTCTTGAAGTGCGGCACCCAGAACTGGATGCAGTACTCCAACTGTGGCCTGACCAATGCCGCATAGAGGGGAAGGATCACCTCCCTGGACCTGCTTGTGATGCATCTGTAGATACATGACAAGGTGCGGTTAGCCTTACTGACCACTTCCTCGCATTGGCGGCTCATGTTGATCCTGGAGTCAACAATGACTCCAAGATCCCTTTCTGCCACCATGTTCACAAGAAGGGTGTTCCCCAGCGCATAGGTGTGTTTCTGATTCCTTCTCCCGAGACGCAGAACTTTGCACTCTTCTGTGTTGATTTCCATCCTATTCTCATCTGCCCACATCTGTAACCTGTCTGGATCTAGCTGGAGTCTGTCCCTCCCCTCTAGCATGCCTACCTCACCCCACAACTTGGTGTCGTCAGTGAATTTACAGTGTGCTTTCCACCCCCACATCCAGATCGCTGATAAAGATGTTGACCAATACAGGCCCCAGAACTGAGGCCTGGGCGACTCCACTGCCCACATTCCTCCAAGTCAAAAACGACCCGTCCACCACCACTTTCTGGGTGTGACTATCTAGCCAACTTGCCACCCATCTGACTGTGTGGGTACCAGTGCTGCAGTCACCTAGGGTTTTTTTAAGAGAATTTGGTGAGAAACAGTGCCAAAGGCCTTCTTAAAGTCCAGGAAGATGACAGTCACCTTGACACCCTTGTCCAGGGACTTTATGACCTGATCATAAAAGGAAACCAGGTTAGTCAGGCAGGACCTGCCCTCAATGACCTCATGTTGGTTGACCTGAGCATTACCTCCCCTGCTGGGCCCTTGCAGATGTGCTCCTTGATCATTCTCAAAGGTCTTTTCAAGACCCAAGGTAAGACTGACTGGCCTATAATTGCTGGGGTCCTGTTTTCTCTCCTTCCTGTAAATGGAGATCACACTGACCCTTTTCCAATCCTCTGGTACCTATCCAGAGCCCCATGAGTGCTCATAAAGCTGTCCCAGGGGCCCTGCTATGACCCTTGCCAATTCCCTCGGCACCCTTGGGTGAAGAGCACCTTGACCTACTGATTTAAACATGTCCAGTCCCTCCAACAATTCCCTAAGTCATCCCTAACCCTAGGCATGATGGTGCCTCCCCTGGGTCCATCCATAATCCTAGTGGGGAAACTGTCCCTGTTCAGGAGTATGGAGGCAAAGAATTTGTTTTAAAAAGTCAACTTTTCCATTAGCTGCAATCACCAGATTGCAAAGCCTGTCCTGTAGGGGCCTCGTGTTACCCGGTGCCTTCTTACTCCCTATGTATTTGAAAAAGGACTTTTTGTTATCCCTAATTCTGGTCACTAGCCCTAGCTCCATCTGTCGTGGCCTTCATAACAGCATCCCTACAGTCCTGAGCAACAGAGGTGTAATCCTTCTTGGTGATAGCCCCTTGTTTCCACTGTTTGTAAACCTCCTTTTCTGCCCTCAGGCATCCCTGGATGTCTTTGCTGAGCTATGGGGGCTTTTTAGCACTCCTGTCCAGCTTGGTACACATTGGGACTGATTCCCTTTGAGCTTGGAAGATCATTCCCTTTGTGGAACAACCACCTGTCTTGGACTCCCATCTCATTGAAGCTCTAAGACCCCAATGCCTCTCCTGCTGATCTTAGCTTACAGAAGTTGGCCCTCCTGAAGTTGAGGACCTCTGCCTTGCTGCTTGCTTTCACCACCCTGCACTGGATAGTAAATTCCAGCAGGTGATGAACACTGTCGCCCATGTGGTCCAATACCTGCAGACCCCTCAACAGGTTGTCCTGTGGCAAGGACCAAGTCCAGTAAGGCTATCCCTCTGGTAAGACTATGCACCTCCTGAGTTAGGTGGCAGTCCTGTATCCCGGCTAGGAACCTATGTGAGCAATTGGACCTGGCTGATTGCTCCTCCCAGCAGATGTCTGGGTAATTTAGGTCACCCATGACCACCCCATCCCTTGACTTTACAGCCTCTGTGAGCTGACCTGAGAATTCCAGGTCCTGCTCGTCCCCCTGGTGAGGCAGTCTGTAGTAGATGCCCACTATCAAGTCCCTTCCCCACGACTCCCTTGCATTCTTACCCAGCGCGCCTCATTTTGCCCTTCCTCTGATCCCATCCTGATCGTTGAGGATGTGTATTGATCTTTGATGTATAGTACTACACCCCCCCCTCCCTTTTCCCTGCTCTGCCTCACCTGTACAGCATGTAGCCCTCCATGTCCGCTGCCCAGTCATAGGCAGAATCCCACCAGGTTTCCGTGAGCCCCACTAGGTCTGGGTTTTTGCTACCTAGCAGAGGGGTAAGTTCTTCGAGCATGTGCATAGAGGCATTGGAGGCTTCCTGTAGGTGCCCATGCCACCCCCTTGTTCTCAAGCCGTGACTTGTCCGGGAGGCATGGGGAGGCTGGAGCGGCCCCCCGCTCCCAGTGCTGCCATGCCCACATCCCACAACCCTCCACCCCAGCTGGACAAGCAGCGGTAGGGCACAGCCCTGACTCCCAGTGCCTTCTGCCCAAAGCAAGCTGCGCCTGCGTCGCATACCCCGCTACACACACACACCCTGGCTGAACAAGAGGCAGCAGAGTATAGTCCACGCTCCCAGCACTGCCACACCTGCATCCTGCACACCCCTGCCCTGACTGGACAAGCGTCAGCAGGGCAGAGCCCCCATTCCCAGCACCTTCTGCCACCTATCCAGGGCACAGCTTGGCCCGGCCCAGCCCACCCTGTGCAGATCTGGGAATACATGCCTGCTCGCGTGCCCTCCCAGACCAGTGGCAGGAGCCCCCTCCCCAAGTCCTGTGCCCCCGCTGCCCCCATCCCTCCCTCGCTGTGGGGGCATTCATCTGACCCACACACACACACCTCTTCCCTCCGCCCACCACAACAGACTTATCAGCTGGAGGCAGCTGTGTCCAGTGTGGTCAAGGACTGCTGCCTGTTTAGTCTATGGCTGAATCTCTGAATCGGCACCAAATCTTTAGATCCGAATCAGCCAAATCCATTCGGGACAGTGATTCAAATCACCGAATCGAATTGCTGTCCCTCTGAATTGGCCAAATCCAGATCGAATGCTTGACACTTCACACAGACCTAAAAAGCATTCCTTTCCTTCCTAGCCCTGGAGATCTGTGACCAGTGGAATTGTATTGCTTGCAGATTGCTTCAGGAAGAATAGGGGTGGCATTCAGGTTGTCTCCCTGGAGCCTGGCAGATCCACAGGCTGTTCTTCCCATGGTTCCTGTTGTGTACCAGGAGTTGCAGAGGTTGTCCTGGTTTAGGAGGAGCAACCTTACCCCTACAGCCAGTGGCAGTAATGGGACAGTGCAAAACTGAGTGACAGAGAATTATCCTTTGTTGCAAACATTGTGAGTCTTTTGCATTGACCAGCAAGTTGGCGATGCTTGGGAGTGCAGCAGCATTAGCAAGGGGCATGCACACGCTCCTGAGCCTGGGGTGATTAGTCTGTCTCTACTATCTGAAAGCAAAGGAATGGCTGTTACCTCTCCCAAACAGCTCTGAATCGCAGACATCCTGAAGGAGCCACCCACTGCCCTTTTTTCTCCCACTGGATCTGAACTGAGAAAACTAGTCTGGGAAAGGGTAGCTTTTTGTTTTATTTTGGTTTTGGTTTTTTTCCTTCTTTCCACAGAGCTTTCATATCCAGGCCAGCCTTTATACCCACTCTGCCCAGTAACTGTAGATTGGCACATGCTTCCCGCCTCAAGCTACTGAGCCTGCACAGGGTATGACTTCTTAAAATGCTGGCATAAGCCACAAGTATTTACGGACAGGGGAGAGGATTGAAGGGCAGGGGTGGGACCCTTTCAGACTGAGCTAGAGTGACTCTTTAGAAGACCCATGGAAACAAGGCTTTGATGTTGCCCAGATCTCCCTGTGGCTTGTATGATTAAGGACAAATACTGACAGCAGAGTACAGTAGATGAGACAACAAAGGGCTTTTAGTAGGTGATTAAATATGGAAGCGAAGCCGAGGCTTTCATGTTACCACAGAAATCATCATTTTTGGCATGCTTGGTGTGGTTTCAAAAGCATGCTGGGGGAAGGAGGGAGGGCTGCCTTATTCACTGACGATGCACTGAGGTCGGGCTCAGGTGAGTAATTGCTGCAGCAGGCAGTGGGCTTCAACTCTTCAGTTGCTGGGAAGGGAGCAAGCAGCTATTTGCATCATTTTGTGCAGGGTCAGCGTGCATTTATGCACGGCTTACGAGGGGATAATGATGCGCCACTACTCAGATGCACTTGGGCCTGCAGGTTTGTCATCCAGGCTATCAATATAGGGGAGCCTGCATGTAGGGTGAATCCACTTGGATGGTTTCACCTTTTCATCCCTGACATTTCAGGGTGGCTAAGGCAGTGGCCAACATGGATACTCTCCTGAGGGGAAAGGGAAGCCAGTGGCAGGTGGAGGGAAGACAGATAGAGGGTGTGGATAGGGCAGAAAAATGCTGGATCCTGGAAGAGAGGGAGCCATGACATGGAGGCTATGGAAGGGAAAATGGAGCTAAGCAGGGAGGCACAAGGATGCAGCTTGCAAAAAATGGCTGTGTCAGGAAAGATGTTCAGGAATGGGGCAACTGAGGCAGCTCTGCAGGCAGGGAGGAGAGGCAGGCTGAAATAATGACTGCTGTATCTGAAATGTTGACGGGAAGGTGGTTAGGAGACCTGAAGAGCCTTTTAGGAAACTGAGTGTGACCTAGACAGAGGTACACTCGTGCCAGTGGACCATATTTGCTGCTGGCCTGATATGCAGGCACTAAGGCTAAGTACCGACAGTCAAAAAGCCCAAGGCTGAATTGATTCAGTCTTTGCAGGTTAGTCTAAACTGCAGAGATTAAATTGAAACAGAAGTCCACAAACATTAACCTTTGATTCAGGAAATGCAGCCACATGCCTGCATGTGTCTCGGGTCAGAAGCAGGGGGTGCTACAGCATGACTTTCTGGCATGTAACCAGCATGGGCTGTGTGATCACTTTCTCTTCCTGCTACCCCTGAGATCCCTGAGATTTGCAGCCCATAATCATATCAGCAGGACTCTGCAGGGTGGTTTATCACTTCCTCTTCCTGCTTCCAGGTGCCTCTGGGATTTGTAGTCCACAGTTGCAGCCAGCAGTAAGTTTTTGAGCAGGGGAAGGCATCCCCAGTAAGGTTTCCCATCCCTCCCCCACCCACTTGTCAGCCAGCCCTCACTGCTCCAATGAGGGAGCAGAGGGGCAGAGCCAGCCCTGCTCTCTAGAGCACGCAGCACAGCCCTGCCCAGGGCTGCAAAACATTCTGGGATGCTGGAGGAATGTGATTTAACTTGAACCAGGAAGGGGTCTGGGACAGGAGTCTCATAAACTGGCTTGACCCAAATCAGTTGAGTCTGATGCTACATTCAGCCAGGTTTCAGCCATTTTGATACTGGTTTATGTGCACTGACCTTCTGTTCTGTTACAGGTTTAAGCCAGTTTCTGATTCCTTAAACTGGTTTATGTGCAGCTTTTGTCCCTAGCCCAAAGGGTTAAATGTCAGATGAGAACATAAAGACTATTCTGCAGAGTTCATTCCTTAAATTGAGAATAAAGGGCTGTGTCTTCATCCCAGTAGTCTCCCAAACCACTGCCAACCTTCACAGAGCACCATGTTGTGCCTCCTGCCAATTGCCCCAAGTGCATTTTCGTAGGAGCCAGTTATGTTTTGGACCAGATCTTCAGAGGTCACTGGAAGGCATGTGTGAGTGCAGAACAGGCAGCTGCACTTGGTTTGTGTCTCTGTTCAAAGCCTGGAGGTTTATGAAACGGTTCAGGGGACGGACTTGCTCACCAAATCCACAGGGGAAGGACAAGAGGAAATCAGCTTAATGTGCAGCAAAGAAGATTTAGGTTTAGTATCAAGAAAAAGTTTTTACTAGGAGAGGGGGTATTTAAGCACTGCAGCAGGCACCGCTGAAATATTGTGAAATTTCTTTCCTTGGAAGCTTTTAAGGGCTGGTTGGATAAATATCCGATGGGCGGCCCAGGTATACCTGATCTGGACTCCATGATGGTGCAGGGGACAGGTGACACTCGAGCTTAATTCCAGCCTGGCATTTTCTGTCATCTTTCCAGATTCCCATGACTCTGTTTGCCTGCATGGACCCATTTTACAGAAGGGGCTTCAAACAAGTGTCAGGAGTCTTCTTACCTAAGACGGTCCTGATGCAAAGCCAGGGCGCAATACAACAAATGCATATAAAAAAGCATAATTGAGTCCACCTTCCAGTAGCCCTGAGACAAAACAGCCTGAGAAATCTACAGCTCAGCAATCTACATTTCAAGGAAACATTTCCCTCTGCTAACCAGTCAACCACCAGACAACCACATACAGCATGGGATTTCCCAAAAGGTCATCCCGGAGCCCGATTTGTGTGTGCCACACACAGTTTCCCAGGATAACAGCACAAGAGGCAATATGCAAAGGAAACTTTTAACCATTTTAAATAACTCCTATTCTTTTATTGTTGTTTATGGAGACTTTGGAGAACCCCGCTCACTACATTTTATTCAGCAGCTCAGAGTCAGTAGCCCTGAGATTTAAACTCCCAGTAGCTGCAGGCTTAGTAGATTCAGCAATTTCTCATCCCCAAAGTTTGTTCCATCCCTGAGCCTGTGACAGTCTGTTATTATACACATGCATATGTAGTATGCCTAGATAATGGCCTTTACAGAGATAATTTGTAAATCTGTAGCGCGAGATAACCCCTATAGTAATATGGTGCTATTCCAGGACAGGCCCATCTATAGCTGGGTGGGTATAGGGTGTGTTGTATTGTTCATAGGTCTGTGATTTCAATGAAGTTATTTGGTAGCGAGCATTTAGCCACTGAATCTGCATGAGCTATGACTTTGTGCACTGCAATTGGCTTTGTGTATGCAGGTCTTAATGGGTAAGGTGCCGTCTGTTTACCCAGACTGCCACCTGTTAATGGCTTTATTGGTAAATTGGCCCAAACAAATCCCTAGGGATGAATGAAATTCACTGGAGATGAGTGAGTTGTGTCAGAATGAGTTTGGCTGTCAAGATCTATTTTTTCTCACTTATGCTGGTTTTACATTGGTATAATTCATGGGCTTCAGAAGTTACTCTTGATTTACATTAGTCTAAGTCAGAAAAGACCTAGAACAGTTTAATTTAAACAACTGTCTGGAGTAGTTGTTTTTTTTTCCTGAATTCCTTTGATTTATTGTATGTGTTGAGACCGATAGATTATCTGGAGTCTGGTTTATGTGTGGATGTATATTAAATCTAGAACTAGAAATGCACCCTTAGCTTATATGGGGAGCACATATGTTATAGATATAGTTAAATACTACTAACATAGTAAACTCTCTGAATTTGAAACTGAAGTCTGTCCTTTCAACTCTTCCTCCCTCTGCCATCACACATGCATTCATCTGTTTTATGGCTGTAGGTTGCTGGTGCATGTTGGTATGTCATTCTTTTTTTTTAATACAGATATACTTTAAAAAAATGACTGTTTATTTTCCTTCTGGACCAAATATATTCTTGGTGTAACTTCTAACCACACTGGAGTTGGATCTGGTGTGACTTTGCTTTGCAGTGGCTTCCAGATCAAATGTACTTAATTTACAAGTGAAAAATTAGAAGAAGAAAAAATATAAAGTGTGTGCTTCTCATTTCTAATGCTATAACTTTGTACTGGAATAATCTCGGCCTCCAGAACCACTGACCACAAGTAGATATCTGCACTAGCATTTCAGAGAGAACAGGAGCAAGCAGGAACCTGGGATGTTAGCAAAGGCAGAGGTGTGAGGAGTTGTGTAAATATATGCTATAAATAACATTCAAGTAACATGGTTTTTCCATGTGCACAGTGCCTAGCCTAGCAGGACTCCAACCCTGATTGAAGGCTTTGGGTATTATCATCAGATAAACATTGACTGCTAATAACAATTAGAAAAGAAAGATGGGGTAGAGATGAGGTCCCCATGTTAGACTGTCATTCTTAAAAGCTCATTATGTCTTCTCAAACTCTCTGATGCACCCAGCCATAAAATGCCAGTGTTTCTGTACTTGTACTTTGCCTATTGGATGGCTCTCAGTTTGGAAATGGAGTGAGGTACTAATGGGAAACTTTTTTTTAACAGGGAGAAGACTTCGAGGAAAAGCCTTCTACAACGTCAATGGTAAAGTGTACTGTGAAGAAGACTTCCTAGTAAGTAAGATTTCAAGCATTGTTGCTGTTTATGAACTGAATGCATTTCTCTTATGCTGGCTGATAAACAGGGTGAAGTTGATTCACCTTGAGGCCAGTTTTTGCTCCTACTGAAATCAGTGGGAGTCCTGCCATTGGTTTCAGTGGGATATGATTGGCCTCTTTCTCTGAAGTGGTAGTCGTAAAAGTAAGCATCTAACTGCTCACAAACAGCCTCAAGTGTTCATTCTGAGAATAAACGCTGGAACTGTTCAGATTTTGAGTTCGAATTGCAGCTGCCAACTTGCCAAGCCTCAATACGAACTCAAACATCTGGAGACTACCAATCATAACTAGAAGAAGGGAGATTTGTTTGACTGTAGCGTCATTGCTGTGTAGACCGGTGCATCGTTTTAATCGTAACTGCTACAAACAGGGTGGAGCAGCATTGCGATTAGCTGAAAGTTGAGGAGCTAATTTTCTGTCACTTTTACAAGCATTGTACAGCATTAGTGGCTGAGCCACAAAAAATGGAGCACACTGCTGAGCTGGTTTTCCAAAATGAAAAATGTTCTTGAGATAATTCTAGTAGTAATTCACACAGAAAGGGAATGAACTGATGGTGACAAGCTACATGTAATCACAGTTATAAGACAGCACGTTTTGGAACTAAAATTGGAGAGGACTGCAAAATGTTAGCCAATGGGATGACAAATTAAAGAATCAGTATGTTGGATTGACAATATCTGGTTCCTGATTTATTGAAATAGCATCCTTTTGCAGGCTCAAGAGCTGAAGATGCATTCAGTCTATTCATTACACATGTATTAATATCTTTTCAACAAAAACCTGACTAAAAGCTTTTTAACTAGTAGTTTAGGCTGGTCAGATTTATTTCTCATCACTGTAATGCATTGAACTCTGAAAAATCTCTAGGATAGTTGTATCAGGCCTCTCCGTATATCAGTGAACTCCCACATTTCCATCCTACATCATCACAAGTAAAGCCAGTCAGCAAAAAACAGATATAATTAAAAAAAAGAAAGGAAATGTGTTCATTTGAAATTCATTACATTTGGGGTTTGTTTGTTTGTTTTTTATTTTGGTGGGGAAAAATTCTGTTCCCCCTTCCTGTCATTTCTACCATTTTCCAAGAGAGGAATTGTGTCCTTGTGTTGGGTAAAAAACATTTCAGTACCTTTTACAAAAATTTTAAGGTACCAAATATGTTTTTGTTTTGAATAAGAAAGTTTTTGGGGAATTGAGTTACTTTTTGCACAACATTGAAATTCAATCAAAATGCTACTTTTCTTTTTTTTATCATTACCGATCAGGCCAAACCTGAAATCTTTTAGTATAAGAAACAAAGGAAAAAGCCCTTTTCATTTGAAAAACTTGAAGTTTCCAGCAGGAAGCAGTCACTTCTAGTCTTTTTCAGCAAATTGCAATTTTCCAGTAAAAAATAAAAGTTGGCTTAGCCGTACTGAGTTCTGCCTGTTCCATCAACCATTCGCCCCTCACCATGTTCCAAGATCAGTTCAAAGAGGGGGCAGCTTGGTAAGAGATGGGTTGGGATCAACTTCCTGCAACAATCAAGCTCTAGCCTACTCAAGGCTACCAATGTTGTCAGCTCTGCTGACCCTTAATGGATCTGTAGGAGTCTCAGGAGAGAAAGGAAAGGCAGATTAAGAGCCTTGCCAAAGAGCTCCGCAGGCAGTAGAAGGAATGGCACTCTGAACCTGTCACTGCCTGTGCTGTAAACCTGTTGCTTCACAGTGTGTGCGTCCTCCCTTGGCTTCCCTTGGCACAAATCACAACAGGAATGCAAGGAATTGCCCTACTTTCTGTGTGAAAAGGCCTAACCTCGTTGTGTGGTTTGGTCTAGAGTTGCCTAGGTCTGAAGCTGTGTGTTACAGTGCAGACATTAGCCAGAGGCAGGCAAAGGAAAGGGGAGCCTTCAAGTCTGTTTGCAAAAAGGGTCATTTTAACTGCTGCAGACTCCTAAACCATTGGACAGTTTTACTCCTAACTGCTTTGAAAACTCAGTCTTTTCTCTAAGAATATGAGCCCTGAGTCTGGCACTGATACACAGTACTCTTCTACTTAACTCAGATGTAATCTCCACAGTAAATGTCAGTCTCCTAGCAGCCTTAACTATGGGTTCCTTCCTCCTACCTCCACAAGAGTGATTTTAGAGCACTTAGGGAGAGGGCAAACTCTGCATGATGAGGTGATCTGCTCCACTTCCCTCCCAGGGTGTGATTCTTTGGCCCAGTCTGGGTGTTGATGGGCCTGGGGAGGGGCCTTCCATCATCCTGCTGAAATCAGCTGTCAAATTTGGAATAACCAAGTAATTGGGAGAGCCATTTTGAGGTTTACTGCTAAAATATTTTAGATTCCAGGGGCACTCTTTGCCCTGTTTAGCATGAGAAACCCAACCTAGGAGGCAGGTGGTGTAGCCCAGAGGTTGTGTTGACTAATAGCTACCCTGCAGCAACTGTGTACGAGCTGCCTCACCCCAGCATCCTGGCCCTGCCTTAAGCTTTGTTGCTGCACAGGAGTTTCTCCCTTAAATGCTGCGAGACCCTGAGCTGCAGATCTAGCCAAAGTCTGTCCCCACTCCTGTGTTATAAACAGATGTTTAAAAGGAGATTTGTTTTAAGTTGCTTGAGAAGGGGAGAGCAAACAAAGAGCCTATATTACAATTCTAACCAAGGCAGCCAAATGTGGTTTGCCACAAGCATCCACTCGCAACCTCGCTTTTGTTTGCAGCCTGAACAGCACCACAGGATGATGCAGTACAAGGCAATCCTCTTGCAGTTTTCCCCAGCTGCAACCTTGCAGTTCTGTAACCACGTCATCCTGATAGGCTACAAACTGGGCATCTAGTAGGGCACAGGTACCGCAGCTACAGCAATCAAGGCAGGGGCAGTGTCTTAAAAGTGCCCACTGTGCTGGGGCCTGGTAAAATTCACATAGTAATAGCTGAACCTGGCACTGTAGTCTGCACATGAACAGCAGCGTAGTATTGCCATTGTCTCCCAGAGACAGATGCGGCATGTCAATATTTCATTGCCCGCAGTCTCTCAGAAGTAGCAGTGGTATACGTGACCCTTTCCTTTGGCCTCTCAGCAAGACACACAATGATGGGAAGCAGCTGACTTACAAATATAATGCAAATTAGGGTCAAGGGTTGAAGTGATTTAAGCCTCATTGCCACCTGGAAAAGAACCCATCACAGTTCTATCCTGAGCATGGGGGGAGGGGAGGGGTAAGAGAGTGGGTTGTAATTCCTGTGCAGCTTTGCCTGTCTCTTGTCATCTCCTCCACACACCCCTTTCAGCAGCTGCAGATGCTGCCTCCTCTTCTTTTTGTCCCATACTGCAGAGATCTTTTGAGGCAATAAACCCTGAGTAAGAGGTTATTAAGAAACAGTGCCCTTCTTGGTAGCCACAGCAAATAGCAAATTGAAAAATGAGATTTCAAGGTGGTGTTACAGTTCTTATGGCAATCCTCCCAAGTCAGACACCCTCTGGGAGAGGTTGGTTGTAGCCTGCTATTTTGTAATAATCTTTAGAAAAATTAAAGTAACTGGAACAGCGTGGATGCTGCCATGGTGCTGCTCACCTCATGTACTTAGCTGTGTGTTTTTTAAGTAGAGCAGCGTCTCTAGAGCAGAGAGTTCTCAGAATCTGTGACTTGCACAAACCGGCCACTTGAACGTATTCAGTTCCTTATCCCTCCTTCAGCAGAGACAGCTGAGCCTTCTGGTTCTCCAAAGCTGATAAATAGAGTTTATTGCAACTTTGTAGATTATGAAGATGAGACCTTAAAAACTGACGTTCTCTTTGATCCATGTGAGCACTGGGAACTTCTCATCAGGGCTGGGCAAGCAGCTCCTGCATTCTCAGTCTGGCATTTCCAGTGCTGTTGTGCACTATGACATGTGCCAACACTCTGGATATCTGCCTTGAAATCCCAGAAGCAGCTTCACTTCAGGGCTGCAATGATCCTTGAGCCTGTTCTCAGAGGAGTTTGGCACCTATGGAAGCAGCAAATAAGTGTCCAGGTTTTCAGAAGAGTTCGGCATGGTGGGTACTAAGCTTCTCTGAACATCTGTCCAAGAAGCATTGCAGTGGGAGTGGCTCACAGTCGAACATTTGAAAATCTGGCCCTGAGCTGTTCTGAAAAGCCAGCTGATAGTGTGCAAAGCATGTTGTAGAAACGTAGACATTAATTATTAGAACCATTTGGAGCAGACTCTGCTGCACAGCCAAACAGAAGCCAGGGCCTAGGTACACCCAGGTTAAAAATTTAGCAAAGCCCATTCTTCTAATGAATAGTTTCTCCCTATGTTTGGTCAGAATGAAGTCCTGGATTATCTTTCTCTGAATTGAAAAGTGCTGTTTTGTTTGTTCCTTCCATTGAAGAAGTGCTAGAAGCTACCATTGCCAACAGCGGGTGGACTTGCTGTTTGGGCAGAGAGAAGGCAAGGGGTTAAATAGAACATGGATACATGGGGAATAATAATGTTAGAGCAGGTAACATGTCCTGTGCCAGCCCTAGGACTGGCAAACCCTACCAAATGCCTCTTTCTGCCTCTGAGCGCAGCATCCTGATTGCAGCCCTTCACCGCAAACCTGCATCACGCTGCCTTGGTGAAAGCTTAAGCCTGTATCATCTTGGTTAAATTCAGTAAGTGAACTGGATGAAAAATGTATATGCTTCTACTTCCTCAGAAGGTGTTCTAGAGATTGACTAATCTCCAGTTTCCCGTGGAAGCACTATAATATAAATGCAAGGTGCTTTTTACTGTAAATTCACAATGTTTTTAACTTTCTTTTATATTGATTTTCCTTTGCTTCCGGGGAAGATGCAGTTGCTATTTTCTTCTCCCTTTGAGGTAGCAAGCTGAGCCATTTCCAATCTTGCCTGTCTCTTCTTAGGACACTTACTCCATGAAAGGAAACAAAACAAATGACCATTTAATCCCCTCCTGAAAGCTATTGGGGCACAGGTGGCTAACAAGCCAGATCAGGGACACTGTTCTGGGTGAAGTGAGTGAAAAATCAATGCCTCCCTCCATAATAAATAACTGGAGTCAGATGGCCTTGGTCTATTTTGTTGATAAATTGCTGTATAATTAGAGATGAAGGAAAATAGTTCAATAATTTAATCATGGCCATTTTTCTTTCCCTTTCAATGTTTAAATAGCACACAGAGAAATTTTAGATGAATGATTGTTGTTCTTGGCAAAAAGAGTTGAAAAATGTCACCAATGCATTCAGAATCTGAAATGGATTATGTCCTCTTGCCTTCCTTCAGATAGTGCTCCCCTCTCTCTCCTGAGGTAGCCCCGCTTATTTTATTGCACAGAGATCTTGTGGCAGCTAAGAAATGAGAAAATTTCTCTTCTGGGAGATGAGATGGAAAATGAGCCATGTATGACAGATATTAGTTATGTGACTTAACGTACTCCAGAGGGTACAGATCCCATGGCAAAGAAGGCAATAGAAAAGCCAGTTGGAAGCAGCACAAATAATACTGCCCAAGCTAAGGTTGCCTGACATGTCCCATCAGAAGACCATTTTTTCATTTGCTCATGATGTAGCCAAGCTTAAAGCATTTAAGATGGGTACCTTCATGGCAGGTTTCGGCCTCAAGATTAATTTCTTGGAATGTTTCAGTTAAAGTAGTTCAGTTATTTCTACAGACAAAATTAGGGCAAAAATATAAATTCTTACCAACACTTCATGGAGAAGTGTTGGGTGGAGTAAATGCACAAGAGGACCAATTTCAATTTCAAAGGCAGCTACAATTTTGGCATGTCCTAACCTTGGATTGTTTGAAACTTGCAATTTCAATGATGTTTTTTTTACTATACAGTAGAGTTTTTCGTGTAATAAAGAACAGAGGACTCTGTCATATGTAGGGTTAGTTAAGACCAAGCATGCTATACATATATTCATAAACGGATAGATGCATGAGGCAGTAACTGTACAGTTTGATGCAAGATGAAGGCTTGTTTCCACAGCAGTCAGTGGAAAAACTCCCACTGGCTTCAAAGGGAGCAGCTTTGGCTGAGCAAGGCCAACATGGGATGGCAAGAAGGAGAATGGAAACTTGCACCCAGGCACAGCCAGACAGCTGTACATGCTTCAGGGCGGTGACTGTGACGCCGTTTGTTTGTACAGCGTCTATCACAATGGGGCTCCAACCCTAATTTAGGCCTCTGGGCACTACTGCAATATCAGTATATAATAAGACACTGTTCTTTGCAGCTTTTGCATATGCTATTTTCCAAGCCTGGTAGTGTGAGAAAAGGCCCATCCTGCTTGCTGGGGCCCTAGGAAGATAGTTTTTATTTAGTGTAATGGAAGCTAATGTCAGCTGGAGCCAGAGGTTTGATTTTCCATCGCAGTGAGGCTAAATGTTGTTAGCTGTCCCTTGAGAGGTGAGCTTTTGGATTTGTGCATTAGTCAGAAAGCCCCATCTCTGTTAACTGAGACTCTCCCACAGAAAACAGACTCCTTTTGAAAAGGTAAATGGTAAAAGCTGAAGCCTGTTAACTTCCCATATAATGGGACAGTGGAATAAACATAGGTCTCAATAAGTTTTAAGACTGTCTTATTTGCTTTTACGTGCTGCCTTTCAAACGGAAATGTGCTGTTAAAATGAACATTCCAATTATAAAGCAGGCAGGGGTGTTTACTGATATCTTCAACAGGGTAATGGAAAGACGGCTTGGAGAGGAGATGTGCTGCAGTGTTCCTGGCATGTCATAGTGGAATCTGTAAGCATCCTAAAGCCCTGTGGCACTTCCACAGAGAAAATGCTTACAGGATCCCCCCCCTCCAAACTGATAACAGTCCAAGTTTTTTGTTAACGGCTTGCAAGGTGCCAGCAGTCCTTGTTTTATTTTGTGAACTGATTTGAGTGCAGTGACGTGAATTATCAGGGTATTTTGAACTTGACTGTGTCATACCTAGAGATTTGGTCTAAACTGAAGAAGTCTTCAGTGTCTTGGGGTATTTGAATTGATTATTCTGATTCAGTCTAGGAGCTGTGGATTTGTTTCTTCATCCAAAATTCAAGACTGTGCAGAGCTGGCTTTTGTTTGGGGTCACCATTACTAATGATCATGTGATATGGTTGCACTGTGGTATGAAGATGGCATATTAAGATGTTACGATTCCACTGAATTCTGTGGCAAAAAGTCCATCAACTTTAAAGAGACCAAGTTCTTATCAAAGAAAGAGATACTAGAGGACAGGGGCGGTGGTTGTTTTAAGGGTGCCGTATGGTAAAAAACAAAACAAGGGTCTGCATCAGAGCGTTGGCCTTGCGACTCGGAGAGGCAGTGGTGGACACTGACATCATTTCACCAGTAGCAAACTGCATGTCTGCTAACTGAAATCTGAGCCTTGAACTTTGAGACCAACTACAGTCCAGCAAAAATCTCCTAACTCTGTAAAAGAACAGTAACCACAGAGTGCACTGATCTGAGTAATATGGTAAATGAGTAGGGATAAATGTTGATAAGGGCTAGAGCTCACCAAGATGAGTTCAGCATTTCCTGAATTAAGATAGTTGTTAAACTGGCCTCAAATTTGATTGCCATCCATCATACCCCATAGTGAGCTTGCTTCATGGTCATTAAAGTTGTGAATATTTAAAGGGGGATCCCAGGAATGATCCTCTGGGAAAAGGCAGACAAGACATAAGGCCATCATTATGAAATGGTTCTTATAGCTGTCCTGCACTTGAATACATTTCTGAGACACTTTGCTGGACAGTGTAAAGTCAAACTGGTTATATGTCTTGTGCCCTTTCACTAACTTTCCCTTGATCTATTCCTAGTCTTAATATCATACCAAACTTTATATTTCACAAGCTGAATTGCACTTACAAGTGCACTTTTAATTGTGTTGATCTCATGCCATACACTTGTAAGTATATCATACTCATTTTATTTTTCTGTCAAAAAGGGAGTCAAAAGAAAGGCTAGCGAGAAAGTAATGGATTGAACTTCTGAAATAAATGCGCATGTTGGCTGCAGCAGGTTTTGAATTGAAATCTCCTGACCCCTGTTTTGAATAAGATGCAGATTTGTTTTTAATTGCCCAAATAGCATGCAGCTAGCAGCTAGGTAGTCAAAGAAAATGAGTCTACATCTGAAGCCAGAGGTTATTCACTCTTTATAAACACAGGACAATCTAGCTGTCAGAAAATACTCCTGGGTCAAAAGCTTTGGCCCTAATTTTATTTCCACACAGTACCAGTGGGATTTTACCCGAGAAGAAAGAAGTCTGTTGGTTCACAGAGCTCTTCAGGCTTCTGCTTCAGAAGAGGCCTCCTGCTACGGCAAAATTCAACCACACAGGAAATTCCTGATTTTTCTGCAAAAGTCCACACACAATTTGAACCAATACTCTTCCGAGCAGTGCTTAGCTTTCTTTCTAGCCTAGCCCTCCCCTGCCCTGCCAATGTCCTTCTGGCAGAAGCCAAAAAAGGAAAGGGGCTAATGTGAGTGTGGGAGCATGAGCCCCTAACATGAGCCATGGGGATAAGGTAGCAGGCACGTTAAAGGATCTCGCAGAAGATGTAGGACGCCGTTCCAGACTCTTCAGCCTGTATTTAATCTCTGCCACCTGCCATGAGCATCTTAAAGCCTGAGAGGTCCTCAGTGCATTCAGCCCAGTTTAATAGCTTTGTTTAGCTGTGTAGAAATAAAGGCCATCTGCATAAAGCAAAATTTTACATTCTTTTCCTCTCCTGACGTGATTCCGTGAATTTCTTGCCTTGTTGTGTCCCATGTATTAAGGGTCCCATGCAGAGTGCAAACAATAAAGGGGAGAGAAGACAGATGCTCTGCTAATGGGAAACCAAGGAGTGGAGAGTCTGTGAGGGATTACAGGCAGCCTGGGGTTGGAATACATTATTAGCATAGCACCCAATTCAGAAATGAGTTTTCAGAATTAAATGCCAGAAGCATCTTGGCAAAATCTCCTGGTTTCTCCTCTCAAAGGCCTTTTAAGCATGAAAGAGGACGAATCTCAAGTCTAGGCCGCGTGACTCAATGTAAGCAACTTTTGCAGTACTGAATCAGAAAACGTCAGTGATTTAAAAAGCTCCTGATATTACCACAAGGCACCCAGAGTATCTGCCAAAAGCTAACCCGTTGGACCTGTTAGCACAGGCCTTTACCAAGTTTTTAAGATCTCCATTCAAAAAGGAAATGGGTCTGTAAGGGACTGCAAGGGCTTTGTTTTCTGGAGGAAAGCAGTTTTGGGGTTTTTTGTCTCAAGTACACAACAGCAGGAAAGCAGTTAAGAAGTAGCAGCAAGTCCTTACCAAGACCTGACAGGGTAGGGTAGAAAACTAGGTCCTGAAGCTTTTCCCAAAATATACACAGTCTCTTTTGAAGGACTGATTGCAGCAAGCAGACATGTTTTCACAGTACTTGGTGGAATTATCCTTCATGTATAATTGTCCATTATATGCTCAAAATACATTGTTAATTTATTTAGGACATATTTATTGCACAGTAAGCAAAAGCGTCCTTTAAACTGGAGATCAGAATTTGGGGGCACTAGCGGACCTGATTTTTTTCCCATCTAAAGAAAGGCAACTGGACAAAAATCATTAGCAATTTCTGTCTGTTTGGGAATTGTAGTCTAGTGACGAGCAAACAACAGAGTTCAGCTAGCTAAGCCTTTTAATCTTGAGCTCTACATCTCCAAGTCTCCCTTTAAAATATCTACATATTTAGGCTCCTAAAATAATCTCTTGACTGTTGCAAAGACTGTTAACCTCCTGAAAGCTGACAGTAAGGAGATAAATGTGGGAGAAAAAGTTTGAGACAATCAAGACTGCAGAACAGTCACCTGTTAGATGACCAAGAGCCATTTGATTTCTTAGTACTTTGGTACCTAGTGTCTTTATTATTTATAAAATAATTCAGTATTGCTGGTATTTTAAAAAAAAAAAGAAAAGCAAACGCACTTCACTGTTTTAAAACCTCTCTCTAATATAGCTGGGCACATACTGTTTGTAGGCTCTTGTAAGTACATTTCTAGCGCCAAATGATTATGTATATTATTTATTTGTTTAGGGAACAGTAATTAAAAACCTCACTGGCAAGCACAGAAAACCCAAACAAAATAGTTCAGTGGTTTCAAGATGGTAAAAAAGACACTCTTATGCATTGGTAAAGAAAAACTGCCTCTTTAGGGACAGCACGGAGATCAGTTGCATCTCAGACAGGCCTAGGCAGTAGGAGGAGCCAGCGACTGGGGTTTGAATCCCCCTCGCACTATCACCTAGTAGGGCCCTTAGCACCATCGTCCCAGAGTGATTCACCAAACTGAGCCGTTGAACCTTCCAGCCTTCATGTGAGGACAGGAACTGTCCCCATTTCACAGCTAGGAAAGCAAATGCAGGATATTTAAAAAAAACAACAACAAAAAAACAAGCACTCGGATATGGCCTAATTGTTCCCTTGGGAACTATTGACTTCAGTGGGAGCCAAGATAAGCCAGTCCTGAAATGTACCTTTGGCAGAAGTCACACTGTCTGCATGAAAATGTGAGGCCTGGTTAAGCTCCTGGTGTTCTGAGACCATCTGTTCTGATGGGCAATAGTCTGTCACACTGTCTCCTGGTACTCCTGTCTCAGTTCCTCGGGTTAGGGACCATGTCTTTGTTCTATTTCTGCACAGTACCCAGCACAGTGGGGCCCTGGTCCTAGGAGATGCAGTATAGGACAAACAATAAGCCCATTTTTGCTGTTTTCTACCTCTATTTTCTCACCTGCACTATATGACTAATACTACTTCACAGGATGGTTGTGATGCTTAGTCTATAGCAATCCAACCCGTTTCCCCCCACGTGGTCAGTTCAGGGCTGGACTGCCTCCACGCAGCTGGGTCTGGCCCATGGAGAGACCATGCTGCTGCCTATCCAGTCCCCAGGGCAAGAAGATTGAGTACCCCTTGTCTATATAAAGCACTCTGAAGAGAGCAGATGCTGAGTGCCAGCTCTTACTCATCTGTCAGAGGATTGCTTATTTTGTATTTATGCTTCTTAAATTCAAAACTTCACACAACCAAGGCTGGAGTTCTCCAAGTTTAGGAACGAAAGAAACCACTGTAGTAGGATAGAGTTGAATGGTTGATGCACAAACACCTGGAGATACCTGTATCAAGGGTATTACAGCCTCTGTTGAATGGGTATAATGTAGAAAAAGTGCTGTTGGGATCAAAGGACTATCCTTCTGATCCATCCCATCGAGATTCAAAACACCAGGAGAGACTTATCCAAAACCCAACTCTCATTGAACCAAAAGCTCTCAGGCTTTTTTGGATCAATGCTGCAATCAGATAGATGTTTTTTTGTATCAACAAAACTCCTCCCTCTGGCACACAGTGTAATTTATGGCAATCCAGCCTGCAATAAATGACATTAGCCAGACCGCTAAGCTATTTGGCTCTTTGGGAATACTGTTCCTTGTTAATCAATAACTGGGTAAATGCTCCTTTGCATTCCTTATCAAATGACAGCCAGATGGTCCTGGTAGATTCATGCTGACAAGACTGGAGAATTAGCTGGGTTTATGCTATTGTTAATCCTCAGCTGTCTGCTCTGCCAGGACCTCCCCACCTGTTTCCAGAAGCCCTAAGGTCACAACCTTAGGAAACAGTCTTGCCAGATGGTCACTTAGATACAGTGGAAGTAGGGAGCATCCCTGGGTAGCAGGGTCTTGAATGAGAAAAACAAATATTTTGATATTAAAGGAGTAAACATTAAGGGGAGGGGGAATCCTAACCAGTGTGCTCAGTACTCTAGGCAGTTGCATACAGCTGCCATTGCTCAAGACAGCAAAACATCCTGCAGAAACCTCAGAGTAACTTTAGTGCATGTGCTTCTCCATGCATGTTCCCGAGTGCCTCGGGGGGGGGGGGGTAGGGGGGTGTGTTCTGTTTAAAAGTTTGTGTCGAAATTGGGTGTATGTACAGAGGTGCCAGCACCGTCAAGGTCACGTGGTGGGTTATAGAGGAGAAGGCGGTGTGG
>JAGPOW010002791.1:15417712-15461125 GCA_030014935.1 Caiman crocodilus
TTTTTTTTTTTTCCCCTTAATCAAGCTATACCCCTCTCCCCATCTTGCCAAGGGCATTTTTATCAAGGAAGCATCACAGTTCAAATAACAACGAATTCACAACAGCAATCCCATTAACCTGAGTGCAGAGAGCAGCTGTTCTGACTGAGAGTTCCACCAAGTCTGGGGGAAATGGGGAAAATGTTGATAGTGAAGCAGCAGGAAACTTTTGTAGGCTTTAATATACTTTTAGAGCCTGTAAAATATAGAACCATTTCACAGAAAAAGCAGTCAAAGAAAAATGAAGGCTTGCTTTGTCAGCCAGCAAGGCAGCAGGAGCGCTGCCTTATCAAAGGAGGCATAATCTATTGGCCATTGCAGGAAGTTCAGGGAACAAGAGCTCCTCCCAGCTCTGCTGCTTGCATTGTGCCTCAGTTTCCCTTTCTGTAAAATGGGATACTACTACTACTGTCACAGCAGCATAATGAGGCTTTGTATAATTACTGTCTGAAAGCAATGGAAAACAACCAGTAGTGATGTAGGTTATTACTTTTGTCACTTAGAAAGAGAAACTCCAAGGAGGAAAAACACAAGAACCCTAATGCTTCTTCAGGCACAGCCCTGTCAGTGGCCAAAAAAGATGGATTGTTTTCTGAGGGATGGGAACTGCAATAAGAGTCTCTCCTGCAGACCCTTGAAAGGCTCCTGCTTCCCTGTTGCCTCTGATAAAATAAATTAGTTCCTTATGTAAGCATCTATTCTGTATACTCACAGACAGGACTGGCACAGTCCATGAAGTCACCTATTGATATGATGTCTTTGTTAATGAGCTTGGCTTAGCAGCTGTGGTTTGTGGGAGGAGACTGGCTAGAATCTGTTTAAGAAAAGAAGTACAAGCTAAACACCCTTGATGCAACTCGGTGTATGAATTTGGCCAATTCTCTTTCAGAAAAAAGCCCAAAAACAAAAAAGAAAGGGACAAATTGCATGCTAAAGATTTCTGTCAAATAGTATTTATTAATAAGGTTCTGGTGAGTCGGGATTTTCCTCTAGCTTTAAAATATATCTGAACGTTAGCAGTCCTAAGTAAACAAAAAGCTTTTGCAAGCTCAGTTGTTCAGTAGGAGTTGGAATGGAAAGTTAGCTACTGAGGCTTTTGGCTTGCATCCTGGTACCACTAGTTGGACAAGGATATTGTTCAGTTTAGCCCAGGAGCAAATTCCTAGAACTGTCTCATGCTGGGAGGGAGGGGGTTGGTCTGATTTGCATGCTTAATTGCAGCATCCTAGGCAGGAGTCCATAATATCTAGATGGTAGAGTTCATGAGCTGGAAGTTTGGCAGATGATCATTAGCCCTTTTCCATGAACAGAAGGAAATATTGCTGCAAGATCTAGAATTTAAGCAGTCTTCATCTGCTGATTTCCTTTGTGTTCCTCCCCGCTAATGAACAGGCAGACAAACATGTCTGTGCAATAGTAAGAATCCTGACGGTCAGGCCACAGGTGAAAGAACAGTCAGGAGTGTGAGCCCACCTTAATTTGGGACCGGTACTGAAGCTGCTCAGTAGATGAAGTGCAGCCAACTCAGTCGTAGTCCTGTATATAAAATATCTGTAGAATAGATCTAATATGTACGTAATCTAGAGTTGTGATAGAAACTCATATTAATACAGAGAATGAGTCATTTCTAACCACATAGGCCAGATTGAACGTGACACCCAGTCCTGGACAGACACAGTTTTTCCTGGGTAGTTCATAATTTTTCCTGTGCCCTGCTGTTTGTTTCCTGTGGATCTGAACAATTCACCCACAGACCTGGAGGGATCTTCATCTTATTAGCAGGTCCAGAATGAGCTAAAATGAATATGCTGGCAGACAGCATCTGAAGTCACCTTATCTTCCTTGTCTGAAGTCAGACAAGGAATTTTACCCTGCGTTATGTAACCATGAGAGCACCCAGGGCTGTCCGTCCCATAGAATTGAGTCTTCCTGCTCAGCACACTACAGCTGGAGTTGAAACCGCCATATTTTCCCACATGATATGCCCCAAAATACAGCACACACAAGACCCCTGAAAGGAAAAAAATATATTGAGGTAAGGGTGTAAGTATCAGAAGTCTGAAATCTCTGGAGCTGATGACCCCAGGCCAGGGGCTGGGGTTTGATCCAGCATGCGGTGCTCAATCTGACGTACTGGTGTTGGGACCTTACTGCAAAGGCTACACGTGGGGTCCAGCCTGTGCACTGGCTCTGGATTGGACTGAATACACTGGGTCTGGTTGTGGCCAAGCCCCATACACTGCCCCAATCTGGCACACAGTTTAGGATAGGGCTGCCCACAGGTCTGGAAATTTGGTGGCAGAGGGTTAAGGAAAGGGAGGGAGCAGCGGTAGTATTAATTACCATGGGTCCCAGAACTGTGGCAATTAATACTGCCACCAATATGCCCTCGTCCCAACACACGCATACAACCTCTGAAGTTCCACTCATGAGAGGAGCCCTTATCTTGCATATAATACACACCTCAATTTTCTCCGGCTGGTTTGGAGGGGAAAGGTGCAAGTTATCTGTAAGAAAATATGGTACTTTTTTTGCCAGGACATGGCTTACTAAAAACTTTAAAGCCTGACTGACTCAGTCTCACAAGCTTGTAAGAGTCTTTGGTCAACAAAAATTAACACTTAACTTGAACAGCCTGTAAAGAAAAGCAGATTATGTAATTGTTAACAGTTAATAAGGAGTCAGGTTTGCTGAAATTATGTGTTTGAGTCATTCTTTTTCATAGATTCCTAAGGTTGAAGGTCAGAAGAGACCATTAGATGTAGTCTGACCTCCTGTATATTATAGGGCCCATAATTTCAGTTTCCCTGCTCTTGAGCCCAACAGCTTGTGTTTGGCTGAAATTTATTGTCCAGAAAGGCTCTCAATCTCCATTTGAATTTGTTACATTGTTTTACGTTATGGACACATCCATTAGCAGTTTTTTCCATCCTCAGACTCACCCACCTGTAACTCAGGTAGAGGCTGCTTTTCTGTTATAAACCCAATTCTCACAATCCCCTGCCCTCAACAAGAACCCTGATACAAAACCCACTGAAAACAAAGAAAATCTTTCCATTAGCTTCAAGAGGCTTTGCAGCAGCCCCTTTGCTAGTGATTCTGCAGAATGAATGTGTCTTCCTGAGATGCATGTTTCACTGCCTTGGTTGAAAGTCAGGTGATTGCTAGGTATGGGGAATGTCATGCTGAACACGCACCAGCTCATTTTGCTGTCTGCCTCTCCTTAAGATTTTACAGGCTCTTGGAAAGTCATACCATCCTGGCTGCTTCCGCTGCGTGGTATGTAACGAATGTTTGGATGGAGTCCCATTTACTGTGGACGTGGAGAACAACATTTACTGTGTCAAAGACTATCACACGTAAGCATAGATCCAGTCCCTGCATTTGGAAAACTCCTATGTTGAAACCTCTTTTCAGTCATTACAGAAGGTCTGTGGAGGGCCTGTGCACTTGTCCCTAATCCTCTCACCTCCCAGCTCTGATATTTTGTGCAGGTTATGGACTGCATGTATGTGCACCTGCTGATGCTTGCACCTGGCCTAGCAGTAGCCTTTGTACTGCTGACAAGTTATTTCTATAGTGGAAACTTCCTCTGGCCATTGCTGATGACATTGGAGCTTATCTGTGCATTCTTTGGGAGGAAATTATGTATTAGATCAAAATGTGGTGCATGGTGAGGATGGTTGCTCAAGAGCCCCTTGTTAGAATTAAACAGAAGCATAGAAAAACAATACTGCTGCCCTTCTCCCCGCCCTTGCCTCCATCCCCAGCAGTGTGAATGAATCCTGGCTGGACAGTGTTTTTCCCTTGCAAATGCCATGTTAGTGGTCTGATTTAGCACCTTTACAAACAAACAAACATCCAGAGCCTGGGTTTCAGATAACCTAAAATAAATCAGAATTAAAATATATCTCAGAACATGTGAACAAGAAGACTGCTGCAGCCCAGTCTTATATTTCGCACTGTGAAACTGCTGTGCTTCATACTTTGAACAGGTCTCACATCTCATAATTTGGATGTATTTCCTGATTAAATATACTTTTATTTTCCTTCCAAATTTCTAACCCGTGGCCTATCTATACCAAATAAGCAATGCGTCTCATGCTGAGCATGCATTTAGGGATAATGTTTTTCAGACATTTGAAAATTATAAATCGGAAACAATCACCAACTATAAAAATGTCTCTTTTTATCTAGCTTGGCTGATCGGGGAGGAAGTAATGACACAGCTAGGGTTAGAATTACGTTATCAGCATCCTTATGTCAACTCTGAATTCCTCTGAGGGGACTCCCCTCTGCTCCAGGTCAAAGAGAAGGTGAATGCTCTTAGCTGATGTTAAGTTGATAACGCAAACCACGAGCCAAATCTTGCATGGGCTCATCTAGAATAGACCCTAGCACCCCAAATAAATTACATGTTCTCCCTAGGTCAGCTTCATTGATCAGGAGAAGAGTGAATATTAGCATAAGTGCTATAACAGTTGTGAGCAAGAAGAGTTGACCTTTATTGTGAGCAGAGGATTTTTTGGGGGTGGAAGTATGGTTTGTAACTGTTAGAGCCATAGTTGCTAGGGAAAGTTGTTTCAAGTCCTAAGGTGAAGGAAGGCCAGAATACGCTCAGGCCTGCAGTCAGTGTCTTACTGATTCCCACTTGTTCTGTACTAGGAGTCCCGTGAAATTCCCTTCTCTGTTTGTTAGACCCTACCCTCCTTCCATTTTAGCAACATGGGAAGGACAAGTCTCATGCTGGTCTGACACCTGGTGGGTAAGAACCTCCAGGTTGAGTCACTTCTCTAACGCAGGCTCATGAAGTCCATGTGTACAAACTTCAGGCAGAAGTGGTCACTAGGGGAAGGGAAAAGATGCCTGTTGAACAATACCTTAGTGTACGGGACCTGAGACAGAAAGGCCCCAAGTATGTTTGAATCGGTCTCCTCTTCAAACTTCCCAAAATGGATCCCTGGATTTTGCAGCCTGAAGCCTATCTCTATAGATGGGCTGTACTTAAAGTGCTCTTGTGTTGCCAGATTTTTAAATACGATTTGAATGCTTTCTTTTCTTCAATCTTAGGGTTTTTGCACCAAAATGTGCTTCCTGTAATCAGCCGATTCTACCAGCACAGGTATGGACTGCGCATGCACTCTCTGCACAGACAGCTTGTCGGATAACATGGGGGTTTCCACAGGAGCATCTTGTAAAGATTTGCTCAGACAGGAGGATTTACACACCTCAGCTACAGCAGCAGGCTCCACCCCACCTCCAAAATCAGTAATGCCTCAAAAACAAAACTTACAATAAAGTAACTTAATTCCCAGATGTTCCCAGAGGTGGAAATAAGCACAGGGCTCATGCAGCATAACATTGTGCATCTGTCTGCTGCTTCATAGGTATTAGCTATTGCTGCTAAAGCTCTGATTGAATTCAAAGCCCTGGATGAAGGCCCAAGAACAGATATTAGTTCTCTTCAGTTCCCATTAATTGAAGACCTTCTGTTGTTTGTTGCATCTGTATTTTTGGCATCAGCTGTTGGGGAACCCACACTGCATAAGGGCTTGAGTACTAGCTAGGGCAGAGCCAGTCAGATGGTGCCTGGCAGCCCAATCTTGCCAGATGCCCCTGGGTTCTGTAGGGCGTCCCCCACTCCCATGGAAAAGAGAGGAAACTGGGTGCACTGAGCACTTTCCAAAAACCTGAACTTGCTAAGAGTTGGTGTTTTAGTGCTGTCCTTTGTAACTATATAGGGTTGTGTTTTCCCACCGTAGCCTTACTAAGTAGTGAGTGCCTTGCTATGAGCATGGCCCCATTGATTTCCAGGGAAAGTACCCCACTCTGTGAATGAGGCCAACAGCAAACAGCCAATAACAAGACAGAACAGAGCAAAACCAAAGTTGAGACTTTAAATTCTCTCTGACTAAACAGTGGAATATTTTGGAATCCGATATGTTAAATGTGTATCTTGGCTGGAAGTTATGCTCAGGCACAATAAGACATCTGTACATTAAGAAGATCTATCGCACACACACCTCCTTGTTCTGGTCTGCACGTGACATGAACTCAGACCCTCCTTCTAGTGACGTGGAAGTGGCAGGATAGCACATCCTGAGTACGTGTCCTCTCCTTTTTCCCTGTGTTTTGCTTATTACTCAGCTGCCCTTCCTTTAAAAGCCTTGGCTGCTCTACCTCTGACTCAGCTGACAGTTAGCAAGAGTTGCAGCAACCTTTCTCTAGGCAGATTACCGGCGCTTTCCCATGGAAGGCATCTGTGTTGGTTCAAGTCTGGCCACGCAGGTGATGGCTTGCCCTGTAGATCCTTTCAGTACAGCCTGCGTCACATCTGATGTTCAAACCACACCTAGAATTACACAAAGCAGGCTTCATTTAGGGGTGCACACATGCCCACGCGAAGTAGCTGCACAGTTCCTGGCTTAGTGCAAGTGCAAGATTAAGCCAAAGCATCTGTGAAGAACAAGTAGATTAACAGATAGCTAAGTGTCTTATTGGCAGTTATTTTGCATGTTGGATTCCTTTGGAAAAAATGAACTTCAAAGCCTGCATGTTATGGGCAAAATTCTGATGGCTAGACATGTAGCTCTCTGCCAAGGACCACAGAAGAAGCTGCACATATGCACTGGTACTTCTTCTAAATCTGCAAAATAGGGATCTCCCTGGTACAGTGCATGAAACAGGTCAGCATTGTACCCATAGGGAACATTTAAGACTTTTAAGTGATCAGAGGCCCTGGCTGTCTTCAAGAAAGAACAAAGCCAAGGAATACAGTCTCACACTAGTGAAAATAGGGCTTTCTAGGACTGTTGTAAATGTTCTGAATAGAAAAAGCACAAAATGCATTAAAGTCCAGTCTTGTTTTCCCAATCAGGGCTCCGAGGAAACCATTCGAGTGGTATCGATGGACAAAGATTACCATGTGGAATGTTATCACTGTGAGGTAAGCCTGCAGCACCTCTGCACTGCCCCCCCGTGCTACAGGTCCATTGGTAATTAGTTACCTTTAGTTAGATTACTCACCTGGACCCAGGCCAAGTTCTCCTGCTTCTGTTTAGCACTGAGGAACATTCTCTAAGATGGAGTGCCATGAATGTCTGGGGTTTGGATTAGCCAACCACGGAGAGGTGGTGACGGCAGGCCTTCCACCTGACAGCACAGAGCAAGGATCTAAACCAAGATCTTTCACCACCAGCCTACTGAGTCATTCACTCTCTGGCTTAATTCATATTTAAGTCTGCTGCACAAAGTAGAGTAGTTCTACAAGGACTGACAGAGGGAGTCCCTTAAGAGGGCTCCTATATCCTGCTAGTTAACATAGTCACCCATCTACTGCTTTGTGCAGACTTTGCCCACATGGCAGCTCCCTCCCCCTGCCTCTCTTCCTATTGGACTGTATCTGAGAATGTCCTAACGAGGGCTTATTTTCAGTTCTCTTGACTGAGCTCCATATTCCTTCCAATTTGAGGCAAGTCTGCCTCTGCTTCTGCTCAGAACAATAAACTGCAGCGAGAGAGTCAGTAGACATCTACCTGATGTATGCACATGCAGATACTGAGCTGGGAGCTCAGTTTTAAAGGCTGGATTGATAGCCTGTTGAAAAGGGGACACTAAAATCAAGTCCTTGTAGCCCCTAGGCTTTCCACTGGTCATTAATAAGTTTGGATTCTTCTGGTTTTGGCTGCCCGAGTTCAGACCTTAACAAGGTGCCCAGTCTCCGGGAAGTGCTGGACAGGCACTTGTAAGACCTTTCAAAGGTGTTTCACATTAGGAACCCAAGCTCACTAGCTGATTTCAAAAGCCTTTGGCCTCCAGCTCAGTGGACAAACATAATGACATGTAAAGGGGATATGAGTGCATGTACTGCAAACCCAGCAGCAGTTGGTAAATCAATGGGAGCCTTTTTAAAAATTAGAATGAAGTAGAAGGACAGGCTCTGTTACTGCACAGCAGACTGAGGATGGAATGGGTGAGGGCAAGGCAAGCTGTTAGCATTTGGCATATCTTTAGTTAATCCCAAATTGTTAAAAGTCATAAGAAGGGCCTGGCTGAACAGGGCTGTTGGCAGGCAGCATGCCTGCTGGCACAACTGTAATTTGATACTGTGTTGGGTTAGCAATTAAGAGGCCTGAGCCCAAACTCTCAAATCTGACTGCTGGTTAATCTCATTCTCAACTCCCTCCATTTTCATGTGCCTGCCATCTAGTCTGTCATCATGATTCTAGTGACAAGAAGCTCTGAGCCTGATGGCTTATGGTGTAGCGCTTACATCCTGTGGGGAATATTCTTAATGTATGGGAGTTCGCAAGGTGAAGAAGAGCTGCCATGTTCCAGCTACTGAGATTTTCTTACAAGGAAGGAAGCAGATTTCAGAAAGAGCTCTGGTTGAACTGGCTAGACTTTCCTACCTAATTAAATGGGAAAGAATTTGTGAGATTCATTTGTGAACTGTGACAAAAGCTAATAACACATAATACATACAATCTCACGTCCCTTGCTGTATAATCACTGATAAATAATTGAGGAAATGCAGAGGTAACCAATGTCTGAAAAAAAAAAAACCCCAACATTCCCAACAATGATCCCCCTTGGCCAAATTGTTCTTTTATATTTCTAGTCTCTTAAATGATTGAGCACAAAGTTGAGTGAGAATATAGCTGACTGGTCTAGTAGAAGACCAGTCTGAGTAGAAGGTCCATAAAGCAATTTATGAAGTATTTCTGCTCTGCCTGAAAACGCATTTAATTCATCATTCTCTCCTATTGGAAGTTGAGAATTTCAGTTTAAAACTGTGGAAGTAAAGAAATGGATCACACCACAAATCTGATCACATTTTGTTTTCTCTTCGACGTTAAAGACACCTGCCTGGCTTAGAAGCACTCAACACTGCTTGTTTGCCCAAACTGTTCAACTTGTATTCCATACTAAGCACATGAACCTCAGTGTCTCCAGCTTCTCTGTCAGGATTTGCCACTGGAAAGAACTTTTAATTATGCCCCACTCTTTCAAAATTCAGGAATCCAGACGTAAAATCCTAGCCTCAAATGGCTTGGAGAGTGCAAAGAGTGTTGTGAACTGTGCTGCAGCACACAATATCATCACCAAATGGGATACTTGTTTTGCTTGGGTTGCTTTCTTCCCCCTCCCCTTCTCTGCTGTTGTCCACTGCTCAGATATACCATTGCTTGCTATAATAGTGCGCCATTCCACCAAAGTATTTTAGCTCCCTAGTTGGGTATATAAATAAGTCAGAGGTTCCTTCCTTTCCTTCCTTACTGCATCTATTCCATGCCAAGACCCTTATAATTTCAGCAGGAAAACTTGTCCCCTTTAAAAATTCAGAAAACTTATTAATCCAATACAAGATTAACCTAATATGTACTGCATAATTAGGCACCTCTGCTTGGTGGTAGGCCTGAACTGGAACACTGGACTTGTAGCCCTTTGAATTTTGTAACTTGCACCATCTGATTTAGATGCATCCTACAGAGAGTGCCATATTTGAACCCCCAGTCTTAGAGGAAGTTCAGTTCTGCCCTAAAGTTCAAACCTTCTGGCTCATCTCTTACCTGAACAATGTTCCCTCTCCACTTAGCTGTTCCCATCCATCTCTGCACTTCTGCTAGCTTGCTCTGCCTCTCTCCATGTCCAGCTTGTTTTATTTGATCTCACTAACTCCACATTTAGAGATGTCAGCCTGTGTTGTATAGCCGTATGATTAGGGGTGTCCATCCTTGCATCATCCTGGTCACTGCTGGATCAGTGCAGGAGATGGGATAGCACAGACCAAAGAAAACAAGTACTAGAACCAGCCACACGTACTGTGATCCCGTGTCTAAATTCCATGTTCCTGTCGATTTTGGTGACATCATTCTTTGCTTTGTAGATTAATGTAGACTATAATCTATAAACTACTCACAAGATGATTATAGCCAGGATATCAGAGTGTGTGTGTGCTCGGAGGCTGGCAAGAAGAAATAGTAAAGCAATTAATAACTAATCTGTGTACATGTGTTTCTTTTAGGACTGTGGTCTCCAGCTCAATGATGAAGAAGGCCATCGTTGCTATCCTTTAGAGGGCCATCTGCTCTGTCATGGCTGTCATATTAGGCGCCTCAATATTAAAGTACCACCGCATCCTCCTCCAAGTTACCCGATGCATGTTACAGAACTCTGAAAGACATTTTCTTCAGCAGTACAGTAAATCATTAGAGGAGAAGATGGAAAAGCTAAATATGACTTTCCCATTCCTTTAAAGATGAAATGCCTCTAATAACCAGTTAAACCAGCTAAGTTATTTATTTTTTTAAATTAGAGGTGAGGGGACCTCTCAGATAATGTACATATGTTTTCACTTACTTAGACGTTTTCACTGAGACACTGGCTACTTGAAAGAAATAATGCACCACTAACTGTAAACAGAAGCATTTCTCAATACGGTGGTACGAAGGGCTCTGTTCTGCACTCCCTATTAGCTTCACTTCAATGGCAGTTTCGCTTGGGTAAGGAGTGTAGAATGAATCCCCCAAAGTTAGCACCTTATCATATCGTGGCAAGCATGATAAGATAAAATGCTAGCAGTCTAACTAGTCCCGCTACATCCTGGTCTGAGAGAGTAAACATTCTCACATTTTTGGAATACTTAGATTTCCAGAAGTAGCTAATAGGAAGCAAAGTCCATTTATTTTTAGTGACAGAAATTTCAAACGTGGGTTGATTGATGGCATTCTGTGAAGAGGCAGAAGCCAAGCTTTCCACACTATTCGATTTTCATAGTGATCCAATAGCATGTCTGGCTTCCTGCAGGAACATGGCAGGTGTCTTCTACAGGAAGCTCGTTAGAGCAGAACATATCTGCTTGAAGACTTAAAATTGGTACATGCAGGGTTATGACATGAAGAAAATTTTGGTTCCCCAGGGTCTCTAGCCACTTAGCTATTTGTTTTTTCTAGAGTTCACAGTGACGTGAGAGTAGCCATGGTTTCAAAGGCAGTTCTCATATTCTTCTGGTGATTTGGCACTTACAAAGCAATTCATCTTTTAAACCTGTTTTTTGCTAACAGGTTTAGCACCCCTTTTGGGGCTATGCAAAGGGATACTTCCGTGTCTCTGTAATATTTCTTTCATACAAAACAGAGAATCATAGAAAAGTAGGGTTGGAAGGGACCTCAGGAGGTCATCATTTGCTACCCAACAGCTTTGCATTTTTATGTTATCATGGGATAAAAACGGGCAGCAGTTTTGTATTATCTGTTTCAGTTAGGTTAAAAAATAAACTGAGAAAAGAACACGTATTACAGTGGTCACCTACATATGAAAACCAAACACAGTCTAGCAGAAATAAGTTAGAGATTCAGACATCTGAAACATGGATATTTTATAACAAGTATTAGATGTACAGAGAATGTACACACTTTCATATTTTACATAAGCTTTTACAATAACCTCAGAACTCTGGGGCAATATATATCTTCCATATAGGAAGTTAGATACTTTTTTTATATATTTTTTCTACTGCGTGTTGATCATTTACATGCAAATCACATCTCCATAAATTTAAACAACAGTTCCTTGCATTCTCATGAGAATTGATCCGCCCTTCCCAAAAAAATTACGGTTTGAAATGTGTCCATCATTCCTTTCTCTGAAAGTATTTTGTATTTTAAATTAAATTAAATTAAAATTCCTTTGCTGTAAGTTGGGTGGCAATGTCAAGCCTGGTTCTTGGGAAGCGTTAATGGACTGAGCTCCATGGACAGCAAAAACACAAGGTCAGTGTACACCAACTGACAATCTGACCCACTGCTTTTAAGATCATCATGTGTTGAGTTCAACAAAATAATGCAATGGCTGTTATTTGGCAATAGATACCATTAAAGCATCAAGTGCAGTTTCTAAGGTGCCATTGATTCACTAAAGGTATTCTTGGTGTTGCTGAAAAGCAGAGGAGACCGCCTGTAGACTAATTCCTCAAAAGAATACCTAGTTCATGAGATTCTCATTCCTTTAATAGAATTTTTTGATCACCAAAAGTATCATTATGGTTTTAAAGCACTATGTCTTTTCCTGCTGTGGGGAGACAAATGCAGCAATTCACAAACTTCTGCTGAACTTCAATCCACATTTTTTTTTTTTTTTATTTATTTTATTTTTACAATGAATACCTGGCCTAGTTAACAGGATGGCTGTATTTTGGAAGACTGCTTGTGTTGTATGTATCCTTTTCCTACAGTGGTTGGACACCAAGGGCCTGATTTTCAGGAAGGTAAGCACAGAGGCCCATGCATGCTCCATGTGCATTTATTTGCACTCTTCCTTTGTGAACACCAGAGCTGTCCAACTTCTAAGAACCCCCAGGCCATGTGTCTTGTGGGCCACGCTAGAAGAGACCATCCCCATAGGGGAAGATGAAGCCAGAGGAAGAGGGAGCCTGGAGACCCTGGCTGCAGGGAACAAGGAGGGTAGTGGTGGCTGGGTGGAATGCAGTTTAACCCCTCGCAAGCCACACATGGCCCATGAACTGCCAGTTAGTTGAATAGCCCTGGGGTATACAATTACCACAATTATGTGCACCAAGGAACCTTGCAAATGTATGCTTAGGTCCTGAGAAGCAAGTTCTGTGACAGCAAAAAAATTACCTTTGTATTTATTTATTTCTTGCAATAATTCGAGGGACTGGCCTGATACCAGTGAAGATACCAGCTGGAGACTGTCAGCACATCAGGATACACTTTTAGCATCAGCCATAGTACAATGCTTCTTCAAGTCACAACACAGCTTGGGCCATATTTGGCTTCAGAGCATTTCATCTGTGTTTAACATAGGTATAAGAAACACATAAAGTAAAGAAGACAGTTACTAAACCATACAGAAGATTTGGGTCTGGTTCACATGAGCGAGTCAACCCAGAACGGTGCTTTGTACTGAAAAGTGCACAGGTCCAGCAGACTGGGAGCTCGGATTTCTCAGAAACTGAGGACAAGAGACTAAAGGTCAGCTGGGCCGTCTTTCAGCCGGCGTCCTTCACCTAGCGCTTTCCCAATTTCAGTGGCAAGCCCCCGCTTCTGCTGCCGCAGTACTTTTCAGTGGACAGCACAATATCAAACATGTACATACACTACTTCTTTGAAAACTATCATACTGTAGAACAGAATAATATTTAATTCCACATTTTAATGTTTCAGTCTTTCTAGTAGTTCTACTCAGTTCCAATACGTGTTAAGTATCATCATGATAAAATGTTGAACATTTGTTTCAATGTAAAGAGAGCAGTTTGTTTAAAACCAGAAAGCAGCAGTTGTTGTTCCAGTATTTTCTACAGAGGGGTTGGTCTGTTACATTACCACAAGGTACAGCTTGCCTTTACACCATTTAATATAGAACTGGGGCTTGAGTATGATTTACTGGCCGCTGTTAAGGAAAAATACAAGGAAAGTGAAAAGCGAATTTCAAATAACATGCTGTGCAACTTAGTATAAGTGAAACTTCCTGTGCATTTTTACCTCCTGTCTGGGGAACTGCCTAAGTGAAATCTCCTTGAAACTGTTTCCTTAGGGAGTATTTTTACATTGTTCAGTTCAACATAGATGTAAACTTGCCAACATTCATTTTGATCTGTGATTATCTGTTGGAAGCCTCTGCTCTGTTCTGTACTTTCAGAACTTTGAAATTGCAGCAATTTAACAATTTGTCCTCATTTGCATTGCGAGAACTCAGGAATTCAGCTTCTACATTTCATTTTGGAGTGGAGTTCTGTAGTGTCCTGACAGGACGGGGCTGGTTTAGGAGGTTCACTGGGTCCCTAGTGCACTGGAAGGCAAGTTCCAAAGAAGAGACCAAAACAATTATGATTTGGAAAGAAAAAAATCTCAGCTAATTGAGCTTTCAAAAGGGTTTGCTTGGGGTTTGTTTTTCTCCTTTTCTTTCTTTGGTGTATATTTTGTAAGGTGGAGCTTCAAAATTAAAGTATGGATAGAGGAGCTCTTTAAGAAATTCCAGAATAGTTAAGTAAACCAAAGCTCTAAAGGAGGCACACAAAAGCTGCTTTCTTGTATTTCAAGAAAAGTTTAAAAGTTTGTGATTCATCCTGTAACTAATGCCGTAACTAGAGTATATAATTTGACTTAAATTAAGTTTTCCTTTGAGAAATATTTTCATTTTCTTTAAAAGAATATAGTTTTCTTCCAAGAACTTGGACCAACGTTGATTTTTATTTTGTAGGAAATATATAAATGCCCAGTTTGTATATCATGTAACTAGTTTACATGCTGCAAATATACATTAGTTTAACTATTTTTGTATATATCCTTGTAAAACCTCTAAATGTGCTTCTCTGTCTTTTAGTCCTTAGAATGACTTGTGGTTTTTGTGTTTCAGTGTTTGATTCCCTTGATTGTTGAAGAAAAAAAGATTGGGAAATGTAGATTTATTTATCTAAAGAAGAAGCTACTTGCTATCATCTTAAGTTATTTAATATTAAAAGTCAGAAGTATCATTTAACCTTAGATGTTATAATCTGCTTTTTCAATAAAGAATTTTGTAGTTATCTTTGATTTTGTAGTGTGTTGCTTGTAAATAAATAGTTTATTTTATTTAGATTGCCAGGAGACACATTTTAAGAGCCCCTTACATTGCCAGTAGAAATGCCAGCTAATATTAATTGACTGCAGCTGTATTCATGAAAGTTTGGGTTCTCTAGTACAAATGTTACTAATTAAGATCTAAAATATGCCCACAGCTAACATTTTGCAGCTGCATTTAGAAAAGAATTTAGCCACTCTGGCAATTTTTAATTAACCCATCTGGCTAGTCTATATATTATATAAAGAATTTAGTTGAGATAAATATGTCCTTCTTAAGAGTTCTGTTGTTTCACGGTTTCCACATTGTAGGCTCATGGCCCAGGCTACCAGTTTTCTTATGAAAAGGATTTTGCAGGTTCAAGGCCTTGGCTTGGACCTGTTCCTGTATTTTACACTGTAGACAGCAACGTCAATCAATTGCTTCACTTTCAGAATTTTAATATGTCCTGGCTATTTACGATGATGGGAAGGCCAGTTCTCACCATATATATTGCAGACTGCAGGACCATTTATTCACAGGGTGAGAAGCCATTGTGTTCACTCTTCTTCACTCACGGGCAACCATATAATAGAGGTTAAGTCCAGAAGGATCCACAGAGCATCTATGCTGCTCTCCCTACATACAACAAACCACAAAATATGCAACATCGGTAACAAACTTGAGACTATTAGGGCACATCTAAACATGCTAAAGCATAGCCCAGTAACTGTCTGTACTGCGCTGTGTGCATGGCACACAGTTAATTTTAGCTGCTACTTTGACGTAGCAGAACGGGGGAGCGCGCTGCTACGGTGAAGCAGCTGTCGGTCACATGTAGATTCACGTGATTGCTGTGTCACCATAGCATGTCATATGGCGATGTAGCACGTTGCTACAGCAATGTAGGGTGACGTAGACACACCCTTAAAAAACAGTCCAAACATCTCAAGAACTACAAGGGGCTACGGAAAGAAAGTAGCGTCCATCCTTGAAACCAACTTTCTTGTCCTGGCAGAAGCATCTCCTGCTGTTTTTGTAAAGCTATATGTAAATACATTAATTATCATTTGAAAAGAATTTGGTCATCCTCAGAAGTGTTCCAACAGAAAAGCACCACATGGGTGACATCTCACACACCCAATCAAGAAAACCAGGATCGAGACAGCAAACATTTGTGCCTATTCATAACTAGCCTTGTTGAGAACAGTACTGTAAACAACCACCTACCCATGTGGACTTCTTACAGAAACCACATGCTAGAAAATGAATATAAATACATGCATTATGGAAAAAGAACGAGTCAGAGGCTAACTCAAAGCACAGGAATGTCATGGTTTTACTTTTAAGAACATTTTACAGTAACATTTTACCCCTCTGTTGTATGGCCTGATGGGCAAGGCCAGATTATAATTGTGGACTCCTCATGGCATCAAGGTCAAAGCACATCTGCTAATGCACGTCTTGCTTCCTCACTGTTCAAGAGGGGATCTTTCCCTTCAGCTATTACCCGTCCAGTGCCAACTTTTACTATGAAAAAAGGACTAGTTGATATTCATTTTTCATGGTTTTGCTGGGCCATCTTGGAGACTGACACAGCTACCTGCACTCTCTTTCCTATGGGTATTTGGGAGCCAATCCAGCACAGGAGGGCAGCAGTGTGTCAGGCAATACTGCACAAAGGCAACTTGGACCTCAGTGGTGTTTGGAGCTGCAGCTGTCCCTGTACCCTATCACTGATGGCATTGTAGCTATTAGCTATATTCCAGTGCACAAATTAGCCCATTTACTTCAGAGGAAAAAACGACGAGCGGAGAGTGCACGGTAGTTAGGTAAGCAACAAGGAACAAGAAAAGGGAGGAAACAAGGCGGTGCTGAAAGCTCAGGCGGTCTGTTTGCTCATCGCCCCATGTTTGCTGCTCAGCTGTTTCACCATTGTAACCACCTGTTCAGTGCCCACAGCAACCAGTGGCAAGATCTGTTAGGGAACGTGCTGGTGGCTGCTGGCACCTGTCTGAAACCTAAACAGCATTGATTCACCAGGGCTTTGCTACCCAAACACGCTCGCTTGTGCTTCAATCCCAGGAATCAGCAGGATATTGTCACGTCGGTGTCTCAGGAATGAAGCAAATCCTTACTTAAAGCAGCCACCATTGCTGTCTCCACCACTTTGAGACTACAGGGGTTTTGAGTGGCATGGAGCTTGGGAATATGGCTTTATTAGTCTTGCCACATGACCCATAACATGTCCTTTCCTGGCTGCTTTAGTAATTGAGCTTTTGGCATACAGCACATAAACAAACCCAGAAATCAAGCGCATCATTACAAGGGTGTTGTATACCAAAAAAAACTACTGTTGCATAAATGCCATGGCCATGTTCCTTTCACTCAGTTCTCTCCTCTTGGTGTAGGCTTTGCAGGAAACAGACTTTCCCACTTATTTAATGTATTCATACTATTTTCCCATCCATCCCATCCCCTCGCATTCTCTTAAAGTCTCTTTTTTGCACCATGGCCAGTTCTTTGTGTCCTCACTGGCCTTTTTCTTTTTTAATTATGCTTGTGGATTCAGAAGTTTGGTCTGCATCTTCCCCAAATTTTGTTTGGGGATCATCACTGAATGTCACTGTAAGACTTTTGGGAGGAGGAAAGTACAGTCTTTTTAAAGAGCACTACAAACACACACCCTCCCCAGCCAAAATCTTCAAGCAAGCTAGTCATTCAGAGTTGAGGTATAGTTTACATAGTGTAGGTTCAAATATATCCCATAGGGGCGTTATAAAGTGGGAGGCCAGGAAAGAGAGAACTGGTTTACCACGGAGCTGACACCCGGTCAACAAGCATAACACGCTACTTCTCTGGAAGTTGGAGTGAAGACTCAAACAAGGCCTGGGAGAAAATATTGTTGACCTGGCACGTCAAGACAAGGGCAGCACAGAGGCCCTGAACATTTTTTAAAGGCCACAGGGTTCATGTCGTTTTTCGACACCTAAAAAAAATGGACCAGTGTTTGAAGCCAGCACGAGAGAGGCTATGCAGAAGCCCAGTCTCATTTTAAAAATATTGCTGCTTCTACCCTGTTTGTCACCTTTTGTCTTCTGATAGTATTGCTTCAGTTGAAAAATGGCTCAGCCTATCTATCAAGCGCTTTCAGTAACACATGCCATGCACTGTTGCACTGGTATGTCTTATGCTTTCTCTTATACGGTGACAGTCACATCAGGCGTAACTACAGAACACAAGGCTTCACTTTTCCTTCTGCAGTGTAAAACCATGTGCAGCAGCATATGCAAACTTTGCAGTATGCACTCAAGAAGGTGGGTGGCAACACTGGCAGTAGTAATACAATAAAATGCAGCTAGCAACACATTTAAAAAAAAAAAATCTCAAAAGCCTGCCTACTGGCTAAAAGCGCTGCAGAAAACCTAACTTGTGTCTGCACCTGTAAGCACCTTGCAGTGCAATTCCCACGTTGGCTAAGGCAGCTCAAGCTACGTGCACCAAAGCTACAGAGTCTCTTTTCAACACTGCCACTTACCCAAAAGAATGGATTGGTTTTCTTTAACTGAAAACATCCAAATGGTCCAGCCACGGGGGCTACAGTGAAATGAAGTGAATTAAGATGCTCCTCTCTAACGATGTAGGAGTCCACACAATTGTAAATGGACACAGCTGCCCTAAAGTCAGGCGACCTGCAGCAGTGTAGTGAGGAGGTAAGTCAGTGTCTCAGGATGCAGTCGCACAATGGGACTGCTGTGGTGTATGAAAGTCAGCACAGATTTTACTCAGTAAAAAAGGAGTAGAGCAGTGGTTCCCAGGCTGTGCTACAGATATCACCAGTGGTACTCAGACACCCTGTCAGTGGTACACATTAACAAATTTATTATAATTACTTTATACAACAAACATTTGCTGGTGGTACTTAAGGTTGTATCGTTTTAAATTGGTGGCACGCAATCTGTCAGAGTTTGGGAACTGCCAGAGTAGACACAACCAGTTCTCCAAACCAAGCTGTTCGCCATTGTGCTGCTATAAGTACAGCACTGGGTCAGCAGCTGGCAGGGGAGCCAGTCTGCATTAAGCAAATGGCTATCCTGGGACAAAAGTGAGCAAGCGCCCCACCCCACGTATGCTATGGAGTAATGCTGCCACATGATAATTTTACTAAGCCTTTTTTCCAGGTGTCCATTCACCCTGGATCTGAGTACACCCCTGCAGAGCAGGGCTCTGTTGTGTGCCAACTCCCTTTTTACCACAAAGTCCATTTACGCCGTAGTCCATGTGTTGTGTGTCAGCACCGTCAGTTAACCAAGCCACAACAGCTCAGTACTTTCTGTCAGCAGGTATAGGGGGGGCATCAAGTTTGTACGATTTAGACTCACTGCAAAGAAAGATGAACCAAGGACAAATACACCAGGTATCAAGAGGGGATATAGTGTTGAAGGGCTGCAGTAAACTCTAGCATGCAGAGGTCAGTTGTTAGATGGCTCCAGTCCCACCTAAGCACCTTTGCTAGAGGTTGCCAAAGGCACCAGAACACCTGAAAGAGCATGGCTAGGAAAGAAAAAGGAAAGATGCCGCTCAGTGAGGGGGATTAGAAACACGCTTAATTTGTCACCCTCACAGCCAAGACCGGGTTGCCTAGAGAGGTGTGGACTCTCCAACCTGGGAGGTTTTTAAGGCCTGGCTGGGATGATGCAGTTGGTGTGGTCCTGCTTTGAGCAGGGGGTTGAACTAGATGACGTCCTTCCCACCCTCATTTTCTATGATACTATAATCTCAGCTCCAGCTCCACACTTAGAAACATCCTGACACTTATTTTCACTAAGTTAGTTGAACAGCTGTTGGAGAAATAGCACCTAGACGGATCTTGGGACTTCCCGCAGGGTTCCCTCCTGGAAGCCAGAGAATTGCACAGTCTCGTTCCATTTCCACGAGCCCTCACGTGGGGCTGCTACACCTCAGGAGGTCTCCGTTTGCTCTTTCTCTTGGGCCCCTTTCTATAGTATACTGAAGAGGGGCTTTTTGCCAGCTGCCTTCCCAGAGCATTTCCTGGCAGGAACAACCCAGACACAGAACAGCCTCTCAGGGGTACCAGATTATAAAGGGGAGGGTAGAGGAGTACAAACCCATTACTGGTCAGTTGTTTCTCAGACCTTTCATCCCCTCTGTCACTGTGACAAATCTAGCATTCTCATATACATGGGCTTATATTTCACAGTGATCCAAGGCACACACTATTATTAATAGCAACAGCTTTTTTTAAGTTTGTTCCTTTTCTCCTGAGTTTCAAAGCTGTATGTTAGGTCATTCAGAAAACAGGATTTTAAGAATTACACCCAAAGAGCAAGAGCGCCAATAAGAAATGCATTTGGGCTAGGGATAGAAAAAAACCCTATGCTTATTACCATTTAAGTATCATTTGGAAATTTCTGTTAAAGTCGTTCTCTTTTCAGCCAGCCCTTTCCATTATTCCCCTTTTTTATGTGAACGGTGCTTCTCAAACCTCCATAACAAAAGAGCAATGGTTGGACAATATGCTTTATGGTTGGACAGATTTCTATATGTAGCTAGCATGTTGGCTGGTGGGGTTGGGACTGTACAGCAATGGCTGATAGATAATATCTAGGATCAAAATATCTAGGATAAAATACTCCACATAATCCCAAAGTAGGCCTGAGTTTTGATGAAGCATGCTGCGTCCAGAAGAAATGCCTAGGTAACTAGGGAGCTGCACTGACTTATAATAAAGAGGCAGACAAGCAATTCAACTCACCTAAGGTTTCCAAAGAGTTTCATTTAAGTCTCTTTGCATTTCACTCCATAATCTAAACCAGGGGATCCTGCTAAATCAATGGTCCTGGCAACTGCCAAACAGTATTTTGATACAAGATCACATGATCTCATTTAATCTCAGACTTATGATTTCTTTGCATTAATCATCACATCTTCAAAGCTGGAGGCTTTTTTCACAGGCCGATGAGACAGATGATAGTCTGAAACCCAGCTTCCAGTGTACCACAGCAAATAATTTCCATCAGATCCTTCCCAAACTATTTAAGGCCACACTCACATTCAAGATGTAAGCTTCTTCAGAAGAATTATCTCTCTGGCATATTAGCAGGTATAACCCAGGAGTTTTAAGCAAAAGGGTCAATTTGCCTTTCTCTATATCCTTCAGTCCAGACCCCTTCCTCCAGCTCTGGAGGAAGTGTAGATCCCAGCAGTGCTTGTGGGGAGCGGCAAAAGCAGGACAACTGCCTCTACTAGATCTAAGCTAGATCTACTGGCTCACACCTGCTTGCAGATGAAAGGCAAAGGAGAGAGCTCTGCAGTTCTCATTTCAACTGCATCCTTCCTGACATCTCAGCCATACAGATGGCCTGCGCTGTGCCATTACGTTCCCTGCCTTCGGGAAGTATGGTTCTTTTCATCCATGCCTGGTTTTCAGGAATCCAACCTCTCGCTCTCCCAGGCAACTTGGGCTACAACAACCAGCCCCTGCCTCACGGTGCTTTTGTTTATGTGACAAGAAAGTCCTGGCATCTTGGACTCTCTCTCACCTGCTCTTCCTCCTTCATAGCGCTCCTGCATTGACGCTTCTAAGCAGAGCCAATGCTGGCAGCAGACTTTGCACCCAGAAAGTCTGGCTTGTGACAGACCACTAAGATGCAGCACGAGGAGCAGCACACGCGGCCTGTCTAGGACCCAAGGCAAAGCAGCTCCACATAGCCAATGCTACGCACCCATCTCTGGTGTAGGTGGTTATATCAGGACAAGCACTTCGTGGTCTAATCCTGGACCAGCAAAATGGCTTTGAAGCCAGAGGATTCAGACCAGGGATGGGCAAAATGTGGCTCATGGGCCAGAGCGGCCCCCCAGGCCATTCTATCCATCCAGCCCATGGGGCCCCTAAAAAAATGTAGAAAATTGATATTTATCTGCCCCTGGCTGCCTGTCACGCGGCCCTCAGTGGCTTGCCAAAACTCAGTAAGCGGCCCTCCGCCTGAAATAATTGCCCGCCTCGATCCAGACCTTCACATTCACATGAAAAGGGCGTGTGGATCACAGGTGTAACATGCACAACTACAAGGAAGAGCAAAGCAGCTGATGGGTAGATCAGCGCAAGCGAGCTCCCAAAGCAGGTGGACCAGCCAGCTACACGTGTGATTCTCTGGCAGGAGGCTGCACAGCATATTGACCTATCCCTACATTGATTTTGGCAAAAAATAACAAAGGAATTAAAAAACAATTTATGAATGCTTTTGGTGAGTAAGCTCCCCAAGAAGGTTCATTTACCAATGGGTCATTGCTTTGCCTATGCCTTGTTTTCAGCATCTGTCTTTCCAAGGGCAGAGCAGCAGAGCCCAGGAGAAGCCCAGAGCACTAACCACTCACTGCAGGGCATCATCTCCTACATCGTGGCTTGCTAATCAGCAGCCTCTGGTGCTTCCCATCCCTTCTGCCTCCCCATACCTGCAGTGAAGGACATTTTCTAAGAGTACAGTTGCGTGGACTTTTGTTACAGGTCCAAGGCCGGACAGGAGGTATGAATTTAATAGGAACAGAAATTATTGCTAATGTGAGGTTAGACTCAAAGATCTCAAGGATTAGCTCTGCCTCCCTCCAGCAATCCTAGATGCAGAGGCAACCTTGGGCATGTTCCCCGTGGGCCGGGGAACACCTCTATGCAGAGTGTAAGTTCCTATACAAAGCACACACAAGGACGGTTAGAAAGACATAGCAGAACACTGTCAAATGGAAATAGCATGGCCATTTCCCAACAGGTGTTCCTAGACTAGATTCTGCCTCCTTCACTGCTACTGAGTGCCCTACTCTGTGAATGGTCCCATTAATTTGACTGGCCTACTTGGGAGGTAAGGTATAAAGATGAGGGCAGGTAGCACAACCTGGCCAACATAAACAGGCCCACTGTTTTCCCTACCTTCTGTTTTTCAAAACGACTCTGAAGCCAGAGGCTGGCAGGTCTGAAACCCTACATGCTGTGGAAGACCCATGTTCATGCCATAAAAGGCCTGATGCCACCTGTGCCATATTTCTTTTTGAAAGAGAGCAGTAAATATTGATCTTAAAGACAGGATTGGAATTCTCCCCCTGCTTACACGGCTGTAAGTCCACCTCAACTCCACACAGATTTGAGCTGCGTAACTGGCTCAGTATTTCTATAGTAGAAACTGCTGGAAGTGGCTAAAAATAAACTTGTTTGGGTTTTTAACCTAAGCCAAATACATTTGCGTTGCCTTTGGAGCTGGCGCTTCCCGTTGGCCCCCGCACAGCAAACAGATTTTTCAGTCATTAAGAATGTTCTGCACGCACAGAAATATCTCGGATTATTTTTCCCATAATCAAAAGAAAACAAATCCCAGAGCAGGCCTGCCAGGGTGCTTCCGGCCAGCCCCGCTCTGCCCCCGGAGACCCATTCCAGCCCGCTGCTGATTCCAGAGGCCAAACGAGAAAATTTGCTTTCGATACCAAATTAGAAATGCAAAACAAACCGAGTTATTTTGCAAAAGATCAAACTCAAAACAAACAACTTTCCCCCGAAGTTCCTGCCTGTAATAGGCTTCGGAAATACAATCCTATAATCGCCGGCTGAGCGAGCCGTACGTGGAGGACTGCTGCTGCCGTGGCATCCGAGCGCCCGGAAGATGCAGAGCATGATCCCAGCACCCAAATGGCTCGGGGAAGGGCTATTACCCCTAGTCAGAGGGATATGGGTGACTTGCCCAAGGTCACACACAAAGCCTGCTATGAAGGAGGGAAAGGAAGGCTGTTCTCCCAAGGCCCAGGTTCATGCGCTAGCTTCACATTATCAGAACTGAATGGTCCATTTACAGAGGTGAAACAGCAAGCAGTGGCCACATCAAATCTAACTGTGCCCATCCTTATTGCTCACTTGTGAGATTAGTGCTTCAGGCTGCTCCTCATGGCAGAGCTCCCTGCAAGCTTTCATAAATCCTCTGTAACACTCTCCTTTGCCTGCAGAAAGGTGAACTTTCTACAGTCCCTATGCGGTCACTGCTGCTGACCCAATCTGCCTAACTCGGCTACAGCTACACAGTGCTCTGGAGAGGTGTCCAGCCATGCTAACAGGTGTCCAGGCAGGTTAACAGACACCATCACACAGCAGTATTAATTAAGCTATGCACACTGCCACACACTGCTAGGAACCAGCTCCCTCAGACCAGCACAGCAGGCTTAAGGACACCGCTCAGGGGCATGGCAACTTGGCTGTGTCACTATGGTCCTGACTCTTTTGTTCTCCTCAGGGCATCTGCTGCCATTACACATGGCTGACATGGGCTGTGAAGCCTTCCCTGGTGCTCAGCAAGCAGGTTGGTGACTAGGACACTTAAGGTATATATATACAGTGCAGCAGCAACCTGTCCCAGCCTGACCATCTACTCAGTCCTATTCACATTCTCCAAACACAGAAATATGTTGAGGCCACTCCAGAGATGTCCCCAGAGGTTGCTCACAAGCACACCAGAGACAAAAAGCACTCAAGAGTAGTTGAGAGAGACACCAGGTAGCAGCCATGCCAACATACCTTAGGGAATGGAGTGGGGGCAGATTGGCAGGGTGTGCTCAGAGCACCCCATGAGGATAGACTGTCACTGCGGTGTAGCCACCCCCTCAGCACTATTCTGTTACCACCACATTCAACAGTCTCAGGCCTGCAATCCTGGCTCCATTCAACTCAAGAGGGGTTTTGTCATAGGCTTTCCCAGGACTGTGATTTCAAAACACCCTAACTCATTCACATAAACCCCCCCCTTAAGCTCTTCTAACATCCTAACTCTTAGCACTCACATACCTGCAGTGGTTCCATATTTTTGGAAGTGCTCAGGCAATGCTATCTAAGTGGAGCGCTACAATAATTAACCTGATTAATTTACATCCCTTTTTCTTCCCCTAGTCCTTAAACTCACAGTTTTCTCATCTCTCTTAATCCAGAAGTATCAATCAACTCTGCTGACAAGTTTGTATCTCTGTGATTAAACTCTAGAAGCTCTCTGCAAGTACCCATGACTCAACGTTCTAGGGCTGGGCTATTTTTCAATGGTAAATGGGCAGATACAGAGTGTCAGAGGGCACTGACAAATGTGCAGGTCCCCGCTCTAACTCATGGCACTTCATAGGAAGCACCATAAGTTACAGTGACCTCCCCTGCTCAACCCAATAGACATTCACTGTTGGGTTGGGGGAAGAGGGTAGGGGAAATCCATTTTGGAGACAATTCAGTACATGAACCTGCCTGCATCCTCTCTCCCCTAGCTCCGCTCCTCCTGCCTCAGCTCTGGTGCTGTCTGCAGGAAGGGAGGGGGGAGAAGGGAAGGGAAGGGAGCGGTGAACTGGGGTTTGACCAGTTTGAGCTGGAGTGGGGAGCTGGGGGGCTCCAATCCACCCACCCCCTGTTTACCTCAGGCCAGGCAAACCCCAGCCTGCAGCTCCTTCCCCCTGCTCCTTTCCTGAAGACAGCAACAGGGATGGGATGCATCATCCCCACCCCAATTATGCGACTGAATGCCCCTAGGAAACAGAAGCTCCCTGAGGCACTCTACTTCAAAGCGCCTTCATCTGATCCCTCATTAGATGAGGGTTAATTTATCATATGATCAGCAACTTTTAAAGCGCTCTGCAGCCATGCACTTCTGTCACAGCATAGCTGTAGAGCACCATCAGGGGGCCAGTCGCACAAAAAAATGTCACTTTTGTCAGCTCCCAGTGTATCTGCTTCCTGACTGGGTAAGCAGGCCAGCACCTCTGGTACAAACAGCCAGGGGGTGGGTGGATTGCACGTGACTTCTAAATTCACTTTCTGAGGATTTTTGTGCATAGAAAGCAAGCACAAAGGGAACTATCAAAGCACAGCACTTACACATTCCAGCAAAGCAGCCATGGACAATATTTCAGGGCAAGAACCCACTTTTAGCTCCATCCCATTGTGCTAGGCACTGTAGAAATGCTGGGCCACTACTGGGGCACTTACATACTACCACTACCTAAATATCTAGCTCTGTTCATGTACCGGTAACCCACCTTCAGCAGTAACACTGACTCCCATCACCATGTGATCTCTTAACTTCAACCAGTTCTGCTCCCATCACCACAGACATCATCTCAATTGATGATGCCATCAAGTCCCAGAAGAGATGTTTTATTCCGTCAATGAAGAATTGTACGAGCTGAGCTTCGGAGAGCTCCTGAAAAATGGAAAGTTCTAGGAACTTAGTTTATTACGAAATAGTCAGGAGAGGATACTCTAATGCAAAAAAGGATCTAGCTTAGGAGAGGCACTTTCACAGCAGTTAATGAGCAATAACTGCAAGGCACCACGAATACTGCTGAAGCGCCATCTCGTCGGCCGTTATGCATATGTAAGTCTTATAACCTATGTACAGAAGGATTTTATATTCTCTTTTATGCTGAAACCCAGTTCTCTTATTTTTGGTTGCTAATGAGAGCACCGCAGGGCACTGAACCATACAAAGGCTAGATCAAGGATAACAAAAGAGCAAAAAGCGAAGATGTTAGAGCAACAGGGGAAAGAAAGCTGAGTTTTCTTTTTTTTTTTATGAGAGACAAATTACTAGCAAGAGCTGGACTTCATTAAAAAGGGACTGTGTGGAGGCACACAGAAATCATGCAGGTTTTTAATTACTGCTTCATTAGAATACCTGGCCCAAGTCAGGATGTTTTTGTGAAACTAGAGAAGTTACTTCATTCCCACATCTCAAGACTTTCTTGTTTAAATTACATAGTGGTGTTTGGTCAGTTATCTGACCAGTTCTTAGTACGTCCTGATCACCCACTGGACAAGGGAAGTCTCCTAAGGAAGCACCACACTGAAGGGGATACCAGCTTGCTCTCATTGAGGCTCTAATCCAGAAGGGACTTAGCCAGCTCCCTGCCGTGCAGCCTCCAACAGGTCCTGATTGGGCACAGTGGGGCTGCCAGGAAATAGCACAAGCAATAGAAGATCTGAACATCCAAACTACCACCAGAAATACCATATAAAAATTCTGGAAGTTCCCACAGGAGGGCAGGTCCTTAGCCGCAGCACCACCGTGATTGATGTTGCTCTGGAGGATGCATACGCACACCACTAGGTTTAAGCTGAGTCTATATTCTCTAGTCCTGGTCCATCCTAGCATCCAGCAGATCTCCCAGTACAATTTAGAACAGCTACAGAGCCTCCTGGGCCATTGCCAGCAAGGACTGTACCCTGGGGACACAGCAAGGATGTCACGTGACAACTCTACAGCACTGGTTCTCAACCTTTTTTGTACCAGGACCTATTTGTAAACATTGATGGCCAGTCCCGAACCAGTACCCTTCATTCCCAACCCACTGCCTCCCACCCCCAGGCTGAGATGCAGCTTCTCTCCCTGGATGGAGCTAGATACCCCCAGCCTCCCAAGCCAACAGTTCACGTCTGTTGTGTCAGGAGAATCGGTCTAACTTGTGGAGCTTTCTGTAAGGTGTCATGAGTTAGACCTGGGAGCTGCACTTCTGTCTGCTCCTCATCTGTGTTTCACCAGTGAAATGCCGCAGGACATCACATAGCTACTTGGAGCTCGGAAACTAGAAAGCGAAACAGTCAGTCTGAAAATGAAGCAGCCAATGAACTCTGCACACAGGCAAAGGCATTGTCAGTCACACAGCTACCAATGACTGATAGTCACACGCAGCTCTTCCGTGCCTGCAGGACCAGGCAGCGACTGGATGCGCCAACACTTTAGGGGTTTTCCAACAGCCTCCTGCCCCACCCAGCTCATTATCCCCTTGTACTATCCTCCCTTCCTCCTTCAATGGACTCTCCCTCTCTGAAATCCTCAATACTTCTCCCTTCCTCCCCCTCCCTAGTGGAATTCCCTCTGGATTTATCTCCAATTTTTTGCAATTTCCAGGCCCCTCAAACTGTCGGACTCCGATTCCAGGATGTCACCCTCGGTTCCTACCGGTGGCTGATCACATTCAGGCAATACCTTTTTTAAATTTGCCCTGTTCTAACTAGACCAGGTGCAAAGTCACAGTTAACAATCACATTAGGAAACTGTTGGCCAGTGCTTTCGCAGGTGACCTGTGTTCTGTAGTTTGTGTGGGTGCTTGGCATGCTGCAGGGCTAACAACATTCAGATACCTGTACTCTTCAGCCTATCTGATTACATTATTTTACTCTCTTAGAATTTGAAAATGGCTTACCAATAGATTTCAGCTAACCAGGTTTGAGTTTATAAGGGCAGGAGGATGATTTTCTTTCTTCCTCTGTTGCTTACAAGGGAAACTTGAAACAAATTAAAATTATTTTGGCCTTTTGCTAAAGGTCAAAGTTGTGGGGAAAGATGACTTGTTTGGAATTCAGTCAGGAAGTTTAACACAAATAATCCAGCTCATAGTTCTGTGAGAACAAGTTCCAGCCAAAAAATGTGCTGATAAAACTGATTTAAGTACCAAGTCTCTCCTATCCATGCATTTTTTCTACCGATAAACCCAAAGGCTTTTAAAGCTGCCATGTGAACTATTATTTAGCTGAGGTGTGAAAGAGATGCTATTCATACCTTCCCAGATAGAGGCAGGCCTTTATCAGGAGACTTAAGCAAGAATGAACAAGAAAAAAAGAAGGTATTGTTGTAAGTTGCCATGAAGACAGAATACATCACGGGGGACGTTCTCTGTTACTCATTGTTCTAAACAATTATCTTTAGTCAACATTTTTAAGCCAAACGTTCACACTATAAAACAGGAGACCAATGGATACAGTCCAGCAATTTATTGGGGTAAAAAAAATAATGAATGCATGTTCATTTTTTTTAAAAACCCACAGATGTGCCAGTTAAATTAAGTATTTATAAAGTAATGTGTTAATATGTTAGACTTCATAGATAATGGTGGGTGGAGATATTGCCGGGTTAGGGAAGAAATCTTGAAGGAATTGAAGCAATCAGTAAGATCAAGTCATGAAGGAAAAGAAAGACATTCCATCGTCATCCTGTTTCCAATCTTAGCAAAACGTTTGCAATTTTCCTATTTTCTACCTATGAGATAGAAATAGGTAAAGACATCTGATTTTTGAGGTATAAAATTTAAAAAATTTAGCAAGTCAGTGGCTCGTGGGATTGGTACTAGGACATTATACCCTTGAACTCTAAATTCAGATCCTGCAAACAGATACCCATGTACTAAATCCTTCATGCACAGGCAATGAATTCCACCAAAGCCAATGGCACTAATTGCAAGTGTAAAGTGTAAAAGCCAGTGGCAAGTGCAAGTTGAGTTCATGCACAAATATTCAGAAAATCAGGACATAAGGCTCTTCAGCTTTCATAAAACCCAACACGGTACCAAGATTAACTGCCATCAGTTGTTAGTGGTCAGTATTAAAAGAGTGGTTTAACCCCAGGTACAAGAAGACAGGTGCTCAGTTCTAAGGTAAAATAAGGTAATTAAAATGATCCCAGAATCTGAGGCTCCGACGCACACCATTATGCAGCATGCACAATGTCATAGGGGCTCTCCAAATGACACAAAATAAAGACCTCTCAGCAAGTCCCAGGCTCTGCCAAAGTCAATGGGAAAAATTCTACAGACAGAAGTGAAGACGATTTAACTGCGTCCAGAGATGCTAACTCCCTTAGTCTTAAGTGACTTGGGATTCAAGGCTTGTAGCTGAGACTAATTAAAAAGTATCCACACAAGTGGGTGGTCAAAACATCTTATGCTGCACTCCTTTCAAAATTATTTAGAAGTTTATCAAGAGAAAAATATTTTACAAAGAACCTACTTTTACCACCGTAGCAATTATAAAATCAATGCCATTCATAGTTTTATATGAAAATATAACACAGCCTGATATCCAGTGCAGTCAAGAAGGTTGCTGCTTCATGATACAAACAGACATGGATTTAATCCTTCCAAAGAGTCTGCAGCATAATATGGTCCTCCTGACAGTCCCACGAGTAATCAGCTCTACCTATTTTTCTCAGGCCATGACTCACTACTGCCCTCTTTATGTCAGCATCAGCACCAAGAACCTTTTCCCCACCAACTCTGAATCACCAAACTCGCTAATCTCCAGTGGAGAAGTTGTTTTCCCACCCAAGGTGTCTAATTACTATGAACCATGGGGCTGTTTAACGAGGCATCAGCAAACTGGATAATGCATCTATAATCTTGCTCTCCCTTTCCTTCTCTGTGTTTCTGGGAAGCAGGTGCAGTTCTGAATAAAGTTCACAAAATGGATTCATATGTGACCAATTTGCAAATTCCCAAGCAGCTATCTGGGGAGGGCTCGCCACTGCCAAAAATCTGTACTTGGGAACATTGCTAAATGTTTTCGATGTTTACAGTAAAAGCTTCACTTCCCTCCGTTCCTCAAGATAAAGGATCGGAAGCATTTCAGAGTAATGCTAAATGTTATAGGGCTTGAATGAAAATGCCAGTACCAAAGTTCTCATTCAAAATGGGATAGCAGGCGGGAGGGGCGAAGAGATACCCACAAGTGTTTTCCCATAGGAATTACAGCTTTTTCCTCATTTATTTTCTATAGTTATTTCAGAAAAAGGCTGGTTTCCTAGATACGGTTACATCAGTTCAGCTCCAAACAATCTGGACGTCCCTCTTTTAGAAAGGAGATAAAACAGTTTTTAAAGCCAGCTTTGGGAAGGTTATTCTCCAAATTATGCCTGTGAAATATCTTTATGTTCTCAGATGAAAGACTGTCTGCTATCGCTATTTTTATGTTGGAAGACCAGCACTGCTGTCATTCTTGCAGGAAGTCTGTCCTCTGCCTTAAGTCTTCCCCAAAAGGTCTGATGCAGACAGAATAAATGACAGATACCTCAGCCCCCCAGTTGTCACCAGGCAGCCCGCTTTGCCTGCTTCTGGGGGGCACCCCCTTCTTTACAGTCCAGAAGCGACAGGAGGACGTTCCAGCCCCGGGCCCCGAGACTGAAGCCCAAGCACACTGTTCATTTCATCACTTTTTAGGTCATTGCTTCCAAAATCAACTGTCCAACAGAAGAGAGGTAAACTGGTTACAACAGATACCTCTCCAAACAAGAGAACACGGATCCCAGTGCTATTATTCCTCACCAGAAAGACGATGTAGGAATAGTCAGTTCCCCTCAGTAGTAACTACCGCAAGCCAATGCTGACTCATATGATCTAAGTAATACTTTTTTGTTGCTATATGAGGAACAAATCATCATATGCCTTGCAGCCTAACAGGAAATTTTCATCATGACCCTAAAGCTCAAAACAAAATAAATTGGAGGTGCAAATGCAAAGACAGAGCATGCATTGTATTATTTCTGGACCACAGTGTCAGGAAAAACCTTATTTCCAGTATCCTTAACAGTGTTATGATTATGCTTATGGCAAGAGAATATGTTTATCAGCACCAGTGATTCCTCTTGAGGACAGAGACATCATAAGAAGACGATGAGATTGTCCAGCTCAGCATAAAATACCGTTAGCATTCATAGGCGGATTGTAACTTGTGCTTAGAGGCCGATTTCCCTTATGCTTCTGTAAATGTGGAGTTCTCCTATGGCTGGATTCACACCTGTGCAGCAGAGATCAGACCCTGTATTCTGGTCGCAATCGCTTGGCTGGGATTCTTTTTCTCCAAGTTCAGTATTTTTGCCAGTAAGAGCAGAAAGATGAACTTTGTGATGTATCACAAACAAGGTTACTGGCCAAACAGAATTTTAGAAGAGTAGCGTCATAATAACAATCATAGCTATTCTAGGTGATTTACAGACAATGTCCTCACTAAAGCAGCACTGTTGACCTGATGAATTTACAGCCTAATGGCGGTCCTGTGGTCCTTATATAAGCAGTCCTGACACAATCAGTAGGACAACTTTGCAGAAAGCAGGGCTGCTCCAACTTGACTCTTTCGTTCAACTTCCCTGAGAAACATGGACACCAACCTGCCTTGCCCCAAAAATCTATAGTTACACACAGTAGGCTGCCAGCCCCCAAATGTCTTAAATGGCTTTCTGTAGACAGTGCTAAATCAGAATTAAAATGGATTGCCACGGTCTTTTTCCAATGCATTGTGAAAACACTGCTGTTCTGTGATATTCCATATTAAAATATTGAGTTCAGGCCCACTACTGTGCTTTTAGTCAGACATTTAACAGGACAGTCAGGCATCCACAGCCATGGAGACTTCCAAGTGCTGCCACATCACGGGCAGGCTTACATGGCTGCAGTGGCAGCTGTTTCTTTCTGCCCCAAAAGTCAGCATCTCTGCCCGGGGTCTCCCCACCATTGCTCCACTACCACTTTCAGTTAAATGACTTCAGACTAAGATGAGTAACGTTGATGGCATAGGCCTCGCAAGCACCTCACTGCAGGAAGCCAGCCACACACCCCAAGGATGCACTTGACTTGCTGCAGGATTTCACAGCTATGTCTCAGTCCCTGTGGGGACCTTCATTCACCTCCAGTGTAGCAGTGCTGACAGCCCTATGCTGATATGCCATTTGCAGAGTATTTTGTGGTAAATTTTTCATCACCGTGAGGGCTCAGACCACTGCCAAGGGCTCAGCAGTGAGGGATGTGGGTCCTTGACAAGCCCAGGGTGTTGAGGAGAAATAAAGCCCTAAGTTTTTCTTGCTGCGTTCATGGATTCCTGACTGCTGAAAGGGAAAAGGAAATGATTGAAAGTTATACCTCAAGGACCACTTTTTCCATTTGCACAGACAAAGAAAATGTGTCTGGTCTGTGCAACAGGGGCAAATGTACATTTTGCAGCAGTGCTTTGACAGGATGTTTGGATATGTTGTCTGTTAAGGAGGTTTCCAGAGCTCCACAAACCTGTGGACAGATGGCCACTTCCTAAGTTTTACTCCTATGTATTTCTTATCTGTTACCACTTCACCATGTGTGCTTGAGCCAAGATGCATAACCTTATACTATCTGCAAACATGCGCAAGTAAGGAAGAGGTGGAACAAGATACACATATGCCTGATGTAGAAAGAAAGCCTGTTTGTGCTTGGCCTGGACATACTTTTCAAGAAGTGTTAATCACTGGAGCTGTGCCCAGGTGAGTAACATGCCAAGTAAGTGTCAGCCAGACACGTCAGACCAGCAGGAGCTGCAGTAACTTGCACACCTGATTTTTCCAGAAGGTTCATGACTGATTAATTGGAATAATTTGATTATTTGAATACATTCTTGCCTTAGCTCATTGTAAATTTGCATATAATTCCCCCTGCAGATTGCTCCACGGCACACTGTCTCACCAGCTAAGCTGTAACAAACCCTGTTTCCATCACAAGCAGGGGAATTTCTCTCTCCTAACGCAAGTTATATGCAAATCCTTTCATTAAGACGATAGAAACTTTCCCCAACATGGGCCCAGAATAATAGATTTGCAATTTCTCTCATTTTCCCATTGCTTCCAGTGACTGTTCATATTTCATAACCAATTGAGTTTTCCCCTTTCTAATTCTTCCTGCAATGAATAAACTTGGAATCCAATTACTAGCTCCCAACATTACTCTGCATTCATGCTACGCAGTCATTTTGGTTTTCCAGTTTTCAAACACGGGAATGAAGTCTAAAAGCTGTACCATTTGCTGAGGCAAGAGTGGGAGGGAAAGACATGAGGTGCCTCACTCCAGCTATTGTCGAGAAAATTTGCAGAACATAATTACAAATAAAAGCACAAACTTTGCAGTGTTCTTGAAACCCTCCGAAATCCTAGTCAATACTTCTCCTAGGTGAAAAAAACAACAACATACACATTTCCTATTCACCTTACATAAAATAGAGTTATCCTGGCACTGGGATATTTAATGCTATAGAGCACTTGAAGCCACGAGGGCTTATAACAGCTGAGACATGCTGGACTCTGATAGATACTGCCAAGAACTAGGTACTTTAAAAAAAAAAAAAAAAAGATATTCATTATCAGGGCATTCAGGCTGCACGACCACAGCCTACCTTGAAGATGTTTAGGGAGAGTATCCTAGTCCCCCCCATCTGCTGGGAGCTAAATCACTGTGTCAAGAGCTCTATGAAGGAGTGGTCTTGATCATATAGACAGGATATGAGCAGTTCCAAAAGTCCTTTCCCCAACCAGGAGCATACCTAGGGTGAAGTGACACAGGCGCCACCCTGGGCTAACTTGGGGGGTGGGAAGGGGCAGAAAAAAAACCACTGCCACCACAGCCACATGGCTATGCCAGCAGCATAGGAGCAGCCAGCAGTCGCCGCCGCCCCAAATGCCTGGCTATGTTGTTAAGCCTCTGCCCCAATACACATCGTCTCAGTCTTGTTCCCGGGTGTGCACCAGGGATACATACTGTACTCGCCGAACAGCTTGTTCCTCTAGGAAGACTACCGGCCCCACGGGCCTTCACTCAGCAAGGCAAATGATGTGTTGGATCAGAATAGAAGCAGATACGATTTGCTTCTAACTTACCGGGCAATTTGATCTCAATGCAGTAACAACAGAAACCAGGGGAGCATCTGTCCAGATACTTTTTAAACAAATAATATCAAGCTGAGCTTTTGTTTAGGAATCACAACAAAATGGCCTCTCTCTCGTCAGTCTGAATTCATTGACATTTGCAGTCATGTTGACAACCAAAATGGAAGTCAGGATTATGATTGGGATAGCAATTGCAGGTACATCGCAAAGGGTCTCAGCATGATGAGTATGTTAGCCAACAATGCACAAAAAAGACCGGTCTACTATCTGCAGTCTACTGTCATACACACAAAACCTTTGTCTAGACAAAGGTAGACAATTGGTGTTTCCCACTTTCCAAGTATCACTACAGTCAGAACCATACACCCCAAACCTGAACACCTCCAAATGATGATGAACTGGATTTTGAATATAAGCCCATCTCCAATTCTACTCAAAACAGCTGGAATTTCGCATGGGAACAGACTTTTAACTATTAGTAAAGGCTGAAAGTACAAGAGGCTTTTTAGTTATATGTTTCTTGCTAGAGACTTTTACTTTTGGGGTGTGAATCGCAGTTTGACAGAGAGCTGGAGTCTAATACCCCTCAGGTCGACCTCACTGGGCGCCTCTGTACATGGGCTGTTACCACACCATCATTTAGTACTTCCTTCTGGAAGTACCTTTTGGCAGTACTAAATGCTGGCGCAGTGCCGTAGGGACACGTGTAGACACACACAATTACCTTGAGCTCATCCCTTATCCTTCTGAGTGCCTCAATTCTCATCTTTGGAGAAAACACCAACCATCCAGAGAAAACTCAAATATTAATTTGTTGCTGTTTGCAAAGCATGTAGAGACCCTGATGATAGATCTTTCTATGAAGTTCATATAAATAAGTATGTGAATTGTTACCTAAATCACCATTACATGACCCAGTTCAGTATAGCAGAGAGTCTTTCACAAAGCAGTAAACGCAGCTCAGAACTAGCTGTATGGATTTTCTATGGCGTTTCCTTGTGGAAAGTGAGAGAGGAATATACTTTCCAAGAAAAAGTTCACAGCAGCAGTTGTGGGAAAACAGAGCTGGGAGATTCTTTGCAATGAGCGCTACTTCCTTGCTAGCAGCATAGATGAGATTAACACACGCAGAGCAGAGACTCCCTCTCCATGTCAGAAATCACAGTCCACTTTGGTATCTAGAAGTAGCTAAACTCAAGTCAAATAACATCCTCCATAGATGAAAGAAAGGACATGTGTCTATGCCAGAGTGGGAACACTGGGAGAAACTGGTGAGGTCAGAGAATAGATACCAATCCTTTTGTGAGGTCTAAAGGGAAGGGGTGGGGACGGGGAGAGTGAGAGTACAGGAGTTTAGGCAGAATAGGGAGACAGTAGTAAGAAATGGTCTAAGACTGTAAGATCATTGGGCTGTGTTGGTACGATATTTGGTAAAGGCAATGCTGCAATGGAAATGATGTCTAACAATCAGTCACACAAAGGCCATGTCAGAGCCAGGAAAAGAATGCAGTTTTCCCGGTGCACGATCCCACATGCCAGTCAAAAGGATTTTTTTTAAAAGCTAAAATAGTGATGGAAGAATTTGAAACATATTTTTCCTTTCCTGGCTGCCAGAGCAAAGGCTGAATTGTTAGAGGAAGGGAGCAGCTCCAGGGCTGATGGAGCAGACATTAGAGCAGAACAGGGAAATGGTAAAAGCACTAGAGCTATGAGAATACAGGCACACCGACAGCACCCAGGGAAGCTACAAATGTTGTCTCCGCATCAAGGACAGGCAGTGGCACTCAGCCTCTGTCCCAATGGCCTTCCCTTGCTTGGCTTGGGAAGGCTGTGGTTCATAGATGTCGATTGACAACCACCACCCATTGGCAGCTGGCTCTCGTGCACAAGTACAAAGCATTGCTTCCCCATTGAAAAGCATAATCAAGGCTTGAAAGCTGGCCAAGTAACAAAGTACTGAGACACGTTTACTGTAATTTCCAAGGCAGTTATAATTTAATAAAGCACTACAAGGGAACCTTCTCGCAGAACTGAACAATAAGTAAATACTAAATGAATGCCTGGGGCAACAGCTTCTGACTTCTTTACCTAGGAATCTCTTCTGTAGCCTATAATTAGCAATACAATAGGCTTGGGTATGTTCTGTTCATCACCCCCATCTCTCCTCCTTCACTTGGGAATGGCAAGGGAACTCAAAAGTGCAAGTTCCTCCTCAAGACCAACTGCTGCCCTGATGCTCTGCTTAGATTCTTCATTGCCTTCCCTCAGCTTGGTGCTATTTCTCCACTAGCCTTACTTTGTTCTCCTTTCTCTTTAAAACCTGACAAATCCTCCAACAGGTCTGTTCCCTCACCTCTCTTTCCACCATTATAACATGACAAGAAAAAGAGGTTCTTCCATGACATCAGAAGAAAGTAGAATTAATCTGAGAAAGGGAGAAAGACAATGCACCTATTCATTAAATCTGGAACAGAAACAAATGACTGATCAAACCCAGGGTCATTCTCCAAGAACTTCTCACTTGGGGCTGGAGGCCTCTGTGATCAAGTGCTGAGGATCCAGCGGTAGACTCCATCATGCATTCAGTTCAGTTCTGACTGCAGCTAGCCTGAGCACAAGGAGCATTTTCACAGTAACTTTTGAGGTTTCAAAATGTGTTTGTGCTCTACATTAGATTGCAATGGAGCTCTTTCAGAAGTTTTCTTGGCATTACATTGAAATATCTTTTTCAACTGAAATCCTGAGGCTCTCAATTTAGGAAGAGCTGTCAAAAATAGTTGCACAGTGGTGTGTGGTGGAAGTACTATACTGGCACACAAAACTCCAGTTCAAGCCTCTGGTTCAGATTGATTCAAATGCTGATTCAGAATGATCTGGGATAAAAAAAACTCCTCTAAATTTGGCAAAGCTGAGACTTGAATCTTGGTCTCCTATATTCCAGGGTATAAAAATCCCAGGTTTTTTTAAGCCCTGTTCATTCCTCCTGAACCCCAAAAAACGAACTGATGGAAACAGTGTATTAGGTGAGGTGTCATTATTGGAGGAAAAATGTGTTCTGATTAATTCTAACCTTAACATTTTTCTTCTCTCCACACTCCCTGGGGCTATAATACTTTGAATGCATTTACTTGAAAGAAAACCAGTTCTTGTGCTTAGGTGAACACATAGTGGCATATTTACCACGCCACGTGCCTTTGACTACAATTACTAGATAAAATACACACGCATGGTAATAGGAAGGGAGGACTATAATCATCATTCTTTAGCATCAAAGTCACCTTTCTAACCATTTGAAAATAAATGGTCAGCAATCAGCAATGTGAGAGTGAAAATAAGAATTGCAAATAGTTTATTTTAAAAAGTTACTGGAGGCTGACATTAGCTCCAAAGATAAGCAGCTTGAAACCCTCTGGGTCAAGCTACAGGGGGGTGAGGTGAGAAAGACCCAACTGTGGGCATTTACTACAGGCCACTGAACCAAGGAGAGGAGCTGGATCTGGATTTCTCTCGAGAAGTGACAAAAGCCACATGCACAAGGGACTTGGTTGTCATGGGTGACTTCAATTACCCAGACATAGATTGGGAGGAATACTTGTTAGGTCAGATCATTCACGCTGTTTCCTGACTGTGATCGAGGAGCTCTTTCTGACCCAGAAAGTGCAAGGGCCAACCAGAGGTAACGCTCTCCTAGACCTGGTCTTGGCCAAGGGAGATGGTCTGGTGTGTGGCTTGAACACTGAGGGTAACCTGGGCGACAGCAACCATGAAATGATCAGGTTCACCATCCGCTGCAAGGTCGACAAATCAACCAGCAGGACTGAAGTTCTGGATTTCAAGAATGCTGACTTCAACAGGCTCAGAGCATCGGTCGGGGAGGTGATGAGGGACCAGGAAGGGAAGGCAAATGGGGTGCATGAAGAGTGGTTGTTACTTAAGGATATGATCTTCGAAGCACAAAAGAATGCTGTTCCTGCAGGGGAAAGGTAGGAGGAGGGCTGGGAATCCCTCCTGGCTTAATAGGGACATTGCAGTCCTCTTAAAAAAGGAAAAAGAGGTGTATGCACAGTACAAGCTAGGGATGGTCCTCAAGGAGGACTATACCTTAGTAACCAGCACTTGTAGGGAAATGATCAGGAAAGCCAAGGCGGCAACTGAGTTTAGGTTAGTCACAGGAGTCAAGGACAATAAAAAGTCCTTCTTTAGGTATGTAGGCAGTAGAAGTAAAACAAATAAGTGTGGGACCCCTGCTTAACACCTTGGGACAGCTGGTAACTGAAATTCAGGAAAAAACTAAACTCCTGAATGCGCACTTTGCTTTGGTATTTCACCAGGCTGTGGGCAAAGTCAAGCGAGATAAAGTCATAGGGGACATGCTGGGACTGACAGCCTCCCCAATGTGGATGCTGAGTGGGTGCAATACCAGCTAGAAAAGCTAGACATTTATAAGCCAGCAGGACTGGATGGACTCCATCAGAGAGTGCTGAAAGAGCTGGCTGAGGTCATTGAGGAACCCCTGGCAAAGCTCTTTCAGAAATCGTGGTGTACAGGGGAAATCCCTGAGGATTGGAAGAGGGCCAGTATTGTGCCCATCTTTAAGAAGAGGAAGAGAGAGGACCCGGACAACTATTCAGCCTAATCAGCCTAATCTCTATTCCAGGGAAAATCCTGAAAAAGCTCATTAAAGAATTTACGTGTGATACACTCGCGGAAGGGAAGATATTGAACGACAGCCAGCATGGCTTTGTCGTGGGTAGGTCTTGTTTTACCAATCTCATCTCCTTCTATGACTAGGTCTCTCACCACCTGGACATGGGAGATGAGGTAGACGTTATATCTCAACGTTATATATAGAAGCCTTTTGATCTGGTATCCCACGATATCCCTGTGGGAAAACTGGAAGATTATGGGCTCAGCTGCTCAAAGGTTCAGTGAGTGAGAAACTGGCTACAAGATAGGACCCAGAGAGTTCCCATGAATGGATCTGTGTCATCCTGGCACCAAATGGCCAGTGGTGTCCTCCAGGGGTCCATGTTTGGACTAGTGCTTTTCAACATCTTTATCAATGATTTGGATGGGGGAGTGAAAAGCTTGCTGGCCAAGTTTGCAGATGACACCAAGTTATGGGGCAGTGTGGTCACGCCAGAAGATAAATTGCCGATACAGGTGGACCTGGACAGGCTAGAGAGTTGGGTAGACCAGAACCAGATGAAGTTTACCACTTTCAAGTGTAAGATGCTCCATTTGAAGGCAAACAACCCTCAACATACATACAGGCTTGGAGGTAACAGCCTGACCTGCACCATGGCTCAAAGGGACCTAGCGGTAACAATTGACCACCGCATGAATATAAGCCATCAGTGCAAGGCAGTGGACAGCAGGGCAAACAATATTCTGGTATGCATCAATCAATGCATCTCGTGTAAAACTAAGGAAGTGATACTTCCACTGTACTCAGCACTAGTGAGATCGCAGCTGGAGTACTGCATCCAGTTCTGGGTGCTACACTTCAATGAGGACATGGAAAAACTTGAGAGGATCCAGAAAAGAGCCATCTGTATGATTAGGGACTTACAAGGCAAGCCATATGAGGAAAGGCTGAGGGACCTGGGCCTCTTTAACCTAAAGAGAAGGATGAGAGGGGACTTGGTAGTGGCGTACCGCTATCTCAGAGGAGTGCATCAGGAGCTCAGTGAACAACTGTTCACTAAGTTCACTCCTGGGGAAGACCAGGAACAATGACTATAAACTCCTGGGAGGATGCTTCAGGCTTAATACCAAGAAAAACTCCTTCATAGACAGGGTGTCTAGACTGTGGAATAAACTCCCTCCAGAGGTTGTGCAGTCACCTACCCTGGAGGTTTGCAAGAGGAGACTGGACAGTCACCTCACCCAGTTGCCAACTTGACCCCAGTTGTCTTCCTGCCTAGAGTGTGGGGGGGGCTGGACCCGATGATCTTGTGAGGTCCCTTCCAGCCCTGTACAATCTATGAACTTTGCTCACAGAAAAGTCCTATTTTTACTCAAAAACTAGACTGCACTGCACTGGACTTGTTTTGGTTAAACACAACTTGCAGACCATAGAAAACATTTCAGCCAACTGGAATGTACTCTAATTTAGAATAAAATGTGAAAAAAAATCCTGAAAGCTCTTTCACTGCAAAGTCTCTTGGGCACTTGCATATATCCCAACAGGCACTTTAAAACCCCAATTCTAACATACACACAGCAGTTTTTGGAAGAGAAAGGTCCCTGTCCCAGGTTTTGAGATTAACTTTGTGAAAATTTAATACCAAAATATTTCACATTAAAAACATATCCATTGCTCAAGTTAATTTCTTAACAAGAACAGAAAGCCTGTCTCACACAGTTACTCTTAAAATTACATTAATTAAAAGGCTTGTGTAAAGAGGCAGAAGATATATTTTTGCTTTAAATGGGGACAGTAAAGAAAGCCCACCATCCATGCTAAAGTGTCCAGTGGGGAGAAGAGTAATATTCAATGCCCACATTATGTTTTATGGACCAAAAGCTAAAGAATGTATTATTCTTGAACACAGGAAGCAGCACAGTATTTTAGTCTTTGGAGACTCATTGATGCTTCATAGAAAAACTTTAAAGAAGGATTTCGATGCTTGACTTGAAAGTCATATATTTTCATATGTCAGCTTTTCTTTTGCCCTACATTTTAATATTTGGGATAACCCATGTTCAACCCTTGCTCCTTACTAGTTCACTAACTCAGAATCGTGACACAGACATTAATCCGCACACTCATATAACTGATCCTGTTGTATAGTTACTCCTGACTTTCCAAGTCCATAGTGTCCATACTGCCCATAGTGGAGTGACATGCAGTCAGGGCTCTGTTGTCAGCCTATTCCAGGTTTACACTATTGTAACAGCAGAGTAAGTGTGTCATCTGTTTGTGCCCCTGGTGTCATAAACCCTTCTGTGAAGCCACATTTCTCTCTGCAATGTCAGTTAATACTTAGGACAGAGGCTGAGTCTGCAGGTGAGAAATAAACAGCAGGGGCGAATAATCTTCCCAGCAAAGGGCTATGTTAACTTTTGCCATGCAGGACAGGAAGCTTACCTGGAAAGCTCTCATGGGCCAGGGCTGGGCTGGGAGGTATGGGGCTGTGGTCCTTTAGCTATGAGGAAAACACATATGGAGCCATTCTACTCGTTTACAACCTGTACTGCTCCTGACCACCCAGCACCTTATCTCCTTCACCCTGCAGCAGGGACTAGCCACGAGAGCTCCTGGCAGATATCTTCTGGCAGATCCACCAGTACATTAGGACACACCACCACATAGGGCAGGTATTCCTAGAGTTCTCTCTTCACAAAATTGCTGGGGCTTCCTCACATGCAAGACATGCAGGAAAGGCCACTTGAGCCCTTCAATCTTGTTTTCACTGAACCAACCACTCCTGGCAGTGAACATCTGCATGATCGTATGTGCATGGTGGCGGTGATGATGAAAATCTTCTTCCCTTCTAGCTCTGGATCTCATTTTTTAATTCATTCATCACCATCTGAGGGAGGTAAATATTCTTCCATTTTCTCAAATGAGGAAATCAATGCATAGATAAGAGACATACCCAGAGAAATACAGGGCACAGCTGAGAACAGAACCCAGAACTCTTGTTTCCCACAGATGTGCCTTAACCACAGAGGCAGAGAGGTTTCTGAATAAAATAGGTCCCAAAGCTCTCCATAAAACATCAGCAACTCTCTGGATACTTCAAATATTTTCTATATCTGATGAAATGTGAATAATAAACTCAATCATTTTTTAGTTAAAAACACCCATAAAACCTTGGTTTGGATCACAAACTTATTTTCTTTCCAGTTTAGTAATACAGGGCTCTGTTAGAGCCAATAGCTGGTTCTACCCGTTATGCACTATTCTATACTTAGAATAAGAGGATATGAGAAAACTAAGCTGATCCAGAAAAAACAAAGGTACAGAAGGTTGAGTTTAATGTGTTTTCCTAGTGATAATTTAACCGCTCTCATAGCAAGAGCCCTTATTTCTGTACTGTGGGACTGTCAGGATGTGTGTGTAGCAGTTTCACAGATTTCATAGACATTAGGGGCTGGAAGGGACCTTGTGAGATCAAGTCTAGCCTGCCCGCCTTAGGCAGGAAGTCAGCTGGGATCAAGTGATCCCAGCAAGTAAAATATCCACATGTTTTTTGAAAGAGTCCAGAACAGGTGCTTGCACCACCTGTGGGGGGAGTTTGTTCCAAGCCCTGGACACTTGCACTGTAAATAACCTTTTTCTTATTATAGCCTGAGTGTACACAGGTTTGTACTTCCCTCTCCAACTGAGGGAATTCTTGGAGGGCAGCGTGCTGCAGAGGGACACAACAGTCCAGCGCCTGCCTCTGTCCCCTATAGAGTCAGGCCCAATCAATTACTTAACTATATACAGATTTATTATTACAACATAACCATTAAAAGGTAAGGACATAAATTATATGTGTACAATATTTACAAAACAATAAACCCTATGAAATATATAAAATACACACACACACACACACACACACAGAGTTATCATTTAAAAATACAGATGAACAATAGAACAAACCAGACCAAAGAATATTAATTGGGCAACCTTATAACTCTATTCATGTACAAACTATTACAGTTTATGTGTATAATTTGAAGTAAGGCACAGTTTACAAATACAACCAGCAGTCCTTAGACTACCTGGGTGCCCTCCAGGGCAGGGGCCCCACTCTCAAGGTATCATGACAGGAAAGGAGGTGGAGGGAAAGAAAAGGAGAGGGAGACCCCAAAGACTCCTAAGCTCCCCTGCTATCACCCAGGAGTGGCCCACATGGTCCCCCTTTGCAACCTTCGGGGGGGGTCCCTCTCTCCAGGGTAACTTACTACTCCACAGTCCTGGAGGGTCGCCTCTTGCTCTTCAGGTCGAGCTCTGTTCCCTGCCAGGTTTTCCTGCCGCTGTCCTGGCTTAGGGCCACACACATTGCTGTGTGTAGTGGGCGCTTTGCCTTGTACTAGGGGTTGGAGGCCTGGACAGCCTTGTGCAGCACCGGGGCTTGGTCTGCTCCCAGACCCTCTGTGCAGCATTGTCTGCCCTGTGCCAGCAGCTGTAGACCTGCGCCACCTCAAGTGGCTCCCAGGGTCTCTCACCCTCCACGTAGCACCTCCTGCACCGAGCTCCCAGCCTCGTCCTGGGAGTTGAGGACCTGAGCCACCCCAAGGGCTCCAAAGATCCTCCTCCATGCACTGGCCTGTGCACCGTGTCTCTGGCCACACACCAGAAGTTGCAGACCTGAGTCGCCTCACACGGCTCCCAGGG
>JAGPOW010002791.1:15461540-15492254 GCA_030014935.1 Caiman crocodilus
GGCTCTTCCAGGGCCCTGCTGAGCAGCTCTCCTCAGCTCTTCTAAGCCCCGCTCTTCTCTCTTCTCTGTCCCCAACGCATCTGCCCCTCATGCTGGGCACGCAGCCCCTTTTATACGCTCCAGGGCTCCGCCCCTGAACTCTTCCGGATCTGACAGTTTGCAGTCTTCAATCGGGTCCGGGGGAGCTCTTCTCCCCCTCCCCTCAGGAAAGGGGCGTGATGTTATTTCTCTTGCTACCTCCTGATTGGTGGCTGGGCTCCACCAATCAAAACAGTAGGATCTCAAGCCTGGGACTCAACCCAAGCTCTGAAAGGTAAGCGTGCTACTCTATGTCTAGTCTAAATCAGCCTTCCTGGACTTCATGGCCATTAGACCTTGTTTCCCTTGGGAAGCTCTGGTTCTCCCAGGTCCTCATATATAACCAAGCCCCCACCCCAAGCTTTCTCTTCTCCAGACTGGAGAGTCCCAAGTCCCTCAGCCTTTCCTTGTATGGCCTGCCAGTTAGGTATTCACTCTGGAAAACGCAATGCTGTGTTGCGATGGACTCCCCAGAGGAGGCTGACCTGATGCACATGTTCTCCACTGCAGAAAAAACAAGGATTTGCAATGGAAGGATTCGCTTAGTCTCTCTGCTCAAACAGGGTTAGCATGAATCAGGGGCAGCACCACTGCATGCAGGAAAACATTCATATTTCTTAAAGCTTTTCAAATGCCAGTTTGATCTGAGAAAAAAAGATCACACGCATGGTAATGTGTATTAAGTGCTCCAGGCACCCGCCAGGATTCTGAACGCCATGGGTGAGAAACCCAGGAGAAGGGCAGAAACACAGGTAGCCATCGTGTAGGACGATGCTAGGACATGCCCTGACAGGGTTCCTTTGTCCAGAAGTCAGCAAGACAAGCAAGACAAAACTGGGGATTGACTCCATCTGATATCATTGCACATCCCAAAGCATAATATTAAAGTGGACCCAGTTCAACGTAACAGAGACCTTACAGCAGGGGTGGGCAATTTTTTGGAGGGCTGCTTACTGAGTTTTGGCAAGCCATCAAGGGCCACATGACAGGCAGCCAGGGGCAGATAAATATTAATTTTCTAAGTGTTTTAGGGGCTCTGTGGGCAGGGTAGAATGCCTGGTGGGCTGCACTTTGCCCACCCCTGCCTTACAGGTCATTTAAATACTGCCTAAAAACTATAACTTCTTCATTCACGAATTATGAGAAAGGGATAGATGATTCAGTTCCCTTCTGAAGATCCTCTGTAGTCCACTCTGGAAGAAGGAAAGATCATTACAGCCCAAAGCCTCAGTTCTCCCAAGAAGCATCTGGGTTTGTTCAAGGCTTTTATAAGCCTTTTCCTAATTGTCATTAGGGAGTCACATGCTGCCAAGTGAAAATAAAGGAGGACTCACATTCCTGAGCTCCATGACTCTATAGGAAGAGAATGAAAACCCACAAAGCAGTGGGGAGACAGAAGGGTTAGAGTCAGCCACTTATAGGAAACAGGAACTGCTGGTCAGCTCTCATCAGACATATCTTGAATTCTGAACACTCCTAGTTATCTAGCCATTAATCTCTAATGCAAATAAATGTGAAGAAAGAAACAGGGACAAGAGAGCTACAAGGCAAGGAGAGAGTAAATCCACCAAACAATTTCAATTAATATGGCAAAAGCAGAAATATAAATGATATGGTATCTGCAAACAGTAGGGCTTAAGTGTGTTTACTTTTGCAACTGCTAGTTACATGTTTAAATTAGCATTTCATCTAGTGTGCACAAAGAGCTGTAACAAGCAGGTTTTGCAGGAGCAGCGGCCACCAATCTCATACATCCACAAACCGTCCAGGTCTGGTGCCTTGGCTTGTACAGCCCTTGTGATATTACTGCACAAATATCTACATTTTTCCTGTGAAAAGGAAAGACACTGCTACTGTGACCCTGATCCCATTCAAGCCAGTGGCACAATTCCTTTAGACTAAAATGGAAGCAAGACTGTATTCCTCATTTTAAACTGGAAATTTCTGAAGACACGTTAAACTAAAATCACATGTCCTCATACTTATGTTTTGGGATGCCTGTGAACTTTGAGATCACAGCCTGAATTTACACTAACTACCTGAGCATGTTTCTGGGGACCAACCCCACAACCTTGACTCAGCAGAACAATGGTGGTGTTAGGGTTGTTGGGGCCCTGGGCAAGAGAGTCATTTGGGGCCCCTTACAGGCTTAATTTGATGACCTACGTATCATGGATCTTTATAATATTCTTTGGGGGAATTAAATAAATAGTCGAGTGTTAAAATGCAAATAGAGTCACTTCCTTGCAAAAACTTCAGCCCCCAAAAAAGTTGTTGCAATATTTTGGGTCTCCATAAAGTGTACGGCAGTTGCCCAGTTTGTCCGCCCCTATGGCCGTTACTGAGCAGAACTACTCAAGCAAATCAGATCAGGACACCTCACAGCTTGCACGCCCAAATCCAAAAACCTTCAAAAATGTGCATCTATAACTTCCGATACTGAACCGAAATTTCTTTGAAAATGAGGACCCTGAATACAATCCAGAAGAAAAAGACTATAGGCTATATAGTCTGTTTCTATAGGCTAGGGATAGGCATTCAAAAAGTCTGAGCCTGAATGCAGTCAACCTTTGCAAGTTAGTCTAACCTAGCTAGGCTAAACCAGTTTGTAACCAAAATACATCCTCTCTGGAATGAGGAAATTCAGGCACATGCCTGTAGTGGTTCAGGCTAGACGTCAGGGGGCGCTAGAGGAGCTTTCCCTTCCCTTGTACAGTGCTGAGCTGGGGGGGCTTGGCCAAGCCTAGGCAGGACGTCTGATTAGGGAGGTCTGTCTGTACCATCCCAGGTTTTTCCTCGCTGGCTGCTCAAGGTTTGAAAGTGTTGCCAGACCCCAGCCTCGGGCAAGGGGGGGAGGGGTGCAGTGCATGCATCTGTTGATGATACAAAGCTTTTCAATCTCTGTCCCTACTTCATTATACTGTCTGCAGCAAACTGACAGGCAAAAAAGCCAGCAGAGGGCTGATAACAGTGTTTATCACCCTATTAGCAAAACAGTAGCCTCTCCCCAAGCTCTTCTTAAGCAGCTTTTTTCCAAGGAAGAACATTACCAGCTGATCTATTGATTACCTCCAAAAAAGCCCTAAGTGGATACTATTCTGTCTGCCTGTCCCAGTAAAATTGGAAACACACAGACAACTCTCAGCATTAGCTAGCACACCTCATGCCTAGGGTCCGGGAGGCTTGGGTCTGTGCTGTGGGAGATAGGAAGAGTGGGGCAGTCCTTGCTTGAGCAGTGAGCAGCTAGGGGGGTTACGGCAGGGGGAAGCCCGGCAGACCCTGCTGTACCTACAGTCTCTGCTGGAGCTCCAGCCAGGAAAAAGGGAGGCAGAGCAGAGAGCCCAGCCCAGAGAGCGTGCCAGGATACTGGCGGAGTCTGTTTTATCTTAAACCAGGAAGAGGTCTGAGACAGACATTGCATAAACCAGTTTGACCCAAATCAACTAGGTCTGATACTACATTCAACCAGTTTCAGCCATTTTCAAACTGGTTTATGTGTACTGAACTTCTGTTCTGTTACAGGTTTAAACCAGTTTCTGATCACTTAAACCAGTTTATGTGTAATGTCAGTCCCTAGCCATACTGATCAGAGATAATGCTCCTTTAAAGAGTTTGACAACTTTATAATGTCAGTCATACAACAGACTAAAAAGGTGTATTTGCTAATCACAGCTACTCTAGTCATAGTCTCTCCACACCCCACAGCTGACAGGCAGGTTGTTTCACTGTTTCTTTCCTTCAGCTACATTTGGGGGGGGAGGTGTTTTGTTGGCTCATTTTTTTGCTTTGTTTTTGTATCATTTAGTTTTTATATGCCAAAATGGTTCTGTCAGTGACTAAAATGGCTCCAGGAATAGACGTGTATTCACAAAAAAACCCAAAAAACTAAACTAAATGTAAAACCCCTATGTATGTTTCCCATGTCTACTCAAGTAATTTGAAGGCTAGTTTAAATCTATAGGTAGTAGAGTCAGACCACCATTATCAGTTCCCCTTGGGAACAATAAATCTGGGTGGTCTTTAGCTCTATGACTCGTGCCCTTCTAGATAGTAGGATGACACTGTCAAAAAGTCAGTCTAGAAGTATAACCAAGCCAAGGCTTTTTCACCTGATAGATAAATAGGTTTTGGTGAGTGGTTCTATTATTTGTTTCAGATTTGCTTGGACTTGGCATTTGGTTTGTTCTCTTTTTGGAGGTGGGGAAAAAGGGCTGAAGACAGCCAACAAATGTTTATCCAACTGCAGTAGCTTGATTCTCAAAGCATAACTGTGAATATTTCTGCTCCCTTATGCTAATCCAAATTTGTAAACAATCCTAATAACTCCTCATGGTTGTACACTTTCATTATTACATTCCTGATTAAAGGGCTACAGCATTTTAAGTGAGGTGAGCAATGCAACAAATCCAAGGCTGGTTTTAGTTAGAAAAAAAAATTACACTAAAATTCTCAGCCTCCCAGAACTATTATTATATGAAAGCTTAAAAATAACTCCAATTGACATCAGAAGGAGGATAATGGTTCCTAGTTTTTAAATAATCTAGCACAGGTTTTTATGTCTGATACACTTCATTCCCCCTTGCACAGATATTCATGAGGCTACTTACATGTGCTCTTCATCGCATAAACAGAAATGCAAGAAATAGATTTAGTTGTCTTCGTCTTTCCTACCAGTCACAATTCATGAAATAAAAAACATTTTCTTCTAAATGTGTGCACATTCTTTTTCTTTCAGCTGTCTAGTCCCTCAGCAAGTGGGCCATAAGGCTTTCTAGGAATGGGGCCCTTGCATCAGGAGTAAGTGCAGACTGAAGTGGGCATCTTCCTTGCCTTTACTTTACTTTTACTTGAGGATGCCATCGTGAACGCTGCGGGCTGGGGGGGCTTGGCGAGGTCCCACAGGTGGCAGCACAGCTGTCGGTGGCAAGCAGGGAGCTCCTACAGGCGGCCACGGCCCTGTCAGCGGCAGGAGGGGTGGGGTGGCGAGTGTCAACTGGTTGTCCATGACCACCTGCCAATGCTGCCAGCAGTGTCGGCAGCGGCCAGTGGTGATTGCGGACTGCCAGCAGTATCGGCAGTGAAAGGGGGAGGTGGCAAGCAGTGACAGCCCGTAGGCACCACCAGCGATGTCAGCGGCACCTTTTCACAGGGGGAATGCACATGCACCCCTGTGCACCACCTACATGTTGCCAATGGATGCCGTGCATCATTCCTAGTGCTCTGCATCTCAACTGGGGCTAAAATAAGGATTCTGAATTACAACAGCTTGAATTCACCTAAGGGCCTGTTACAAGGGACACATCGCATGTATTTTATTTAGCTGGTAAGTCAGCATTACCACACTGTATTCAAAGTTAGAACATGTTCTGAGCAGTCGCGTGGTAACACTGGCTATGATCTCAGCCTGCTCAGACAGGGTTGGAGTCAGCTGAGCCCCTTCCCCCCCAGACACAGACCCAGCCACCAGGCTCTGCCTGTGAGGATATGCCACCCCCGTGCCCTCCCCACCATGTGCCTAGCCTAGGAATACTTGAACTCAGATTACCTCTGCAGAGCTGTTCAATGATAGCAGAACACTTTGTTATTTAATGTGACCAGGAGATGCTCCTCCAATGAAAAGTCCTAATTTTGCTATGATACGATTGCACTTAGCGTGAGTTTTACTGCTTGAATGTACAGTCACTCATGCTTTAAATGCTGTTAACACATCCTAAACGCAACATGTGGCATGACCCTAAATTCCACACAGGCCCTGCTCTTGCAGACAGCTACAGGTTTACTCTTAGTACCAAATGCAGCCCCACTGAGATTAGTCCCATTATCGTAGCCCCGTGCTTCACAAAAAGAAAAAAACCCTTCACTTCAGAAAAGGAAAATTGGGATTCCTATAATTTGTTTCTTCACAGTTTAAACCAGCAACTCCAGTTTGGTAGCAAAAGTAAGCCTATGTATAGTGCTTGTAGGCTCAAGGCCAAAGGACTTTGTGATGTCTCTGTGCTCCAAATTATTTTTAAATGTTTTCTTCAAACTTGCTTTGTAAATCTCAGTTGCACAGAAAAATACGCATTTGAACATGGTGAATTAGTGAATATAGTTAAACAAGAAAGTCTAGCTTGCATATGGAAGGAGCAAAAAATAATTTTAGTGAGGGAACACATTTTAATACATCAGGAAAGGGAGTGAATCTAGCCTTCAGCCCCCAAATCACTGAGTGGTGCTATTTCTCTAAATTATAAAGCACAAGCTTTATAGATTTTCCCAATCTCATATGGCTTGGCAGCCTTTTAAATAAATGTAGCATATAAGCATCACAATTTTTGCTGTCATTCTGCACTTAATATGCATCTGGAGCAAAGGAATCTAATATAAATGTCAGCTTATAATTAGTTCCTCTGAAATATATGGGTTAGTATTTTTTGTGCATTAGAGCCAGTTTCTCTCCTTTTCCTCTCTGTTTCTTTTCTGCAACACCCCAGCCCTTCTGTGTCCTTGCATGGTACAATTTTTTAGCAAACCTGACTACAGTATACAATAAGGCGGCAGAGCGTGGAAGGGTGGGGCAGACATACTATATTAGCACGGTTACCAAGCCTCTGCCTGCACAGCCTGAAGGAAGCATCATTGTCTGACCTAATCTCATTTTGCCCTTCTCTGAATTTTGCATCACTTTTGTTTAAAATCTTCCCACCATTATAGGCCAAATTCTTCTATATTTTCCACAGGAAAAAATACTGCTCCGAGGAAAAAGAAAACACAGACTTCCTACTTGAGGTTCTTCACTTTTGTCCACCAATGCAGCGAGAAATCAAACTTTTGTCCCGTGGACTTGGCTGTGGGTTCACATCTGCAAATTTCCCAATATCCCAAGACACCCTGTATGTCTGCTTTGCCTCCCACTCCTCACAGGATCATTGCTCCCACAGAAATGTTGCTCCTGCAAGCCTCTCCAGTGGCAGGTAACCCTGACCAGGCCAGAGTGCAACTGGAGACTGCAAGACAGACTAGTTCAAACCACAGAGCATTGCCTGTGTCCATGTTAGCTCATGCTAGAGCAGCCTGAAAATGGGGGGAGGGTGGCGAGAGCAGTTTCGCACAGAATTGCTGTCCCCAGGGCCTGACGGCTTTTCAACAGATAGAGAACAGCTACTTAGGGGTCTTCCCAGGGGTAGGAGCGATGCATGACCACATCTTTGAGGAGGAATAAGAAGGTCCATCCATTTGCTTAGCACAGGGGACAGTGCAGCCCCTGACATTATTTCATTCCCTTTTTTTCCTTTCCCTGGGTTGCTTATCTCAAGCTCTTTTTCCTGTGCATGTGGATGCTAGGTGCTATTTACTGCAGTAGTCAAATTGCTTCAATTTTCTCCCAACATTTACCAGGCAAACTTGCTTTTAGCACATCATCTTAGTCGTGTCTATAAACAGTAAATAATGCAGAAACGGGGGCTGCATCCCAGTGACTACTGTCTTCTGTTGTGCTTTGTATTGCCCAGTTTATAAAGCCACCCATGCTTGCAATCTAAAATAGTATAAAGGGAATGCAAAGCCCATGAGAGCAACTCACATGCATCTTCATTTGTCTGATATACATATAGCAAGCGTTAGACACTCGCTGCACTGCTCCCTCCCTCACATACCTACTGCTGGACTAATATCATCAAAGAATTCCATCAAGCTAGTGAGCCATGACCTTCATTTCCTGGCACTGTGCTGGTTGCCCGTAATCAAGCTGAGCTTTTCTAAGTAGTGTCCCATTTGATCTCTGAAAAAGTGGTTTCTAGGACTTCCCCTCCGCCCAATGTCAATCTAGGTGGCCTGGAGCACGCTGGTGTGTCCCTGCGCAGCACTGGAACAAAGGATGACGTCAGCCACTTTGAAAGAAACAAGCTCGTAAAAACATTGCTGTCCATTTCTGTCCTTACCCTCTGCCCCATGCTCACGTGTTTGTTCTCTCTCAATAGGACATCAACTTCTTATTTTTTTAAAGAACATCTATATCAGGTATTCACCTGTATGTACAACACCTATCCCCAATTCTCTTCTTCTACAAACCTGATGCCCTGTTATAGGTCAACATTTGCCTTACAGACAAATCTACAATAATGATACGGTATCTCTAGTTCCACATCTTCAGCGCCTCTTCCCTGTTTCCCAAAACAATTCTTAGCAGCCAGGTGTTTTTAACACTTGTTTACTGCATTTCCCAGTGGAGCTTGTTCAAACTTGGGATTTCTACCTTGCAAGAAATTCGGGCGTTTTGAAAGTCCCTTGTTCTAACGACAAATATTCTCACTATTTCCTATGAATGGAAATTCTGAAAAATGTTTTCAGCTGATGTTTTTTGTGTATTTTCATGTTTTTCTCATTCTTTATTTTTAACACTGTCACATTCAGTAGTCCTTTCTGGCAAGCCATTCACAACAGAATGGTAAAAAATGATATTTTTTCAAAACATGAAGGGCTGCTGCTCCATAGTACAAACGGAAACATATTATTTTCTAGATCAAAGTAATTCCTAGGGGGGGGAGTTGTTATGAAACAGGTACCAGGGTAGAGTTAAACTCTATCATTACAAACACAAACTGAAAATATAAACACATATCATATTTTGGTTTGTTGTAAGTAGTAGTTCCCATTCAAGGTTTGTTTTTTAAAATAAAATAAGGTAAAATAACATGTATTTTGATTCTAAGTCACTCTTTCTTTCCTTTATAAAAGGTCACTGCTCTTTATTGGGTGTCCCTTGTCCAGCTTTGTCAAAGTCCTCTATCAGGTGATCCAGTCACTGTTAGAAAGGAGTCCATATTTAAGAGACCGGCTTGCTTGGGCAGTAGCCAACTCATTGCTCCAGTGGACCTTCATACGAGTAGAGAACCAGCAAGGTTTAAACAAGTTTATTTTTTAGTCCTTTGTTACCACTGCTTGGAATTTAATCCAAAGAAAAGGCACAACCGAGAAGGCAAATAAACCCCACAAAAAGCAAAAAGTGTGTGAAACCCGACATACGCACAGACAGTTTCCAGTATCAAGCAGAGAGAGAAAATATTCAGTCACAATAACCTCTGTGTTTTTAATGACACTTAAAAATAATCAATCAGGAAAGCCCCAACTTGATTTCCTTTCCTGTATTCACCAGGAGATGATCTTTGAGTCACATAGTATATCCACGCTGCGCAACATCCACTCTATAACATGAAGGAAGCAACAGTACAGAAGAGATGAGAGGCAAAGAGCCTTTGAGCTGTCTGAATACAAGCCAAATCACAGGTCCCAGGGTTGATTTACAGAACCCATTACCAACCCAAAGGTGCACGCAAATTGGGTGTTTATTTATTGCAGAAAGCCATAAATAGTTGATTTATTTCTTTTTAAGTGCACAGTCAAGTTAGCCTCAAGTCTGAATTACTTCAATGTACAGGAAATTTTCTCTGGATTAATTGACAAGTTTCAAATGAGTAATAAAAGGCAGAAGCTGTTTATTACTGGATCATCTATTTCCCCTCCCCACCCACTCTGTAGAAACAAAAAGGCAACAAAAGCCCAAAGAAAAATTAAGGTCAACCAAAGCCCAAAAGATAATCATTGTAATAAGATTTTTACGACATCAAGAATCAATATTAAGATTCCCATAAAATCCATTATGCATTTGCCACAGTGACACAGAAAAGCTGTGTGGCAAGGTGTCCTCAGCTTAATAAACTTGCTGTTGTACATAACAGAGGCCTGCCATTCAACCTTCCCTTGCCATTATTTTCTATTACCCTTTGTGTCCCTGCAATATTCTGTCCTCCAGCTTTCTACACGCTTCCTGCTTTACATGCAACCCATGTCCCACAAGCATTTGAGAAGGCCAAAAGCCAGGCTTCTTGAAACAAGCTAGTGCTTTACACCTATTCAGAGAGAGAAAACATTTCCCTTTCCTTCAAAAAAAGAGCCCCACCAAGTAATCATAGCCCAGAGATGAAGTAATGTTTATACTCGCTCCTTCTGAAGCATGTCTGTTCCTTTAATAATTACCTGCCAAGGCTGAAGATCAAGATCAAGAACTTCTTCCACTTCACTTAATCTATTAATAATTTTTTATGATGTATATATTAATAGCAGCTCCTTGAGGTCCCAACTGAGACTGAGACCACCTTGAGCTGGGAACCGTACACTGCGCATTATGAAAGACAATCCTGGCTCCAAAGAGCTTATGCAGGAGACAGAGCAGACATACTGAATGGTTGGGAGGAGAAACAGAGCAAGAGAGGGGTACAGTGACTTACCCCAGATCAGAGTAGATCAGCAGTAGAGCTCTTTGTAGAAGCCAGCTCTCTCAACTCAAAGTCCAGTACCTTGTTCCCTCCACCATGCTAGTTAGCAGCATTTAGATACATCCAACCCCCATGGCAGGACTTTAGCACTTCATACCTTGTCAAGTAAAAATGTGGTATGTGCATTCCCTTCGGTTTTTTATTTATACTTGTTCTTGAAGATCCATATCCTATAACACAGAAGAAAATTAACCAATGGGGGACAACACATTTTCATCAGAGCAGAGAATAAAACCACTGCAACATATTTAGATTTGAAACCATTCTCACAAAGGATTCACAAGTGTTTCTTCTTTTGCCAACTACAGGAAAAGCCTGCTATGCAAAAGGCAACAAACCAAGGTCATATGAAGGAATAAACTTTGACTTTAAATCATAGTTTGAAATACCCCGGCAATCTAAAATAAACTGAACTACTGATTAAGAATGGGGATTTTAAGAGATCATTAAAAGGAACAGTTGGTTGTATTCTGAAGGGGCACTAAGAAGTACATTATTTCTTTCAGTATGTTGTTAATCAAGGCTCCTGTTCTGAACTCACTCATACTGAACCCTCATTACTATCAAAATATTTTACTGTACTCTTTAAAACTAAAAACTGTATACAGAGGAATGCTGTCAAGACACTGATTGAAATATATACAATTAAATTAATATAGGACTGTATAAGAAACAACTCTGATGTCACTTTACTGTTAAACCCCGGGGTACTGGGAGTATTACTTAATTGGCTTGTATAGCCTTCTGAGGATGAAGAGCCCAAAATATTATTCAAGAGCATTTATGAAGGATAAGATCTCCTAGGAAAAGAAAAATTATGGTAAAAGTATTGATCAGTTCCTACATGCCCTCCCTTCAAAAAAATATTATTATGCACTCAGACGGTGCATCTACACAAGATGTTTACTATGTGATAACCTAATAACACTGCTAATAACTGCAGTGTTATTAGGCTCCTGCACAATAAGCATCACAAAAAGCCCACGCAAGGGCACTACTGTGCAGTAAATGTAGTTACTGCCCTGTCAATTAGTATTCTATTAAGGAAGTACTAAAGGCGCAGTAACCACAGCTATTAATGAACATGTAGATGACCCCAGCTTCTCCTAGAGCATGGAGCAGACCAGGTCCTTGGCATGAGGAATTTACAAGTTAGTAAATTAGTAATAGATTGCAATTAGTAGTAGATGACTCAGCTTGTTTTCACTGTCTAACATCACTTGAAATACAAACTTGCTCTTGGTTTCCCACAACAAAGCACCAGCCATGGAGACAGGCTGTCAACATATTTATTTCCTTCCACATCCATGGTCATTGAGGAATTGACCTCATCTTCACTTGTTCAAGTCTTTCCACAGCGAATCCTTTCACCTGCTACAGTTGTTAAAATTGGGGACTTGCCTAAGAGATTTGTTTGCCTTCTCCTTGCTGAAGTCTTTCAAAAGCAGGGCAGCATATGACTTATACATAACTCCTGTATGCTTTATATCATACAGTTACTGACTGCCAAAGTAGAAACGTTTGTTAAACAAGGCTGGCAAGGATTTTTTGTGATATCTTGCATTGTACTGACTGTTGCAAGAGCTGCTGGACAAGCTTTCAGGCATCAAGTGCCCTTCCTCTGGAAAGATATTAATAATGATTAAATACAGGATTAAAATTTTGCTCTTTCTTCACTTACATTGCAATTTATATAGAAGTGGAACCACCAGGGCAACCAATATAAAAATTCATCTGTTTGGTAAAGGAAACGAAGGATCATTTCCATGTCCTAAACACCAGGCATGTATGCAAGCACTTTGCTGACTCAGGTCCATAATTACTATTGGGTGCATCTACACACGATGCTTTACTACAGAACTGACTAATTAGCTTCACAGTAAAGCATCACCATTTACATGTGCGGTGCTATTAGGCCAGAGTAAATTAACTCTGCCATAGGATAGCACTACCCAACACAAATATTATCCTATGGGGGGTTATTTACATCACTGCAATGCACATGAAGATGGTGACTGGGGCTGGCTGGAGCATGAGGTTGCTACAGCACAGGACTGCTTCCTGCCGGCTAGCCTTGCACTGCAGCACCCTCGTGCCCCAACCAGCCCCTCCGCAGCGCATTGAGCTGAGGCAGAGCAGCTCCAGGCTGGGGCCCTCTGCCAGCCAGGGCTGCACCACCCCAGTTCAATGCGCTATGGTCCCAGGCACATATGTAAACACCGCATCCAGGAGCAATAAACTCCAGTGCAAATTGCACTGGAGTTTGTGTCATACTAATTTCAGATGTAGATGGGCCCATTATGTTCAAATCTTGGTTAATGGAGATTTGCCTGAATGAGGATTAGGCATGTAAGCATTAATGAAAATTGTATGCAGCCAGGAACAAAGAAACAAAGTAACCTGCTAAAAGCAGATTTAAACCTACTGCATCTGGTAAGGAATATTTTTGATAAATCTGACTGATTTTCCAAGTCTGTAAATTCTGCATCAAAAATGCATCTTCAAAGTCTGCATCAAAAACGTGCTCCGTCTTTGCCATGTAGTGGCAAGTACAGAATGCCCAATCTCCACCTCACAATACATACTTGAGCAAGATAGGATCCAGTGATCCACTTGACTTGACTGTTTGCAAATCAGGACATAATATCAAGAATATTCCTAATGGCTGCTAGAGAAGTAGGATAGGCCAGATCTTTTCCTGTGCCAGACATAGTTTGCACAGCCAGGGGAGAGGGGAAGGTCTTCTGGCCGCTCGTTATAGCTGCCCCACCTCCAGAATACGTTACAATATCCCCTAGAGCTTGCTCTGAACGTCAGCAGTGACTTGGCACAGAAGAGCGCTCAGGTGATGCAGAAGGGCCACAACAAGGGTAGAGAATCTGACTTTGTCTTATCAATAGCCTGTTACATCAAATCGAATCTTGATCATGTGGCCTTTCGACGTTCAGTCTGTTCTGGCTGCCAATACTGGAGGGGGATTGTGTATATGGGCTTTGTTCAATCCAGTGTTTCTGAAAGGTTGTAGGTTTTTGTGCTTACAAAAAACGCATTTTAAAAGGTTACTCAAAAAAAAAAAAAAGTGTCAGACTATGCCAACTAATAAATCCAGACTATGGATTTATTATTATTTGTTTTTTAAATATTTATTGTCTGTAAGCCTGGTAATAGGGTTGTATCTATGGAAACTGAATAAATAATGAAGTAAATAAAAATGATACAAATGGTAAGTAGCTATGTAACAAATATCTCTTTAGCACATGCAGGCAGACGCTCATTAACATCCTTACAAACTTTATATTTTAAACTGAAAGCTGAATCATCTACAATAAAGCAGTGAATTTAAAACATATAGTACAATGCTGGATGTCAAAATTGGGATTGCTTACTTTTAATGAACAGTCAGAGCCCTCTACAATGACACTGAACCCATCCTCAAGAAAAACAGCCTCTTCTTTGTTACCATCACTCTGATTTGCAATTAGATTATTTTGGGACACACTGGACTGGGGAAAAGGGTATGAAAGCACTTGTATGCTTTTATCCTATTGAAACTGCCCTTTAGATTCATATTTTCTTAGCCAATCATGGTAAGCTTACTTGGCTCAGGTCTATTCTCCCCAAATAGCTCAAGTTAACTATAACTGCTTAGGTGTGGTGATTGTGGTGCAGAGTGAATGTCTGTATAGCAAAAGAATCCATGCAAGTATGTTGTGTAAAGTTGAACCAAGAACCTGCCATGCTTTTAAATATAAAATAGAAATCCATAAGGGCCAAATTCTGCCCTTGGACAACGTATGTCAGTCTCACTGACTTCAGGCAGAAACTGATCAAGGTTCTCTCTGGGTCAGGTCTCAAACATGCGATTCTTAGGCTAATTGTGGGCACATACTGTACAGCCACCATTTTTAGTGTTGGTAGTACTAGGCTCAGTGGGATTTTGGAATTTCCTGCTGGTAACATACAGTGCATCTCCCCATCTTATGTAAAGAAAGGGGATGTATTTTATGATTGCCAAGTAACTCTAAAAATAAGTCCAGGTACAAAAAGTTGGCTGGTGTAGTCATATAGGAAAAACCTTCCTGGAGTAAGCATAACCAGTTTTGTCAATAAAGATTATACTACCCCCAAGCAAATAAAGCTATGCCAGCAAAAACATTGTATGCAACTACAACTATGGGATAGAAAATCCACAAAACCTTTGATTGCCTCCCAAACAACTATTGCTTATATTGGAAAATGTTTTGGAAAAAGATGCAACATAATCTTTTACATTCATTTCTTTTCTCTGCTCATGTGACTCAATGCATAAGGCAGACCACATTTTCAAAATGTCTACATAATTTGCATGATCATTATGAAAGCCGAGTGGTACATAATTAAGAGACTTTTTATGGGATTTATCATCACCCCCAGTGGCAAGTGTTTGGACGTTACCAAAGTTTATTGGTTCAAGTACTAGCAGAATAACAGAAGTTGTATGACAGTACCACTCCAGCTCAGAGATGACATATTACTAAACTATTATTACAAGATGCAATGTGCCTTGTAATAAAAGGTGCTCACCATGTTGTTCTTTGGAAAATGTCATAACTAAAAAATAGTACGTAACCTGAGGAGGTTACACAGTGGTACACAGGAATGCTTTTTGTTAAGAGAGGCAGTCACCAGCAAAATGCAGGCTTCTCATGCTAGCACGGTTTGTACTGCAAAGGATAATGAAAACATTATTTATAAGAAAAAGTAGCACTTAATTGGATATGGCAGAGATGGTCTCCCCAAAACTAAAGATGTATGAAGCAAGTTAAAAAGTACCCTGCTTATCTAGCATGGTTACTGGGCTGGAAGGCTTAATATGGGCCTCCTGGCATTTCTAATCCATACCCCATAACAAATTCTTGAAGTCAGATTCTTTGTGGTCTTGCACATAAAGGGAAAGACACTGGTGTAAAGAAAAGTCTGAAGTAGCATTGTTAGATTAACACAAAGTAAACAACATTTCATTCTTAAATGTGAGCAAGAGCAACTGTGAGTTTAAAAACAGATTAGCTAATATGACACTCTCCCACCAAAGTCTTGATCATAATCATCTCTGTTAACAAAATGCCAAATTCTTTAAAGCAGCGCACACAGGTGCATGCTTTAAAAAAGCCTCCTGACAGGTGCATTAGAGCCGTCTACTAATGATGGATGTTGAAGGGAAGGCCTAACACTGGTCTGAAGTACCCACAGGACTTCCATCCCATGGTATCTCACACCCCACTACTTCTAATGGACTTTACCTAGTAAAATCAAAGCAAAGCAGGGCAGTGCTATTATCCTGCTTACAAATGGGAAGCTGAAGTGCTCGTTTCACCAACGCTGTGCTGGAAGTCTGTGGAGATTTAGACCACAAGGTCCCAAATGTTATTCTGGCATCTTAACCTCTTGACCAGCCTTCCTTTCACCATAGCCCAGGCCATGCAGTGACCTAGCAGAAAGACTGATGTTGTTGTACTGATCATGTTGTGGCATTTTATAATCATCTTTGAGCCAGATTCAACCATACAAGTTAAATCAATACAAATTAATCTTCCCCTTAAAACACCAGGTTCAATATGAACTCAAATGGAAGTTGTCACCTACACAGGTAGTGATTTTAAGCTTTTTTAATGAACAAAAACATCTACAGTAGTTGAACCTGTGAGGCATTACCACCAGGAGCAAGACCCTGCCATTCTCACAGAAGAAATATTGGGTTTTCCAAAAATGACTACAATAAAGGAGGCCAAAGTTACTGAATTGCTGCTACAAGAATCAATCAATGAAATGTTTGAGACAGGGAGTTTCAGGCTGGCTTGACCTTCCTCTGAAACATATTTCCATTAGGTGGTGTGTGTGGTAAGATTTTTAAAGCTCTCACTTGCTGTGAAAAAAAAGGAGACTTACATTATCAGATCAATTTTTTTTACAGATAAATATGTGGTTGTTTTGAACTTTAGAAAGCTGGGAAGTTAGAGACTTGTATTTCATCAGCTGCTCTGAACATCATCTTTTGCACTTTCAACAACCTTTCATCACCATTTTTCAATGACAGTATCTAATCACAATAAACTAAATTCACCTGTGCTAACTCACTGACTTCAGTACAGTTTAGCAGAGATAAATGTGACTGAATGTTCCAGCTAGACCTAGACAGGCACTTCAGGCTCACATTTTGATTGAAATATCATTTGAATAAAGCTCTCTGCATGTGATCAGTGAGTATACTGAACTGAATTGAGTAAATGAAACCACAACGCTAGCAAAGACCAAAAAAACTAAGTGGCAGCGGTAATTAAAGTGACTTCGTCTAAACATCACAAATAAACATAATGTGTAAGGCAAAATTCTGTAACAGTAGGTCAGTAGAAGGTTATGTATCTGCCAACTCAAATGTGAAAGCAGATGGAGTACAAAAAGACACCCAATGGGATTTTTTAAAAGATTTACTGCATAATTAATAATGTTTTTAACCTTGAAAGAAAAAACGAAAAGTTAGTCACTGGACATGTCTACACAAGATACTTTGCTGTGCAGCTGACTAATTGACTATGACATAAACCATCACTGTCTACACATGCAGGCATTTACTGCTCAGTCAATTAGTCTACTGCACAATTAATTTGCTACCTGCAAATGCAAGTAAGTAGCAAATGCAGGTAGCAAATTAACCACACTATAGATACTGCATGGTAGTGCACACATAGATGACAACCGGAAGCAAATTTGCTTCTTATCAAGCCTCACTGCCAGGGGGCCACCCTTGGCCTAGCCCCAGGGCTGGAAGCTTCACCAGCCCCAGAGGTGGGGCAGCTCTTTGCAGTAACTCTGCAGTGACCCCAGAGGTCTGCCTCTGGCGACCAGCAGTGGTTCTGGGCCAGCTGCAGCACCTGTCTGGACTCCCAGCCCCTACACTTCAGGACACAGCTAGTAGCTCCACATCATCAGTGCCAGCAGTGGCAGACTTAGGCCACCGGGCACACCTGTCACACCTAACTAGGAGGCAGGCATGGACCTCCCACATGCAGAGAAATGCACTGATGCCAGTGGCAATGTTGTCCTAAGCTGTGGACATGTAGTGTAGGCACACGTACCCCTCCACGTGGTGGCAAACATGGCAAGGAAACACAGGCTTGCCTGCTGTACCATCAAAGCTAAGTGTCCTGCTCCAGGTTCTCAGGTATGTCTAGGGCACCATGGCAATCAGCAGCAGCAGGGCATTAACTGAAGGGTCAGGCCAACCATTAACTGGTTAGGGCTGGCCATTCAGGTGGCCAACAGCAGTGTGCAGCAGCAGGTGGTCCACCAGCACCTCTTGCACCCAGTGCCCTGGCTCCCGCTGCTGGGTGTGTGGCTCACCCAGGGCCTCGATACCTGGGGGGGGCGGGCCGGTGCCATTGGTGTCACTTCAGCTAGCATTCCTGGCACCAGGCATCCTCCATCTGCTGTGCCTCCTCTGGCCAGGCCTCACAGAAGAGTTCCTCCCAGGCCTTGCAGATGTTATCATGCAGCACACAAGCTGTGACAATGACCTGGGGGATGTTGGCCTCCATGATCTCGAGGCAGGTGGTAAGGGTGCACCAGCATCCCTTCAGGTGGCAGAAGACATACTCCACCAGCACACAGGTCTGGCCTAGCCACCTATTGAAATGTGACTGGTGGGGGTCCAGCTTGCCACTGAAGGGCCACATGAGCCAGGGAAGAAGTGAGCAGGCAGGGTTCCCTATAAGGAGGGGTGGGACCATCACCTTGCACAGCTGGAGGTCCAACACCCCTGGTGCAAAGCACCTGGCCTCCACCAGGGCAGAGTTGCAGAAGACCTGGGTATTGTGGGCACTATCAACCCAGCTAGTGCTCATGTTGGTGAAGGCGTTACAGGGGCTGATAATGACCTGACCTGCAGCACAATGGAGTGAAAGCCCTGCTGGCTGTAGTAGGGGCAGTTGCCATGGGGTGGGCAAGTGATGAGGATGCGAGTCCTGCCCAGGGTCCCGATGCACTAGGGGAAACCCAGGACACAGAACCCCATCACCAACTCCAGGCGTCGTGGACCCAAAGCATGGTGTGCCCCAGCCCATCCTGTGGGACAATGCAGACCCCCAAGATGGCCTCCTCCACAGTCATCTTGTCCACGCAGAAGAGGTGGGCAATACAGCGCAGGCTAGTGGGCATGACCAGCCTGAGAAGGGCAATGGCAAGCTGGGTCTCCGTGGGGAAGGGCAGCCGCGTGGTGGCAGCCTGCAGCTACACGTGTGAACGGAGCCGATTGAAGAGCTCTAGGAAGGTGGCCCCAAAAGGACTCATCATCCCAAGTGCTCTGAACAATGTGTAGCCACCAGTCCTGGCTGGCTGGGCAGGCCCACAGGCTGTGGGGCTGGAGCCCCAGGAGCCTATGGACGACACCAGTGGTGGCATCCACATCGGCATCATTGGGATCCCTGCAGGGGGCCTTGGATACTGCAGTGAGCCTGGCCATGTGACCACACAGCACAGGGGGGCAGTCAGGGCTCGGACTGACCTGAGCCAGGCAGCAGCTGTTGTGGCAGCAAAACATGGTGAGCAGGGTGGCCAGCAGGAGCTTGGGGCATGGATTGTTGCTCCCAGGGCCCAGGGGTGGAGCAGCCATCACATGGTGGGCACAGGCTCTAGCAACATAGTTGGAGAGAGCTATGCCAGCGCACCATAGACTGCTGTGGGCCAGAATCACAGGTGGCCAGTGCCCCGTAGGGCTGGCTTTTAAAAAAGGGCTCCTGGCTGCAGACGGCTGGAGCCTCCAGCTGCCCCAGGCTGCTGCACAGGGGTAGCACAGGGTTGGAGAGGGCCAGGAACAGGCAAGTGCCATGAGGAGCAAGTCTGCTCCCACAAACCTGCACATATAGATGCTCGCCCAGGGTGGGTCTACTGCACAGCAAATTATTGTTGCTAATTACTGCAGCTAATTGCACATGTAGATGCACCCACACACCCTATAAGCAGTAGAAGGAGACCAAACTATTTTGCTTTTATTAGGCCTGGACTTCAAACTTTCATACAGTGGGAAAACCCAGTTCAATTCAACATGCCTCCATTCCTTCCTCAACCTCACCAAGTAAGATAGGACCACAAAACAGAAAGGTCTTTCTACCCCTATCTACCAGCACTAAAACCAAGTTTGATACATGAATCTAAATAATATATCCTATGGCCTGAAGCTCAGTCATCATAGAAGACTTCAGATTTTCTGCTACTCTGTCCTCTACTGATACAAAACCTGATGCCTTTATGTCTTCTATTTTTCTCTTTAAGAGAGGACTGTGCCAGCACACCATAGACTGCTCTAGGCCAGAAACACATGTGGCCAGAGAGCGCCGCATGGGGTGGCTTGTAAAAAGGGCTCCGGGCCGCAGTGAAAAAATAGAGGACATCAAGGCATCCGGTTTCATATCAATAGGACAGAGGACAACCAGACTGTGCTCTATGATGGCCACCTACAGAGCCCATAGGACTCCCTGAATTAATTCTCATTTGAACTAGAGGGGTTGGGTTTTTTTTCCTAAAATAGAAAATCGAACCTGGCTTTTGTTTCATATATTCTAACTTCCTGCTCTGAAAAGACCTAGAGCAGGTAAAACTGTTATACTCTGTGGCTAACAAGGATGCAGACTTATATCAAAAGTAAAATATATTTCAGCACATGATCAAAATATATCCACCAGTTCAAACAGAGGCCAACATGGATTCTACACATTCATCCCGCAAAATCTTGCCAAAAAGCCTTCTCAGGCACCTTGCAAAACTTCTCCAAACTCTCACAAATGTCCCTATAAAATGTTTCAATTGACTCCCTAAGATGCAACTCCCTCTCTTGCAGCTATTCCAATTAGCAGATGATGCTGGTTTCACTGTTTTCTCAGCACAACTTAACCAGCTTTAACCATTTGACAGAAGTTATAACTAACTTAGTGTTAGTACAATGTGTTAAATACCATAGCCTTCATAAAGAACATAATTTAAAAGCAAGAAACTCCAGACTGAGTAAAGCTAATGCGTTTGAAAATTCAACTTGAAAAAGGGAAACCTTTCTACAATCCAGCTATGGCACAGTTATGCATCCTCCCTCACTCTTAATACTTCAACTGCTTTTCCTCTAGGTTGCCTTCTATGGCAAGTAACACCTACAATCTGATGCATCTGAAACCTACCAATAAGCCTCAAAAATGCACATTATACTGATGAGGCAGTCATTGGTGCAATGTGAATGATGATCCAAAAATAGGGATAAAAGTAAAAAATGTTAGTACTTTGCTGCACTTGAATGCAGTTGTCTTAATCAAGGAAAGATTTATTTCCAGAAAATATTTAAAGATATAGATGAACCATGCAGCATTTTCATTCCCTTCTGAACATCCCTGGTTTGTTCTGAACATTAAGGCTCTTTCCTACAAGGATGAGTCCTCGAAGGCTAATAGCACACTGGTCATTTCAGAATCTGCAGTTCTAAATACATGCACTCAACTCATGTTCAATTGGTCTCCTTTCTGGATCTGCTACAAAAGGACTCTTTTACCAAAACTGATATGCTTGGGCCCTTTTCCTGAACTCCAAGAGCTCTGTACTAAAACATGCCCACTCCTGTCTAAGCAAGAAAACTGTTATCGCTGTTTTCACTCGCATCAGGGTGAGGGGGTGGATGCACTTTCTTCTTTTCTTAAAAAACAAACAAACAGAAACTGATAAAAATTCCTCTAATCTCAAAGTCCCTCCTGTCCCAAAAGTAGAATATGGTCTAAAATGTAGTCAAAGAGGAACATTTTGCCATCTGCCTCCTCCCTGTACACTACAGAGATTCTGGCAAGGCCCAAAGCACAGGCAGAAAAGACGTGTGGTAGACATGAACATGAAAGCAAAATGAATGTGTGCAATGCCCATGATCAGCCTCTTCCACTAAATGCAACCTCCCTTGAGAGCCATCAGAGAGGTATCATCTGGGATTTACAGAAGAAAAACAGGGAATGAATTGATTGCGAGTACTAACTGATTGTACTGCGATTCATTTTAGTAAACCGAAAGAAATGATCACTGATCATACTTCAGGGTGAAGAAACAATAAGCAGGAATATAAAGGAACTAGAAGCCCAAGCACAACCTCCCCCACAAATCCCACAAAATGTGGCTGAGGAAAAACTAACTGAACATGTTCAGAGAGAAATCAACTACAGTTTTTGGCTGGAGATAGTAAAGAACTGAATGCTTGAGTTCACCAGTGTATGTGGTAATAGCGCAGCACATCCTAGCTCCACTATTTTAGGTGAAGTTTAGGCCTGCATCCATCTTTGCACTGCAACATTTCCCTGCAGAGGCAGAGCCATCTGGATACCTCCTCCTGGTACACATGCAGCTGTTGAAGGGCAGGGACAACACACCTTACCAGCCAACCTGAGCAAATATTTCCTCCAAGATGCTACTTTCAGTACAATTTGAGGCAGATCTTGCCATCCCTTGAAACATTTGCAACTACGTATCTGTATAGCAAACTGGTGTTGCGCTCTAGACCCAGGTTTTAGGGACTTCCTTTTCTAATAACTTAAGCCTTGAGCCATGGATCCAAATGTCCCAAATGTCCATGTCCCCGAATGTCTGGATTCAGATATGAGCTTTATAGCTCTGTTACTATGAGAGCCCAGTTTCACTCCCAGCCAGGAAAGGAGAAAATTCAGGTTGCAGGGATGCTAACATGCCAGGAGCACAATCTTATCTAGGCAAGCAACTCTCAATTACCCTCTATAATGGAGACCTGGAGTCCTTTTGGCTAGCCTCAGGCTGGGACAAAGCTGGCCTGGGAACAGGGAGGTTAACTGGGCAGAAAATTCAATGCATCCATGAGAGCTGCCTGAAATATAAAACTTCCCTCCCTGTTGCTTGACGCCCAAGGAAAGGTCATGACATCCAAACAGAGGTCAGACCTGAATGAAACGCCAGTCCAGCGCCACTGCCCTGTACACCCAGGAGACCGCACACTGTACCAGTCCCTGTGCACATGAGGAATCTGACCCTCTCCGTAACAGAATTAGCATCATGGGTGCCCCCAGTGGAGGGTGGAAAAGCTTTAGAAGTGGTTAGTGGCAGCAGAGCTGGTTACAAATAATTAAGTTAGAATACAGCACTAAAGGGGAAAAAAAAGTCTGGCTTTTTAACATGAATCCAAACATGTATGAAAGCATTATTAAGTGCTTAAGGGTCACATTTTCCAGCCCTAGTTGGAAGTTAGTTTGAGAGTCAAAGGTATCACAAGGGTGTAAAACAAACCTTTAGCTATCAATACCTGCCATTACTCTGGAATTTTGATCAAGCTGCATCACCGTGGGTGGTAGATTTTTATGCACCTCTGTAAATTTAGGTGAAAGATATAGGGCATGAGTTCAGAGCAAACAGGATTTTTTTCTTGTTCTTTTCCCTTAGAAGAGCTACAATATCTCCCAGCTGGAGGACATTTGAGCCTAGGAGTAAACCCCCCTAGCACAAATCTTTGTAATAATAGACAGCAATCTCCAGGTCTGCAGGTGATAAGCTATATTTTTTCAGGAATATCTTGTGTACCTCCTGCTGGTCTTTTCTGGCATTTGAGTCTCAGATCCATATTTGGTATAATATCCTACACTGTGCATGAGGTGCTATTGTTCTTTGTGTTTGAAAATAGAGTAACTGCTCAGATGGTTGTAAAGGTAGCCAGGACGGCTTCAAAAGGAATGTGAAGCAGAAGGAAACCAAAATGTACTAAAGAAGCAAAGATTTTTCAACACTAATTAGTCTAAAAGGATTTTTCAAATCCATGAAACAATAGAACAGCATTCAAGCAACATGATCACTCACCACCAAATGGCCACAATTAAAGCAGTTTTTTTTAGTACTTTAAAGTCATGAAATTGCTCCTTTAAATTAAAACTCTCAAATAAAAATGTTAAAATTAAGGCTATAAATAAAGTACCTTCATAACTTAAAATGCCACTTCTTTATTTCAAAGGAAAATAAACCATTATGGGGAAAGGTTAAATATTTCTCTTATTACAATCAATGGGACTTGAGGGATTCTTTCAGTTTAAAGTGAAGGCTCAGACTGAGTTTTGTATTTGTGTGCATGTAGGTATGAGGGTAAGGATACAGATACATCTGATGTTTGGACCTGGTTCTTCAGAAACCTGTTCTAAACTAATAGCTTAGCTCCAGGTACTTATTTGTGTTACTCCCAATTTCTACTTGCAAAACTTAGTTTTATCTTGAAATCACCCTTGCTGAAGTTACCCTTTTTTGACCTGAATGATTGATTAGCTAATATCTGGCACCTTACCAAGTTGTTTTAATCAGGTATTTAGTTTGTACACTTCTGTCTATTTGCAAAGAAGGGACACAAAAATCCTGTTTCCCAGAACACAACAGGGACAAACAAAGAGCAAAAAACTTCCTGGCCAACAATTTCTAAACCTACCTTTCAGGAGCAGTACTGCACCCTAAGAAGCTCCATCCCATGACCCTGCTTATGGCTGCTTCTGCGCTTCCTGCCTTTCACATACAGCTGCAAACAATCTCTCTTTTTCAGTCCTTGCCAGGGAAATTCCTCAGCCCACACATCTTAGCTTCTGACTGGGCTGGCTACAAAGTCCATTGCCTTGGGCCTCCTATTGTTTTCAGCTATCACTATATAAAAGAAGCATTTGTTTGCTCCTTGCATAGAAAGAAGGTGCTTACCACTCATTCTGGCTTCAATAAGGTCTGTGACTGATCTGTAGATCAAAGACCTGCTCCTTAGATATAAAGATAAGGCAGTTCATAAAGCCCAGCTATAATTAATACGGTGTCTATAGACAGATCCCCTAAGTCATCACACCCTTCCTAATTTCCAACAAGCCACCTCATCTGGTAGAACCTGGCACAGGGTTGTAAGCTGCAGCTCGAAAAACCTAGCAGAGTCAAACTGATGAAGCAAAGCAAGAATGAACATTAAGCATGGAGTCACTTTGAGTCAGGTAACTCCCCCCACCCCCCCCATGTGTTCATGGCAAAAAGGATGCCACCGGAAATGAAAGGCACCAATGTCTTTTTTGCCACAATACCATCTAAAAGTAGTGGTAATTACATTACCATCTACTGTAGTGTCCTTACAGCTTCACTGGACTGTTTAGTTTCCCTTCTGCAAAGACTGGGTAGCAGGACTGAACCCAGGGGTTTTGCTGCACTCTTTTCACAACCCTTGCACTTTAAGCAGCCTGTGCAGGCCTGCCATTTCTTCCATTTCCTTCCTCCCAGCTTGCAATGACAGTGGTCTGGCTCGTGTAGACTGGAGCAGCTCGCTGTCCCTATTGCACCTCTAGCCTGAATATTGTTCCAAGCAGGGCAGAGGTCTCTCCCTCCTTCCTGATCCTTCCCAGCCTCAGTGTCTCCTGACAGCCAGACAGATTGCATCAGCCTGGTGAGGGGGAGGTGGAATTCCAGGGGTATCTCACTCCTGTAATGTTGCAAATTCATGAATTGAAGCAAGAAGAAAGGAAACAGGAGGAAAAAGAGACACAAAGGAGCTACATTCTTTTGCCTGCCTTCCCACCTGCTCGGCTGATGCGTTTTCCCTTCTCCCTGCTTTGCAACCTTAACTCAGCCTTTCTGTTCTGCTGTCCAGCCCTTTCTCAGTGCATCAGAAGGTGAAACACAGGGTTAACCCAAAGTTCCCGTGCTACCACAACAGATGCCTTACATTTTGTTCCCTTGCAATTGGCAGAGGCACCCAGTGTTTTCACTGGTGTAAAGTCAAAAGCCACATTGCTCACGAAAAACAAGCCAAGGGGCTCTGCCTATTCTCAGCTGCTTGCTGCTTCCTCAGACCGGGCTGTACCTCTCTAGGCTCTTTGTAGTCCAAAGTGACGCCGAAAAATCTCTGTTTCTTTACCACTGTGTAGTAACCACAGCAACAAGATTATCACCATGCCAGTCAGCAGCCCACACCAGGCCTCAGCCTCATGGCTTCACATGGCATTGGTAACCATTTCAGATTTAGATACATCTGGACTGTGGTCCTGGCTCAGGTTGTGTAGTAGCGGAGTTGATTTGATGAGCTGTGCTAAGAAACTGCCATTTATTTATGGTAACAGGGTTCACATCCAGGACGTGTAAGATAAGAGGCCAGTTTCTCACATCTTGCAAAGCCTTGCTGACTTCCTATCTAGGCCTGTTCCACATTGACATCACTGGTGTCAAAGGACGTATCCACAACCTCAGACCTTGACAACACAAGAGTCTTTGAGGAGTGCTTAGAAAGCTGGGGATTTCTGGCCCCTGCATAGCAGATATCTGTGCAGCTCAAGTCTTTCATGTATTCTCATAGCATGCCTGTGGCTTCGGGATGGGACATTATCCCTTTTGTACAGGAAGAGATATCAAGCACTGAAAGACTAAGTGATTTGCTCAAGACCACACAGGAGAAGTCTGTGGCAGAGCAGACCTGAATATCAGGGTCACACCCAAACCACAGGGACTATGCCAACATAGTTCCTATAAATTCTTTCTGACTGTAATCCTTACCTGGATCACAATTTAACTGCTTCCCCCCCATCTCCAACATAGGCCAAACCAAAACTCTGAAGTCTGATGCTCCCAGCTTAAAGAATCTGCGTTGGAGTCTGCTGAGTGGGCCTGTCTTAAAACAAAAGCAGTCCCTGGAGTTTTATTTTCTTTTATTAGCATCTAAAGACCAATACTGAGAAACTGCACCCCCCCCCCAAGGGCCTCACTTCCACTAGCTGTCAGAGCATCCATGTTCTGAGCTATACATGAATTGTACTTAAAAAGAGAGGTACTGTAGTTATCCCTGCTAAGAGGCAAAGGTAGCAAACAAAGCAGTAAACCCATAGGCTTTTTAATGTAGCCTACATAATAGGAATCCATAGTCTCTGTTTAGAACATATTTAGAAAGGACAGACTGATTGACTTAGATCAGGGGAGAAACACTTTCCATGCAGAGACACAATGCTGTTATCACTATTCAGCAATCAGCAATGAAAAAGCCAACAGCTGATTAGGTCTATCCTCATCAGTAAACAGAAGTGACTCTGTCCTACCAGGCCAGGTCAGGAACATTACTCAAGCTATGTGGACTGCACTGGCCTTGCTAAGTTTGAGAGGCCATTAGAGAAATGAACCTGATCTGCAGAGACTTGATCCCAAACCCAGCCTTCCTGACACTGGGATCTCAGTTGTGATCCAAGGCTATTTTAGCAAAAAGCAGTAGAATACACGATGTATTCTGTATCACTTTACTGTAAAAGGCAATCAGCAAGAAGGAATCTAGAGGAAAGAGCAGCAGATAGACACGCTGACTTGTCAAACCTGCTGTAGAAACTTGTGAGCTCCTTTTCCAGAAACAAGGCAGCTGCAGCAGTGATAAATAGGAAAAGCTCAAGCGCCAGCATAAATGGGGCTCAGGTGTTTTTAACCATCTGGCTGATAGGCCTCAAAATGCCATTGCTAATAGGCAGCATCATGGAACAGGTGTGAATTGGGTGGGATCCCATTTCTTGGCCCTGCTCCAGTTAAGATTTTGATCTGCACCTCAAAAGAAAACATAAAATCATTACAGATACGACAAATAGAGGATTTGTGAGGTGAGGTAGTACCTTTTGACCACCTTGTATTGTTGGTAAAGATAGCAGATAAGCTCTCAGGCTCCAAGTACCCTTCATCAGGTCTGGGAAAGAAGTAGTTACAGTTCAAGCTAAGGAAGGAGTTGGAACAGCCAATGAATTGGCAGTTAGCACAAAAGTTAGGGGAAAAGGTAACTGAAGAAAAGGATGGATCACCATAACAGTGCAATTTGGATCACTTAATAAGCTGTATTTGAGCAGAGAAAGTGCATTTCAGTGTAGTCAGATGTACACTAATGCATCTAGGAAGAAAGACTGTTGTGATGGGTAATCAGCTAGACATGAGCAGCCAGCACTTCCGGGGTTTGTCTGGTGGCAGTAGCATGTCCCAAGCAGCAGTAGGCTGTTCCCAAGCAGCCCACTTGTGTCCAGTGACAAACTCTGGAGCCAGAAGTTTGCCAGCTAAGCTGATCTGGGCTCATACCTGGCACCTAGGTCTTCTATGGGTGCTGCACACAAGGTGAGAACAGCCTTACTGGTAAACTTCTGGTTCTGGTGGTCACGTATGAACTTGGGTCACCTCCACGTCCCAGAACATGCTGTTGCCCTGGCATAGGCAAGACAACTGGAACCAAAAGGGTTAAAGCAATCCATGGCTATATGTACACAGAAGACTATTAACCTGTAGAAGCAGAGAGATAATGGTATCTTTGTTTTTGACACTGATGCTGTAGGATCTGGTGTTCACAGTTCAAGAAGGCTGATGAAATTTGATGAAAACTTCTCCAATGTAAGTGGCTGAGTCATGATTAAGCATGTTTTGTAACAAGAGATTTGAGTGAGAGACTTGAAGAACTGTCTCTTCAGTACATCAAAGAGAGAGCTAAGACTTGATCACAGTTTACACTAAGGACAGAATCTGGTACTAGAAAGTTCTGCTTATTGCTGTGATTTAATGGCTGAAAATTTAAACTAGGTAATCTAGATTAGAAATTGAGACACAAATTCTTAACTATGAAGGTCTATAACCACGAAAACAACATAAGCAAGGGTTGTGGTTGATTCCCTATCATGGGAGATGTTCAAAATAAGTTAGATGTTTTTCAAAAACATGCTTCAGTTGAAACAAAGATCAGTTCAGTGAAAGCTATGGCTCGTGTGGTGTAGCTCAGACTAGACAAGAACAATAGCCCCTTCTTGGGTAGCAATCTGCTGAGAGCACACTTTCATCACACCGTGGTGAGCATTTGAGACCTGCACTGGTAGATTATGTCAGTGCAAATGCACCATTTCCAGAATGGCAGCATTTGTTTTTTTTGAGTATAGACACACACTTAGATGAGGCAGCTGTGACAATCACAGGAGCTCAGCTGCCACAGTCTGGGGACGCAATCGCACCATGTCTCCAAAGGAACAGAAGAACCAAGGATTACAACTGAGATGGCAAGACCTATGTGTCCTCATTAGATAATGGATGCTGGAAGGAATGCAACTTGACAAGTGAAAGCACTCACATTTTCCTCAGCTGCAAAAAGGTACCCAGAATAATGGTAAGAATGCTCATATCTGCTCCAGCTTTTGTAAATAAACCAGCAGCTTTAATGAGTCTCAATTGCATAAAAAGGAATTGGGATAAGGACCTTCCTCGGGCCAGACATTAATCTTCGAGTTATTCAGTACTATGAAAGAGAGTTTCTTACTTCTAGAACATCTCTCTTGCTGGTGTTTTTTTCACCTGGGCTGGTTATCTGCTGCAATATCAAGTTGTTTAGAGTTTTAAAATATTTTTCTGTGTGCCTCAGCTAATTTGTTCTCACCTTGTAGCTTTAGCTTTAGGCTGTTAGTCTTTGCTTTTTAGGACATTCTTATGCAAAGTGATGAGGTAACTTGCTTAACATTTTTTTTCAGGGAAGTTATATTTGTTATTTACTTGGTGCTGTCTTGGCTATGACCTTCAGTGCAGCCCACATTGTCTACTTCTTTCCCCTGGCCTGCACAAACTGGGCTCTTCCATTTGCTTTTCTTGGGTCATATAAAAAGAGATGTTGTTTATTGTCCAGAGAACACCATAGGGATTCAGGGCCTCATGCGTTCTAATCTTGGTTGATGTCAAGTCCCTTGTTGGCTTTAGGTGAGTTGTTTGACCTCTGCCTCAAGTTTCCCTGTTGTCAGTTCAAAATTATCTGTAATTACCTACCTCCAAGTGCAGACTGGGATCACTTAATGCGAGTAAAGCTAGCTAATACGTGGGGGGTACTGAGGATTCAAATTAAGCACTTGATTCTCATAAAAGTTGTTCTTTGCGGTGCAACAAAGAGATCTTGTTGTGACTAGTTAATTGAGCAAACATTCCATCCCATTCTGAAATGCGCTAGCTATGCTTTTCCAGACTTCTTTCAAGAGTACACATCGTCCCTTCAGCACATTCATTTCTCTACCAACCTGAAAAACAAATGCCTGCTCCCAATTCCCAGGCCTCACCTGATACTCCCCAATTCCTGTCAGATTATCTCGCAACACATCATTTCATTAAACGTAGAAGGGGAAGAATTACTAGATTATCTGCCAGCATTGTCCCTCCACCAAACGTTTTACCTCTGGAGTATTTTCTGTCATGTCTACTGAAACCTCTTAGCGCCAATTTCCTCCTCCTCTCCCATCTCTCCAGAAAGGCTACTTTTCATTCCTGCCCATATCTGACTTCAGTGAACTAGCCTCCTAAATTGCAAATAGTGTCCAAGTGTGTCCTCGTTGCCGTCAGAATTCTCCATCCCTCCATTTCTTGCTTTCATATTGCACTTATTTTCCTCTAGTTCCTCTTCCTTTCTCTATACTGCAGCTACTTCCAGGATTTTTCTCATACTTTCTTTCATGCCACCCCTTACAAACAAGCCCCCAACTAATGTATTTCCAAGTACCCTCCTTCTCTTGCAGTATAATCCTGGAAGCAGTCCAGCTTCAATGATTATGTACCCCAGTGTCTGTATAGCTGGTGTCTCTCTCTAATATATTCCTGTACCTTTACAACCTGAGGCAAAACACAGTGAAGTCAACAAAAGAGTCCTACCGATTTGAATAGGTCTCAGCTGAAGACTTCAGGGTGTCTACACTGCAGTCTTCTGTGATTGCAGTGTAAGGTACAGAAATAGCCAAATTAACTTTACTATAGTCCCTGAGCTGCCTTATTTAATCTAGCAGTGGCAGCATGGGACTCTATAAGGGGTAATTGATTCTGGCAAGAATGTAATCTGTCATGTCTGGAAAATCAGTCTTATCTTTGACTCTTTCCAAACATAACGTAAGACCACACATTTGCATGGTGCTTTCCAAAAAGCAGCAGGCAATCATGGAAATCATACTGATAAGCTTCAGAAAAACCTGTGGTAACGCTATTACGCAGGGCAGCCATCTAGCATGCTGATCGCTTTCTGGGTGTTTGAATTGCCCACCCACTAAACAAAGCATGTCCAGCAAATATTTTTTCATCCTTCCAACATGTCTTGTGAGGATGTTTTGAGACTGAAGTGAAGTAATGGGGAAAGAGAGACAATCTGTCTCAACAAGATTTATGTATCTATATGCTATGTCAAAAGGAAATAACCGATTTCTTATGACTAAATCCCTGGCTCCTCATTTCTCACAATGTAAATAACACCGAGCAACAGTAGTATATCCTTTTGACATGGCACACAGAAACA
>JAGPOW010002791.1:15520845-15545535 GCA_030014935.1 Caiman crocodilus
TTTTTTTCCAAAGGAGCCGTGAATTATAGTGCGCTATAGTTCATAAGGAAACAGGTCAGACTTACCCCCACTGGTCATAGCTGTTAATATCCCACACAACTCCTTGAACAAAGATCTTGTGTTCATACATAGCTATGTATATGGTGGGGGGGGAAAAAAAGACCGAGTTATCAGTAAGCTTCATCAAAAAACTTCACTATAACATTAGCAGTAAAGAAACATATTTACTTACCAATTAGGGATCCCAAAATGAATGGGTTAAGTTTTGTAAACACAATGGAATTGGTTGGGCGATTTCCCTCAAAGACCTTTTAAAACAAACCAAAGTAATATTACACAGTGTGTTTCTTGCATCAGAAGGCTCCTCAAACCCACATTTTATTTCCATTAAAGACAATACACAGAGGGATCTGAAGTGTCCTATGGGAAACCAACAGTATTTTCAATTTGTTGGGCATCTCAAAAATGATATTAAGACGTTTACTGTAAACCCAATAGCAAAATGTCACGTCCACATGCCAGCCGCATACACAAGTTCAGCTCTACACTAATGGCAACAAATAAGTCTAGAGAGCAGAAAGCTAATCTTTTCTGATAAGCAAGGCAAGGTTTCCTGCTCAGTGTTTTGTTAGTAAAACAGTAACCTAGTTTGTTTTTAAAGAAAGGAGTTTGCCCCATGCAGCCAAGTTAGTCATTGAATCTTTAGGTTCAATATTTATCGCTTGCTGCTGTTCCTTTCAACAGCCACCAGAGGGCACACTACTTCCCATCTATTTCTAATAACATCTAGCAACAACTACATTGAACCCCTGAGAATTTGGAAGGCACATACGGGGGTGTAAAATGGAGGTGCAACTTCAAGGGAATTAAGACAGTTCTCAAAGCTCTGGTACCTTATGGGGAAGAAGCTTCTCCAGAGTTTCGCCACTCATGCCAGCAGCCTGCAGTTCCTTACGAGCCTCATCAGTAGTCTTTCCTTTCATCAGAGCCTCAGTCTGGGCAAGGAAGTTGGCCAGAAGGATCTAAGGGGAAGATGTTAGATAGTAACAAGCAGCAAAAGTTACTGTTCTTCTAGCTAAAGGATGGGAACATTGTCTAGAGGTTACAGCTCAGGACCGATTGGGATTTCTGCTTAAAATGAGGCACTTAATAGCTGTCTGTAGAATTGAACTTCACGGTATGTCACGAGTCTTAACCAGCGTTTACAGTATTTTCAGGTTCTTGGATATATGCAAAGCAATGTTTAAAGCTTTGTCATAAAGTCCTACCTCTGCTGAAGAAGTCAGACCTATTCCAAACTGGCTAATCCAGGCATCCATTTACTTTAAATAAGAGAGAAAATAAGTCATAAGAATGTGCCAAGTTCCAGAGCCTGCTAACTCACCTTGCATGCTTCCTGAAATTAACCACCACCTCTCTCCCCCTGTCTTGAAGGTTATTTTGAAAGTTTTCAGAAAGTAGGCAGAGGCCATGTCCTATTTTGATTAGGCCCACAGTTACTATAATTTCTAACAATGGTTCAGTAAAACTGCTTCCCACCTGTCCTCCATTTTGCAAGTCATCTTTTTAATTCCTGCCTGTAATCAGTGTCAGATTTCTCTAGCAAGGTGATAACAGAGTACAGTATGGACAGCACTAACATCTGAAGTTGGTACTACAGGAAATATTAGCTGTGGGCATCAAGTTTCTCTCACGCTTGACAGATGTTTGCACTGTGAAGAATCTACAGCTCACACTCGCAGTGTGTAGTTAGTGTCAACTCATTTCATTTTTGGTTGTTAAGAGTGGATCAAAATAAAGTGGATAGATTATATCTTTACTGAGTAAGGAATCCAGACTCAAAATCTACCACCTCGGGCATAGACAGTCTCTTATTAACTTCATGAATTTGGGCTGAAGGAAGTTCAAGCTTTATGCTCAGCAGTACTTTGTCAGTGAGAGGTTATCTGCTTCGAGAACTCAACTCGTCACACTCACGATGGGTATGCACTCTGCATTGCAGAAGCCATCTCCAATACCTGCCTCTCCTACCTCTCTTCAATCAAGAAGCCACAATGCCAAAGTCTCCCTCTAAAACGGTAGCTGCAAAGACAAGACCTCCACCAGGTAAAGGTCAGGCTATATTATATGTGGCTGAAAAACCTAAATTTGTTTGCTTAGACTAAGGGCACGTCCCCATATGTTTGTGCCTCTGCTAGTTGTCCCCATGTATGCCCCTGCAAGTGTGCTTTGGCACATGGCAAATTGCCCTGAGTGGGGTAGGGGAACCTGGGACCAGCACCTGGGATGGCCCCAGCAGCCTTACCTGGAATCTTGGGACTGCAGCTGCAGAGTGCAGTTCTAGCTGACCAGGCTCCACTTTTGGGCAACGCATGCTGCAGCTACATGTGCTGCCCCGCTTTTTTGGATACTTCATCTAGTTTTGGCTCTGCACTAAAAATATGCAGCACAGAAAACCTTTTGACATGGACCACATGCGTTCTGAAGCAGCTCAAAACCCTATGAAGTGCCACAAACTGCACATTCCCACTCAGTGGGACACACCCTAAGGGCACATCCAGACAAGTATGGACTACATGTGGTGTTCATGCCGGCGTTCCCCATACTACTAAGTTTGCAGTTCAGGGGAAGATCCTGGTGTCAAAAAAAAACCTGTGCTTTTAAAAAAGTAGGGCAGTACATGTGTTGGCAGAATATGCCACCAAAAACTGGAGCTTAGCCAGCTGCCAGCCAGGCTCTCTGCTGCTGACTTGCCACAGTAGCAGCCCCTGGAAGCCCTGAGAACCCCAGGTGAGGCTGCTGGAGCCAGCCCAGATGCTGGTCCTGTTCTCCCCTACTCCGTATGAGACAATGTGCCACATGCCAGAGCACACACGCATGAGTGTTTCCTGACGACAAGCACATGTTCCCACTCATGAGGTCACACCCTAAAAGTGCAATCACAGTGGTACATTTAAAATATACGGTCTATTTACCAATACGTTCATGCATATTACAGTGTGGAATGAACTCTAGTGCCTGCAGCAATAGTAAGAGGAAGTAGACTGCCATTGATTAAAAGAATCTTGCATTACCTTATGATGCAAGCCATTCCTGATTGGGTTCTGGGTCTGGACTGGGATTAGGAAGTCACAGGGAATCATGCGAGTTCCTACCAGAAAAAACACTGTTAGTCACCTAGATATACATTACAAGAGAGCAGGTAAAAAGAGGCAGGAACTTTTGCTACTTTCCCCTGCAGTATTATGACAAAAAAGTTCCAGACACTCTAAACTGGCTACAGAAAGCAAGAAAAGTTTCATGAAGTTTGTGGCTAATCTAACTTACTTTAAAGTAAGGTCTTTTTTAGGAAAAAAAAAAAATCTAATCCTACAGCGACTCCATCAGGGTCAGCAGCCTTGTTAACCAGTGGCTTTAGAACACTCTAGCAGTTCAATGACCATAAAAGGTCAGATTGGCCAATATCCTTCCCCTGGTTTAACTGCACAGGTGCTGTGGTCTATAGTGGTTTTGATATTGGATACTGAGAACTTGCCCCAAATCCATACTGCTAACATACCCAAAGCAGTCTGGTTATACCTTGATGAATCAGCTGATAAAAGGCATGCTGCCCATTGGTTCCAGGTTCTCCCCACACAATAGGGCCAGTGTTGTAATCCACACGACTGCCTTTCTTGGTAATGTATTTACCATTGGATTCCATGTCACCCTAGAAACATAAAGGATGCAAGTTTATCAACTCAGACTATTCTACAAGTTCTCCCTTATGGTTCTTGCAGGACCAATCTAAATAGTGATTGCCTTACGATTTAAACCAGGAGTGGGCAAAATGCAGCTCACAGGCCAGATGCGGCCCGCCAAGTCATTCTATCTGGCCCATGGAGCCCCTAAAAAATTTAGAAAATTAATATTAATCTGCCATGGGCTGTCTGTCACGTGGCCCTCAATGGCTTGCCAAAACTCAGGGAGCAGCTCTCTGCTCAAAATAATTGCCCACCCCTGCTTTAAACACTGTATTTTTTGCTTGTATTTGGTTTATGGAAAACCAGAGGGTTGGAATGAGGATAAAAACCTTTTGTTTCTTTGGCAAGGGAGGGTTTTTACATCAATTGTTGTAACTACAGTAAACAAGAGCGGTCTGTAGCAAGCTATTAACACTCCTAAGAGCCCTTCAAAACATCAGTCATTTATTTTTAAATGGCTAACATCGAATCAGTAAGTAACAACCTGACTGCATAACTATGGACCATCTTTTATGGACTTATCAACATCTTCCATTCAGGCGAGATCTTACTTGCTGGAAGTAGGCAGCAAAACGATGCATGTATTGGTCATAGGGCAGAAGGGCATGGGTTTCAGTTCCGTAACAGTTGATATACCAGACGCCCAACATGGCCAGCAGGACGGGCACGTTCTTTTCCAGGGGGACAGTGCGGAAGTGGTTGTCCTTTTATGTTGCAAGGAGAAGAGACAGAAAGAAAAACTACAGTAAGGTGAAACAGTGGACTTCCATGAGTGAGACTCATAGATTCAGAATTTGGAGTGTCCATATGTTTTAAGGCAACTGTCTACACAAAATAAATCACAAGGGAGGCTTTCTAGGTGGAGACATTTTACAAGCAATGAAAGGGATGAGGAACAGGAGGAAGAGAAGTACTTTTCCACAACTGAACTTTAAAAGCCAGTCTTCTGTGCCAGTCTTTTAATAGCAACATGGGACCAAGTTAACTGGAATGTAAACTGTGACATTCTCAGACTCACCATCCAGTGGGCTCCTGCAAGCAGGTTCTCAAAGTTGTCAAAACCTAAGAATAAACCAAAATATAGTTTAACTCTCCCAGCTGACACTTCATTTCCTTGGAAGAGTGGACTGCACCACAACCAAGACTGGTACCCAGTCAGACTTCCTTCCATTAGTAAAATTCTGAGTCAGAAGTCATGCTATAGTTTGCTTGAAAACCTAATTTTGACAGAGTAAGTATGTGAAAGTACACAAAGAGGTAGTGTCAGTCATTAGGGCCTGCATATGTTGAGGGCTTTCAGATAGCTGATGGGGGCGGGGGTGGCGGGAGGTGGTGAAACAGTGAGCCATCAGGAAAATCTAAAGTAATTTCTAGGAAACATGAGGAATTACCAAGCTGTCTTTGCATCCAGTCCCATCATTACAATCCATAATCAACATCACTGATTAGGACACTGACAGTCGGCGCCCTAACAATCTACCTAGAATACTGCAGCCTGCCCTTCTACAGTATTTTACATGGAGGAGGAAGAGATGCTGGTTATTAAAGTAAAAGCTCTGTGTCAAGAGCCAGCTGAGACAGAGCAGCTTTTGGGAACTGTGGCTCTAACAGCAAACAGTGCAGCTAGTTTGGCTTGTCAGCAACCCTATCGGTTTGAAGGCAGAGTAGAGCTGTGTGGGGCAAATAAAACACCACTGCTGATCTGACCTTTGAAATTAAATTGTTCCATTTTAGTTTGTTTTACACATTCATATTCTACTTGCTGCAATTCCCAATACTTGTGTTATTCCAAAAGTATTACTCGCAGCCTGCATGTCCAGGGATTTTTAGCTTTTGTTCAGAAAAATACAAATTATGCTTAGGAAAAAGCCAAGAGTAGAAAAGAAGAGAGAAAGCCATCAATCTGCTTTGAGAAACAACAGCTCTTAGCACTGCAAGCTGTCCCCATTACCACTAGTTACCCACCCTTCCATACCAATATGAAAGTCTAACCTTCCCTCCCCACCAACCAGGAATCTGGTTAGTACTGCTGAAGCCAATCACGCAGACTGTAATGACTGTGTTTCTATAACATAGATACATACCAATATGCAGGGCAATGGAGAGGCCAATGGCTGACCACAATGAATAGCGGCCACCAACCCACTGCAAAAAAAAAGAGACTGTTTTAGACAGCAGTAACATATCTCCAGCAATACATTCTGATACTTCTTACACTGCTCTCTCTCAATTTTTCTGCTGACCATTAATTGATTTTTTTCTAACCCATTCCATCTTTTCAAAAGCACAAGATGTTACAGGTGGGAGATTTCTTAGCATGCTTCCATGTTCTACACATACATACCAAACAAGTGAGCCTCTTTGGGAACAGGCTGATTTAACTTCAAACAAACCCAGAAGACACTTGCACTATTTTGTTATGGAATCCAAAATAAGCTAGCTGGAGTGTTCAACCCAAAATATAATCCAAGTCATTTTTACAGAAACTTTTGGGAAACATGGAATTCTTATGCTTGTTGTCTATTCATGATGCTCGCATTTAACAAGCTTGAAAAAAGACATTAAAAAGGTTGAACTTATGAAAAGAACAAGGCATGACACAAAATAGTTCTGAAGGCTGGCAGTTATTCTGGCAAGTGAAGACTCTATGTTGTACATGTAGTACCATATGTTTGGAGCCCCATTCAGATATAAGTTTATAAAGCTCTCGCGTGCAACACTGCATTACAAAGTGTAAGGCGCAAAGTGGTGATCTCACTGGCCAAGGCTCCCTTAGGCGTTAAGTATGTAACCTCTCGATGTTTTAAAGCAAAGGTTCTCAAGCATTTGCTACTGTCCAGAGAACTGGTAGGTCACTTAGTACTGGCTCCACCTCATTTCCAGCTAGTAAACTTCAATTCAAGACAGCTAAATATGCATTAAGTGCTTTCCTAATACAGTATACCCCTTTCCACGTAGCTATTCCTTACATAAATCAGAGTTTTCACATCGTACAGGTAGAGTAAGTGTTCCACAAATCATCAGGGCATTGGCCAAGCTATGAAACTGTTTAAAGGATAAACCAATTTAAATGCTAAACAGACAGCTTTTGTGGCTTCTGTAACAGCAGCTTTCAAACCTCTAATCTGTCAGGCATATTATTAGAAGCCACGAGCTGACGTAGCTAACATTTTCAGATACAGTTCAAATAAATTACTTCTTCAGAAAGTCAGAGAATAAGGGCCACTGAATTTACAATTTGTGTCCATTTACATATCAGATTAGACTTCTGTTCTTTTGATATTGACCTTTACTGACCTAGATTATATACAGTAGGCCTCCAACTGTCAAATGTCACAGCTTATAATAACTACTTATAAGATATACACTGGGAGCAAGGCACCGTCTCCTGTTACCCAACAGCTGTCTAGACAGCAATGCATAGACAGGAGGACTTTAAACTGAATGGCCACGAGGTAAGGTTTTTGTGTTTCACTAGGCCAGTGTTCATTTGATTTGCCATTAGTGATGCAGTTTATCTGTTGCATAACAAACACATTTGGGTATTTATTGCAACATCACTCAATCGTTCACATGATACTGACTGGTTCTGGGGCTCTCCAAAGCTAATAACATTGTTCCAACAGTTAGTATCTATTGAATAGTGCTAACTATTTACTTACATCCCAAAATTCAAACATGTTCTCAGTGTCAATTCCGAAGTCTTTAACTTTAGGCTAGAATGAAAAATAAAATTAGTAATAATATTCAGATTACAGGATATACTCATCATAAACAGCTACTCCAGGATGCCTGAGAAACTAGAGCTATGTTCAGCGATGTAAACAATGAGTGCAAGTGGCAATGTAGTTTAGCAAATTAAATTAATATTCAGTGATGTGCCACATGAAAGGTTAGGCCAAACTAGAAGACTGGGGATGGCAGAGGGGACTTTAAATGACCCAACAAAGTTTTAAAGATAAAAGGAGGCCTCTCCTGTACTGTAGGCCCTCTTCCTAATCACTGTTGCTTTTCCTACCCTATTTTCATTACACGTGCAAATTTTCACCCTGTACAAATCAAAATGCCAAATCAGTGTATATTACATTACTCACAAACAATGGGTTGCTTATATTGCTATTTTCATCAGTACAAAAAAAACCCCAAAACTTATCCCCAAGGTTTCAACAGGTACGAAAATCTACCCCACTCCAGGATATGATTATTTAAGTAGTAAGAAATACTGTTTGTGAGAATGAGAAAGCTACTTTAAGTGTGAATTCAACTAAGGGGAAAGTTCAGGTCTATACAGGAGCTCTGAACAGATTCTCTCATACTAGATATGCTCCCCACCCCTCAAGCCCAGCTCTTCTTCTAATCTACTAGTCACAATCTTTTAATTTTCATCCAGAAGAAAATTTCCTTCTTGGAAGGCAAACAACCTGGAAACCAAGAGGGATTTTGTCTTAAACAGACATGAGGTTTTGTTTTGCTTTTTTACGTAAGATAACTCTGGTCTTTAATACAGATTTAAAGAAAGTAATATACTTACTCCATTGGTAGACAAGGCAACAAAATGCTTGGCCACTGCAGAAGGCTTTAATAAAATAAAAATTAAAGCAATTAGACACAATGTGTGAAATATTTTACATTACAGGTAGTGAAGCTGGTATAGCGCCAATAAAAATATTAATAAATAATCTCTTTTAGATTTGCTGTCATTTGTACCTGAACACATTACCACCATTGCCACGTGTGCTGATTTGCATTCTTAATGAACCTGAATTCAACCTGTGACCACGAGGCTATTTTAAGAGATTCGGCAGCACACTGGAACCAATTCAAAGTAACGTGCAAATATAAAAGGTAGTCCCTCTATACAGCAAGTACTAAATATCTTGGAGCAAATCATACTCCACATTCAAGAATGGTGCTGACTATCTGTATATACCTCGTCCTGGTGACCAGATTTTAGAGCAGCCAGGATTTCTTCCAGATGGAATCTGGATGGAAGACTAGAACCAAAAGGTCAGGAGATGCAAGATGATCTTTTCCTTGTTACTTCAGTGGCACTACTCCAAGTTACAGGTCTGAACTGCAGCCTCTCACTTTGCTATTTAAGCCTTTTGGGATTTGTAGAGACAGGGAAGTGCCACTGTATGGATAGTAAAGTGAGGAATAGCCACAAAGTCTGAGATTCAGAGTAAGTACAGCCATGCTCATGGGAACAGGTTAGACACAGGTTTGCATTTAAAAGAGTAAATCATAGGAGGGTAGGGAAAGAGCGAGATAAAAGACTTCTAATCATAGGTTGGGCATTTGCTGCAGAGATGTCAGCGTACACATCAGCTATAACTTCTTTTATAGCTTTGAAAGCTTTGCCAAGTGCTGGAAGGTCAATCCCTGGAGGCAGCATCGCCTCAAGTTGCCTCTGCATATCTCATCAGGTAGTTGAGAGGCACAAACATCTACTCACCATTTTAAAAGCCAAAGTTTTCTACAAGGGATTTTAGGTGCAACTCAATGACCATCTGAAGTTAAAAACTAAAATGGTTTTATCACTAACTCAAAGGAAACAGACAACCTGTAACTTTAATGATAATGCACCAGCATTTTATGTGCTTGGGACGTGTTGAACTCTAGCACTGGTGTTTGAGCACCTATTGGCTCTGTTCCAAGGCTTCCACAGAATGACTAAGGGCAATTTCTACTTAGCAAATACTATATTCTCTTGTGTAACTTAAGCATATTACACTTACATCATTAGCAGCATGGAGGAACCACTCTTTGGCTGTTTCTGCATTGGTGATAGTTTCCTGGGTGGTGAAAGTCTGTGCAGCAGGAAAAGAAAAAGAGTTGTCAATACAGTCATGAGTATGAAATACAAACTGTGTTGGAGGAATGTGAGACTAGTTCAGGCTATGAAACTGTGTCCAATCAAGTTATTCCAGCTTAGAGCAGAGTAATCTACATCGTCATATGAGACAGAGACAACAGCAAACAGGTTTCAAGGAAGAGTACACCATCAGGCCTGCAGAAACTTGTATTTCTAGGTACATGTTTAGCTTCCTGATTTCACACTACAATAGGTTTGGAGACATAGTATTTATTGGTATTTATGATGTTTGTTTGCAGACATATCCGTTTCAATTTGTATAACTGAAGCTACTGGGGCCTAGACTAGCTACTCCAAGACTTTCAGTTAGAGATCAGTGCTAAAGAAAAAAGTTTAAAGTGTCCAACCAGGACAACTATCCAGTTTGGTTGCTGCCCCTCTTCCTATTGGTTCTAATTTCCATTTTTCACATTTGGGACACTTTGTTCTCCTTATTTCTGCTAAGACTCTTCCTAGAACTTCATTCTGCTGATTAGAGAGACCATTTTCCTGCTTTTTGAAGTGTGCAGAGAAGGTCAGTCATGCAGTCCTGCTAAGATCATCCACAGCCATTCTGATTTACTCAACCATCAAAATTTAGTTTTGAGGGTGAACATAATGTTCATTCTACTCCCATCCATCTCCAGAATTATTTCATTATGAAACTTAAGTTAGTTAAAGAGGGGAAAAAATGCCATTCATTCACTTCCAAATATATCCAATTATCTAGAGTCTGACAAATAGAAACCAAAGTGTTACTCTTTTAATGTGGCAATATTTTAAGGCTCTGAACCGTGATGCTTGAACTCAATTATACACAAAACAATGTAACTGGTCATTTTGAAGTTTTCTTCTTATTCCATGCACAGTTGCTGTTCTATATTACTGCCAATAATAAGCAAATCAAGGTCAGCTTTACACATGTGGGAATTTGTGCCTTTGTAAAATACAACAGAACCCCTTTGGTCTCAAAGTGAAGGGAGGCCAATCATATAACTACAGCATTTCTGTCTTTGTTACTTCTTCAAACAAGACAGCAGGCAGAACGGTCTACTTTGTATTTCCCAAAGAGGAAGACAAAAACACTCAGTAACTATATTAATAAATGAAGGTAGAGCCAACTCCAGTAAGTTTGAGAAAAGCAGAATGCTCTTCCCCTATTCCAATTAAAAAGACTTACCGTAGCTTAGTTAATAGTTTAATATTTTAAACTCTTTGAAGAGAGGGCGGTCATTTTGTTATGTGCTTGCATAGCGCACTGAAAAGGTCTCAGACAGCACCACAGTACAAACAACAAATTTAGGACATATGCTACCAAATCCTAATTTCAAGATAGCTTGGGTGTACTATATATTGCATTACAGTTATTTCGTTAAAAAGCCTATGGATCAAGAAGCTGAGTGTAAAATGAAAGTTACAATGTACATGTGAAAGTACCTAAAATAAAAGTATGGGGATAAGTTAAACCTCATTTTGAATTTTAAGGATGCCACAAAATATTAGGTGCACAAAGACACGCACAAGATTCAGAAGAAAACCTCAGATTTCAACCGAGTTCACAGTTACGGTCTTTCTGAGTTTACTGCAATAGTAGAATTGATCTAGTTTTTCTCCTAGTCAAGAAACAAGTGAAAACTAAAAGCTGTCATTTTCTTAGCGGTACCTCAACTCTAATGATGTTGAGGACCCCTATGCCGGAAGGATCATAAATTATGTTTTCAAAATCTGAAGAGATGAAGCTTTTTGGATACAGCTCAACTTTTTTGGACAAAAACTGAGCATAATTTAAACAATGGGAGATTCTTTTTTGCATTCTCTGTGATTTATGAGCATTTATTTTGGCTAAGCCTTTCACAAGTCAAGAAAAATTAGAGACAAGCAAGTGTATTTGCTATACCTTAGATGCAATAATGAAGAGTGTAGTCTCAGGATTAAGCTCAGCCAGGGTTTTGGCCATATGAGTACCATCGATATTAGACACAAACCAGACACGGGGACCTCCCTTGGAATATGGTTTCAGTGCTTCAGTCACCATCAGGGGGCCCTGAAAAATAACAAAACAGTTAGCATCTTACACATATACACATTCATGGATATATGGAAATCAATACCACAGAGCTTACCAAGTCTGAGCCACCAATGCCAACATTGACCACATCAGTCATGGACTTTCCAGTGTAGCCTTTCCAGTCTCCACTACGAACTTTCTACAATAAACATACAAAAACATATTTGTTTCACAATTATGATTAAATTATAAGAAATTTACCAATATACTTATTTCCATCAACTCCTGCCAGGAGGCTCAAAGTAGGCTCTCCTATTAATCAAAAGAAAAAGTAAACAAATGCACAGCTAAGAATATAAAGTCTGTAAAGAAACATAAGAAACAGAGCTTGATAATTTGGAAACAAACTGCCCTATAAAAAGGGCCAAATTAAAAAAATAAATAAAAATCAGATTTTACATGGGCACATATTTCTTCTCAAAACTAGTAAGAACTGTACTTGATGTTCACAAGGTAGAAAGTGCCTCTTACTGTAAGGCAGTAATGAATATTAAAGTTTCATGTTGTTCACTATGCAAGGGACTGCCCCACACCACTCCAGCCAAAGCTTTGCATACTAGTACCAACATCAAAATGTAAATTTAAGAGAGCTATCTGAAGAAATTCCCCAATTCTAATGTCATAACATTCCTGCAGAGTGCTTAAGTCATTTCAGATCAGATTATCCCAATAGCACTTTCTCTTTAGCTATGCCTTTTAAAGTTAAATGACTCCACTAAAGAAAAGCTTTAAATGCATAGTTGTGGTAGTTATGGCAACCTCAGTTACATGCTTTTAAATCTTACCTGTCGAGTTTTACCCTCAGCTAAAATCAAGTGACCCCAGGTGTTATGACCACACTGGGATAGGACAGAACAATACTTAGTTAAATACAACTATTTTGGTAACACAAATGGGCATTTTTCATGGAGACAAAGTTTCCAGGTGCTAGCTCGGAAGACAGAAGTCCTACCCATCTAACAGGTCTAACAAAGACATAGCAGGGGCAGCTTCCCCATACTGCACCATCCATACTTCTTATCCTAACCATGAGGAAGAGCTTCCAGGGTATAAAAAGGCTGTACAATTTCTATGGCTCATTCAGTGCTTAGACCAAGACTGCCAGCATGGGTACCAATTAGTGTCAATTATTTTGGTTTGGGCATTTATCCACTGGGAATTGGGTTTAGTCCAAACTTGCTTTGTACAGACTACCACATGCTTGTCAGGCAGTGGCCACTACCACCTGGGCAGGATTCACACTCTCAAACTAGCAAGTGCAGACAAGAGCTCATTAGCATCCAAGTTTGGCACCCAGGCAAATAAAACTTATCAAATCACAAGCTAGTTCCCAGTTTGGTATCCATCTTTTTTCCTGTATCACTTGTCCCCAGAGTGCTGATTCTTTGAGCCTATGGCAAGTACCAGGACTATTGCCCCTCATTCTTTCTAAAGTTAGGCAGTGAAGTGCTCCATGTTAGAGGCAACAGAGCAGAGTTATACAAGTAGAAGTGTCAAAACAAATTAACTCTGCTTGATACCTGGCAAAAGTGTTTCATCTTATCCAACACCTTGTTCACTTCTGGAGTGACATCCTTGCCATCAACTAATATTGGAACATTGGAGCGATTCCTCAGGGCAATATGAAGCACAGCCCGGTTCTGAAATAAAAGCATTGACAATATACAAAATGTTAACAGAGGCAATTCTGCAGTGCAGATGTACAAACCACCACATCCAGAAGGCAGCAGTGTAGGCAAGCATTACTGCCCTGAACACTATTTAAGGATCTCGTAGGTTCTTAAATTGAAATATTTCTGTTAACAGTAGACTGCATCTCTCCATATTCCCAACATAGCTAGCATCATGGCATCCAACCACTTGACCCGATTTGTAAGAATCAGTGAAACATGGTCTAAAAAAGCATTCTGTGGAAGTGTGCAACCTGTCCAGTAGGCCAATAATGGACTGTAGTGAAATATAATGAAATCAAATGTGTAAAGTCATGATCTTGTGAAATGTAAGCTGTATTACAACTGCCTTTCAATATTCAAGGAGGTACAACCACTTTGAGCTCAGTAAACGAGATATGCAACAAAAGAACAATTAGGGCTGATTCTATAATCAATTTAAGATGGTATACTTAAGGGAAGTTAACATTCTTCAGCAGTTTATCAATGACTACTCTGGAATAGGTAGATAAGCATATATTAATAGCAGCCACGTCACAGGAAAGGATGTGATAAGCGTACTATTCTATACCACTGCTCTCATTAAAAATGCTCTATGAATGCTCACATAGTTAATACCCAGGTGCAGCGTTAACATATTAGGCCAGCATTTTTCAACTCATACGTCACGATCCAGAAGTGGGTTGCAAGGCCATATGAAAGGATCACAATCTTTAAAAATGGATCAACAAACTTTTAAAGATAGAGTCTCCTTTAAAAAAGTAAAACATGGGAAACCGTGACTTTTCACTTGCAGGCTGGCAAAGTTCCAGTCTGCAAGTGACTGCTTGGGGCTCTCCCTGCCCCACGCACTGGGGGGGCTGGAGCCTGGGGACAGGGAGGAGCAAGTCAGGAGTGAGGGGTCCTGAGCCAGGACTGGCCACTGATGTTTACAAGTGGTTCCTGGTACAAAAAAAGTTGAGAACCACAGTATTAGGCTATGGCATGGTGGATTTGATGTAATCATATCGTTTTAAATCATGATTTAGATCACTGGTCAGGAAACCTTGATTTAATCATTGCTTTCTACAAGAAGTGCATTCTTGTTGTTTGATAGCCTTTATTTATTTAACTTCTTGAAACTCTGCACTTCTAGAAAACTCTAAGGGCTTAACTGTGTGTACACAAACTTGCAGTACAGTAGTAGGGCCGACAGGTAGGTAATCAGGTCTTAATCTCTCATCTCCATATGCTGTCTTTAACAAGGATGTTATCTCTGGAGACAACAAATTCTCCCTATGCCTAAAGAAGGTTGTTCATGCCCAAAAGCTTGCAAAGAATATTTTTTCCAGCTATTAGTTAGTCTAATAAAATATATCACATCTACCCAAAGAACCTTGTCTGCCCATGATCTTTGGAGGCACCAATCTGCAGTTTGAGAACTGAAGCTAAGCATCACAGAGATGCTTAATGGGATCTTTTAGACTGAGCACTGAGTCCCATTAAGTAGAGTGGTTTTCTTTAATCTTCACTAATCTATAGAGGGGCCTCTAGGAACCTCATAAGATGGGGCCCCTAATACAGGTCACAACAGGCCATGGACTATGTCTAAAACTTCTAAAAAAAAAAAAGTTACATGAATGTATCATCTCAAATAGTATATAATTAGAAGTTATAATCCCTATTCCATGATGATACCTTTGATCTTAAACATATTTTAAATTCAAACCATCTTTATATGTTTAGTTTTTTAAAGCATCTTAACCAAAAAAAACCACAACAAAACAAAACAATCAGATTCAAATTTAAAAATCTGTTTTGTTTTAATTTCTGATTTTTATCCGCTCTGAGCTAAGGACAAGTTCTGTTCTCAGAGGCACACCAACTCCCTAACTTCCACTATGTGAAAGTCAAGTGCCAAAACATGGCCTTTGCCACGTACAGTGGGAGTCCATGGCTTGTTAGAGGCTGGTGCTGCTCTAATCCAGGGTTGAACAGCTACAGCTAGCAGTAATTAACAAACAGAACAAGTCTGGTATGCCTCGCTACTCCCCACTACAATGAACAGCACTGTAGGATAAAGACAAGGAAGATCTGAACCGCCAAATGTTATGAGTTAGCCACCAAGCGTGCAATACAAACCAACTGTGCTGCAGCTTATGGCTCAGGGGACCAGAACTTCCTGAACTAAATTATGAAGACATTCTCTGTTTCTAAATTGCGGGTGAAGGAGACGATCATTCCCTAGTTGGGCATGCCACCAGAATGGCATGCCACACAGACAGGTACACATGGAAGGATCAAGCAGACACTACCCACCATCTAGTTTATCAGAATGTTTGCTCCCTTGGGTAGAAGATTTCAGAACTACCAAGACCTTCGGGGGGGGAATCAAAACCAGTATGAGCTGATAGCCTACCAATGTTTGACAATATCTGTGTCAGTTCATGATGCTATTTCCATTTTATAATAAATTCTTTAGTTGATGTAATATTCTGTATGGCCTGATGGCACGCAAATTTAATACAGGTTTCGTTCTAAGGAAGCCCTCTGCCATGGTTCTGCTCAATATATACAAGAGCCCAAAGCAGAAAGCAACTTTTAAAATGTTATTTCTTTTGCACTAGCAGCACTGAAATAGGGAGTGAACTATGGAGACTGAGCACATCGCAGCTTACTACTTTTAAATGTCTCAATGTCATTTTCTGATTAAACAATTACCTTGACTGATGTTTGTTCCCAGACAAGGAAGTGAAGGCAACCCTAAGGGAGTGTTCTGCAATAGATCACACACTCTTCACGCTTATATTAGAAAAAACAGAATCTGAAACCCAACCCTGACTCAGCTTTCCAGGCAGCTGATAAAGCAGGAGCTCAGTAGTACTGTGGGACAGAGTACTGTCCTGCCAAGTCAACTCACTCCTGAGAAACAGGACATTCACACCTGGGTGACCCTGGGGAGGGCTGAAGAATGACTCCAGGCAAGAAACCTGTAGTTCCAAAGGAAGAGAAAGCAATTCCTGCCTGAACTGGGACCAGGGATCTTTTCCCAGAATTGCTTTTGGACCAGAATTCCTTCCTGTTTCTCAGGCTTCAACTGGCTGAATGGGACACTGCTCTGTCCCACTGAGCTTTTGCTCCAGACTGCTTTGTCTGGAAAGCTGAGTCCAAGATGGGAGGTCAGAATTAGAAGATTTCAACTGCCTTAAGGTATATTTTTCAATGTTTTGAAAATCAGTGTCTGTACGGAGGCAATTACACAGGTGTAGCTGAGCTGCAGGCACATTTTTGGGGTGAAATAGCTAGATGTAAATAAAAAAATAAAAAAAACCAAGAGTTTTCAGATATTCTGGGTCACTTTTGAGGCTTTAATTGCTTGTTCTCAAAAAGCAGAGGACAATTTTGTCTCCAGTTAAAGATTTATTTTACTTTTATCCTGCTCTTCTCTTCTCTTCCCTATACACTGGCTAAGGCTGGGTCACATGCACCTATGAACTGAAAACAAGTAACACAAAAGGAAAAGGAACTGTCTTTCTAACCCTGCATGTTGGGCAATCTCTGCAAACACTCCTGCAACTGCTGAGCTACTCACAGCAAACAGTACCAGTGTAAAAGCTCAGTTCGTGTGAACAAAAAAGCTATGGGAAACAATTAGTTCTAGCAGCAAAGTGCAAAAGCATGAAAAGACTACTATTTCATAGTCCTTCCATGCTTTTGAACTCTTTCTGGTAGAACTAATGGTGTCCCTTCCCTTCTGTTTAAAAAAAAAAAAAAAAGCCAACAAAACAAGTAGCTACATGCATTTTTTTACACCACCTAGCCTAAATCTTACACAAAGCCGTGTTAGTGTGAAGTCAGGCAGAAGGTGGGGCAAGGTGGCACTTTAGAGACTAACTGGTTCAGAAAGGCATAAGTTTTCATAGACATCATACTTCGGATGATGAAACAGGCTATTGCCTACAAAGTTTATGCCTCTCAACAAGTTAGTCTCCCAGGTGCCAGCCTACCCTGCCTGCTGCTGTCTTCAAGACCCATGCCAAATTTGAACAGCATGCATTCTAAAAAGGTAATGCTAGTTTTTAGACTAGAAAAAGGGAAGATGTTCATGTTCTTATCTAAATAATAACTGGTTTCTGCATTTAGAACCTCCACTGATAAATACTGCCTGCTGATAAGAGCTACAGGCATTAGCTCCTATAGAATACCTTGCATGCAGTCTGCTAGGCATTTGGTTTGCTTCTGCTTAAGAGTAGTCCTGCAATCAATCCCATGTGAAATTTGCAAATGGGCAATTCAGTCTCCTTCCCACCACAGGAATGAAAAAGGAAAACACTTGCTCCCACAGTCCCTTCAAGAACTGATGCAGTACGGGGAAACAACTCCTAGTCCAGCTCCCCACGCTTGTGCCACGTTGGGACCCACTATGTTGCAAAGGTGGCCCTTTCAACCCCTATTAATCATCATACCTTGTTTGTGCCTCTTCCCTAAAGTATGTATACAGTAAACACTGAAACAAATAGTAGCCCCATGTTCATTAGTTCAGGGCACTACAACTATATTTTAGACCCCTCCCCCACCCAGCACAAATATGCATAACTGTGAGGACAGAGTCACGACAGAAATAGCCTTACCTCAGTGAAGTTGATCTTCTCCCCTGTGAACATTCGCTCCCTAGCATTTTCAACGCCCCGGGACTTGGCCTGAGAAGTATAAAAATAGATTGTTCACTTGAAGATAGTAAGAAGTCATCATGTCCCAAAAGAACATCTTCTGTGCTGCAGCTGGGTCCATTAGCTGCATAAAATACTAAACAGGCTACATCAAAAACGTGACTGGCTGACATGATCCATTATTTTGTAGCTATAGAGTCACTCTCCCATTTGACTGCAGCTGCTTTTTTAGAACAAGGGTTCCCAAAACATGGCCCATGCATCAAATGCAGCCCATTAGTACTTTTTAAACAGTTATCAGGGGTTCCCAAAGTGTAGCTAGTGTGCCAAATGCATTGTGAGCCTCTGATACAGGCCAGCATTCATGACTGTCCCTTTGAAATGGCCCACCGGGGACAAGATGTGATCCTCCATGTCAAGTGTTTCTTCACTCGTAGTAGGAGGAGGAGGTTGTAGGTTAGCAATAGTGAATACACAGAGGCTCACAACTTATTTTTCATTAATTTTTTTGTCAGCATCACCAATGCACTAGGTTAACCCCCATTTTTAAGACAGTAGGATGGGAAAACAGAACTTTACTGTTGACCTAAATTTCTCCAAATACAGATCTGATGCACTGCAGATGCAAGACTCCCCCTCATCTGTGACATAGGTAGCCAGCAAGGACAGCAAACCTGGGTGCTACACTGAAGTTATTCAGGCAAACCGTTTACTTTAAAGAGTATGCTCCACCAGAAGTGACAGTCTCAGACTTTCAGATTCTTTAACAACAAAGCATAAAGCATTGCTTAAATCAAGGCTGTCCAACTAGCGGCTCATAGGCTGCAGCTGGCCCACGAGGAGTTAATATGCAGCCCACAGGCTCCCAGCTGGCCACCATTTCCTCATCACACTCACTGCTGTCATAGCAGTCAGGATCTATGGGGCAAGAAACAGAGCCAGAGGGGACTGGGAAGCTCATTGCCTCTATGACCACACCAGCAAGGGGCAAGGGGGAGTCACACAGTGGTGGCGGAGGCAGGGTTGGGTGGGGTGTGGGCTCATACTGCTTGTGGGGCTTGCCTTTGCACTAGCAGTGGCAGTGCGGGGAGGGGAGGAGAGGGATGGACTTTTGCTGCCCGTGCAGCAACAGCAGGACAGGGTAAAGAACAGGGCTGGGGACTTGTGTAGTAGGGGCAGGCTCATACTGGCCACACAGCAAGGGGGCAGCATGGGACAGGGAACTGGAAGACTGAAGGATTTATAGCCCCTGGAGCATGCAACCTGTGCAGTGTGTAGCTCAAGACCTGACTAGTATGATGTGCTGCCTCCAGTCGCTTTGAAGTTGGACAGCCCTGACTCAAGTGAGAGGAGAAATAGCATTAAGGGTACATCACCTGTAATAATTGAGTTCGGCTCCCGTTTTTGAGAATATAAAGGTTTGAATCCATAAAGAAAAAAAGAGAAAGCACTTATATTGATCTTTAAAAGTACCTGATAGTTCTATTTATGGATAGTTAAATCACAATGGCCCACGTAAGAATGGGTAATGCAAGCATCTGGGAACAGAATACCTAGATGCACAGAAGTAACTTTAGGGAAGCATTACTGCTGAAATTAACTAAAACCCACTCTGCTGGATGCTCTACCTAGAGAAACAGAACAGACAACAGCCATCTTTTACAGTGTCTTGCCTCCCTCAGCTCTGTGAGCTCTGTGCACATCTCATCAATATTAACTTATGCTTGTTACTCTGTTGTACATCAAATCTTTGCAACAGTGGAAAAGAACCAGGTCATCTGAGCTAGAACAGTCTCTCCCATGGAGCATTACACTCTACATTTTTATGAGGTTTATTTTGTTTTTATTAATACTGTGGGTGCTTAAGAAGTTACCAGGTCAATCAGCATCTTCATGACTTCTTCTGTAACAAGGTTCTTCGAATAATCCACCAAGATATCCCCATGATCAGTATTCAGAGTCAAGCTGCCAAAAGAAATGTGGTTTGTTTAATTGTACCTTCCTAAAGAGAGATTATCAGCAGAAAGATTACCCAAATAATTTGGGCCACAGTTCTTTAACAGCTATAAGAGTGATTTAAGGGACAGTTTTGCCCACAGGTTTCTCAAGAGGATTTACTAGGCTTTCTACTAGATATTTTTAATTTAAGACTATAATTTTAAACAGGGTAAATTACAGCATCCATTTTCTACTTGTAACTGTTTCACACTAGGCAGAAATCTATCAAACATTAATGAAAATAAAAAGTCATATTCAAAGTGAGGCTAGACTTTTTAACAATTACAACAATATAACAAAGCAGATCAAATACCTACATTCATCCTCACTCAAAAAAGGTGACCAATACCCTACAGCTCCAAGCACAAAAACAATTAGGATGCACACACGACTTAGTATTAATCCCACTTGCAAACTTTAATTTAATCCTGACCATCCAGTGCAGCTATCCAAATTGTTTAATTAATCTTTGTTTGGAGGCTATAGTCTGAAGTCTCACAAAATGCACAATTCTAGCATTAGATCTGCCTAAGATACAATAGGCAAAATGTGTTTTTCTCATGCAGAGTGACCAAAATAACAGCAAATAGCGTATTAGTTCTGCGATTATAGCAGGGCAATAGTTAAAGTGGAGTCAGATTACCTAGGAGAAAAAGGGAAGGAGTAAAGAGTACGGAAAGGAAGGAGGACAGAGCTGGGCTTGCTGAATGGCTACATCCACACTACAGATATACTATGCACTGACTGAAGATCCATCTGTACTATACAACATGGCCCTAGAGCTCTTTTGAAGGGTGCCTGAGGTGTGAGGAGATAAGTGGGGGCTCAAGATCCTCCCTGCCTGGCCTCTTCCTCTACAGCACTGCTTGGTTCCTCTGCAAGGAGCCAGGCACCACAACAGTTTTTGAAATGGACTGATCAGCTAGGGTCAAGAGCAAACTGAACAGCTCATCTAGCCTGACCCCCTGCAACAGGCAGGAGTGAATGCTGGGATCACAAGACCCCAGACAGGTGATCGTCCAACCTCTTCTTGAATTTGCCCAAGGTGGGGGCGAGGACCACTTCCCTGGGAAGTTGGTTCCAGATTTTGGCCATCCTAACTGTAAAATATTGCCTTCTGATCTCTAAAGTGCCTTCTGAACAGTTCACAAGAGTTATGGATGAATGCCTCAAATCTAACAAGGAATGCCTCAAGTCTAAAATGGTTGAGAACTACTGCCTTAAAGTATTTGCTCTGGTGCATCTTGCTCCTTGCAGATATGCTATTATTCGTACCCAACCCAGTTAGCTTCGAGCTAGCTCAGATGACTGCAGGAACTGCTTGCACACATTGACTGAAGTATAGAAATATTCTTACTTAAAAGCTGTAAAAAAGCAATGCATGGACAACCCCTTTTAAAGCTTTAAGCAGATGGCAGGGGGTTGGACTTGATGATCTGCTCAGCTACCTTCCGACCCCACCAACTATGAAACTATGAAACGGATATTTTAATGTAACAAACAAGTCTTAATCTCTTTGTGCAACAGAAGTTTGATCCCACTGTACTGATGAACTATCCACCCTGCCTTACTATATTATTTTTTTTTTAACATTGTGAAAAAAATATTAATCACAGAGTGCAACGTGGTAAAAGGTAATCAGTCACAGAGAGCATGTTCTACTCCTTGTATGGTTTATAGATGCTAGGGTCAGAAGGGACCTCAGTAGATCATTGAGTCCAACCCCCTGCCCTGGGGAGGAAAGAGCGCTGGTGTCAGACAACCCCAGGTAGGTGTTTGTCCAGTCTCCTCTTGGAGCACTCTCCCCCCTCGGGAGTCTTCATCTCCCTTGGAAGCCCATGCCAGATTCTAGCACCCCTTACTGTGAAGGGCAACACTTATTGTGTGGTGTATTCCTTTATTTCCACTGCACAAACTTAGACTCCATGTTTCCACAGGTATATTTTATTTATTCATATGAAGAACAAACCAAACCAATCTCAATATACCGGAAACAAAGTAGTTTGAGATTAATTTTTTATTACTAAAAATTAGTAGCAGTTAATGTCAAAGAGTATTCTGTCACTTGAAGGCTGACATCCCAGGCCTACCTTCCACACAAAAGAGCTACATTGGCTATAGTGGTAGTTGGATGTGTTACTATCTCAGGTGATACAGGAAGGGGTACAACGTAAATCTTATTGCAGACTTGCATGTCCTTCCCTTTAAAAGAAACCAGAAAAACCCACAAATCAATGATGTTATACTGTACTATTCATCCTGCAATGCGGCATTGAATGGCTCATGGTACCCAGATGGAAACAAGGGCTTGTCACGTAAGGCACATCCACAGTTAAGTGATGTAACCCTTTCCAGTGAAGCCATTTACATGGACCTAGGCAGAATATGCCTCTCTACATCATTAAATATAAAAAGCTGTGTCCAACCTTGAATTCACCATTGCTCAGGGATTCCCTGGTGACATGTAATGCTTTTCTTACATTTGCAGCTAGTCTGGAGGCACTTCTGGATTCTTTCTGATGCAGGCCTCACTGCTGTCATTCACATCTTTGCAACTGCAAGTCCAGGTTACTGCAATGCACTCTACTCTGGGTTAGAATAGAAAGCCACTTCAGCTGGTGCAGATTTTAGTGGCCTATCTGGAGAAGGGCAAGCTGTTTGGAACACATAAAACCCACAGCAGTCCATATGCTACATTACTGGCTTCCGGGGGGGTAGGGTAGAAATCACTCATCTAGAATTAGGGTATCTCCTGGGTTTGGTGCGATAGCCATTGATTTTGGTGCTAGATCCCCCAGAGCAAGCAACAGGCTGTTTTTATTGAACACTCCCATGCTTCTAGAACTAGCTGTGTCACAGCATCAGAGTTAGCGTTTCAGTGTCAGGGTCTCATTAAGTGTCCCTTAATGAAAGGCTTGATCAGATCTCTGAAGTGGGTGAGAGCTAGGGTATGCAAGTTTTCATATGAAAGTCTTTTTTAGGCCTACCTTTTGTAAGACCCTATATTAAGGTACTCAGTTGGGTAACTTAGTTTGAGGCATTTACCAAATAATACCCAAGACAATTATATTCCTTTTAGAAAAAATCCACCCATTACATTCTGAAGTTTGCCCATCTACCACGCACATGTTAGCAGGCATGTTTACACAGTCAAATTCATTCTGTGCACCAACATTTGAAGTCAAAAGTCTCCATCTGTAATTCTGCAATCATGCAGGCAAATAATTCAGCTGAAATCCCAAATAGTACTAGCTCCAAAGCACCAAGGTGGGACCTACTTTCAGGCCCGAGTCCATCCACTCCATGCATGTGACACCCTGAAATGAATGCAATATATCTACTTGAGTGCAGTGCTGGTCCTATGTGAATGAATCGGACCATGACAGTCTATGGCTCACACTCAGTCACACCGTGGCAACACCGTTACTATCATTCTGGCGTGCAAAAGTAGAACAGGCTTGTGGTGCTTCACTGTGATGTTCCCTAGTGCAGTCCTCTGACACTGCAGACACTCCCTTGCTAGCACAGAGATGTTTCTGTTAGAATGGAAGAAATGAGCAAAACTCAGCTCTGTGACCATGTTCAAATGGGGCAAAGCAATATTTGCCAATCACTTTATATTTGCATGTACTGGTTTATCAGAAGATACTGAGAAAGAAACCTAGATATGCCCTGTGAAGAGAAGGAATGAATATAACAAAAGGCAGAGTCATTGGCTAGTCATCATTTCAAAGTTAGCAAAATTACCTTCAAACCATAACATTATCAGACACTCATCAACCCCCTCTCCTGTGCACAACCCACTCATGAGGAGCCTTTTATCTTATGCAGATCTCTCAATCTCTTTGTTACTTCTGTCCATGTTCCCTTTTGGCCCAACTAGAAGCTATTTTATTCAGTCCCTTAGGACCCTAGCTTCAATAGCTACACAATTTTCTTTTTTCTGCTGCAAAACAATCAGAATATTATCTACATCTATCTGATGAAGTGCAGGGCCCCCACAAGAGAAGGCTGAGAGGTGATCTTGTGGCTGTCTACAAACTCATCAGGGGTTCAGCAGGGAATAGGGGACACTCTGGTTTACCAGGGTGCCCCTCGGCGTGACTAGAAACAATGCCCATAAACTGAAGAAGAACAGATTTAGATTGGACATTAGGAAAAAATTCTTTATGGTAAGGTTTGCCAAAATATGGAATGGGTTTCTAAGGAAGGTGGCGCTTTCCCCTACCTTGGAGGTGTTCAAAAAGATTAGGCAAGCAGCTGGCTAGGGTTACTTGACTGCAGCACTTTTTCCTACCCAGAGCAGGGGGTCAGACTCAGTGATCTAACAGGTCCCTTCTGACCCTAGAAAAATCTATGAAATCCTATATAGATATTTTTAAAAGAGACCTCAGTAAAGTGCAGAGTGTTAACTCTGAATGAGAGGCAGAGTTAAGTGAGGATCTGAAGGCCTGTATTTCCATCAGCGCACAGGGCATCTGCCTGGGAAAAAGAGTAGCTCCTGTGCCCCAACATGTGGCAATGCATGGGGCAGGCTGGGGGGTCAAAACTATCTTAAAAAACCACCCATGCAGCTCGCCAGGGGGAAAGCCACTTGGACGCAAGGCAGGGCGAGCTGTAATCTGAAAGCCGCTCCGGGTGGGATCCGCTGGTTTGAAAGCCTAAAAGCAGAAGCTGCTGAAGCAGAGCCACCCGGAATGGCCCACGC